>CM056591.1:1875000-2125000 GCA_029721435.1 Gymnothorax reevesii
TGATGAATGTTTGAAAGCATCATACGGGCACAGTTGACCTTGAATTCATTGATGTCTACAGTCTCATGATTAAAACTGCCTCCAGCTCACAGCTCTTTAATCTAAATGAGCACAATGGCTCTTCAGAGGCCTCTGACTACAGTTTTTAGGCGGACACATCTTTAACCAGTTACCCACATTAGTGGGCGAGGTGGTTGTCAAACTTCACCTGTTCATATCCAGCTCTCTCCTTCTTGAATCTCGTGGTCAGATATTTTCGTCAAACTCTCTTGATCCTCTGTTTGGAACTGAAGGTGACTGTCATTTAACTTCGGGAGGTTGGGTGGACACTGGGGGTGTTTTTCGATGCTGGATGCCAGTTTAACCGTGGGAGGGTAGGTAGATTCTGATGGTGTTTTGCGGTGCCGAATGCCAGTTGCCCTGAATACTACTTGGTGATGTTTCTCTCTGAATTTTCACCTGTTTCACCGTTTCAATATTTCAGCTTTTACTGCAAGGAGGCACCATATTCAATGTTTAGTACCCTAAATGTGTATCTGGTGGAGTAAAGTCCGTGTGGCTGATATCCCACAATGCTGCGGGGCATGACGCCCAACCTCTGTGATGCTCCCCCGCAGGACGGGATGCAGCTGGTGGCGGAGAAGCCAGAGACGGAGGCAGTGGTTCGGGGGAAGCTGTCTGACCTCCATAAGATGTGGGAGGAGCTGGAGTCCACCACTCAGACGAAGGCGCAGTGCCTGTTTGACGCCAACAGGGCGGAGCTCTTTACTCAGAGCTGCGCCGACTTGGATAAGTGGCTGGTGGGTCTGGAGGGGCAGATCCAATCGGACGATTACGGCAAGGACCTGACCAGCGTCAACATCCTGCTGAAGAAACAACAGGTACCGCCGCCTCACTTCCTGCCTGTCTGACACGCCATGCAAAAACTGTAGCTTGGTTTACTTGCATCATCTGCAAATCTTTCATTCAGGGAGACTAGTAGACATGATTAGTGTCTCTGTCCATATATGTAAGATTTTAATAATGTATACATGTAAATACTATAAAATAAAAGTCAAATGTTTGCACTGTTGCTTCATATTGATCTTTTGCCCTCAAATTAAAATTTCTTAAATTTCAAACCAAAAGATTATTTTTATCCACCATTTTCTTGTTTCTGGAAGGTGTTATACCTGCAGCTGTAGAAAAGCACAGTGTGGACCATCCTGTCTGAAATCTCACGTCCTTTGTGGGTGTGAGTGGCAGAATGCAGTCGCATTGGGGCATTAGTTGAGACACGTGATTTTGTATTTTGAACAGGCACTTCCTGCTAATAAACGAGTATAAAGTGTTCAGACTTCCACCAAACCTCCGTAGTTTTTTTATGTTAAAATTCACCTTCGGTTTGTCTGAATTTGGAAGGCGCTTTTTTCAGGTTTGTTGCCTGTGGAGCTCAGTGTCGTAGCTGTTAGCGGATCGTGAGCCTCTGCGGTCTCCTCCTGACGGGGCCTTTTCACAGAGCTGAAGAGACCGAGAGGAAGGTGTTAATCCCCAAAGAAAAGCGGGGCTGCGCTCTCCCGCGCTCTCCCTCGCTCTCCGCGCCGAGCTCATTCAGACAGCGCAGGGTAGCCGGCCATTACATAAACCGCCCGACACCCCCCTCCACGTTTACGTAATCTCCCCGCTCCGCTCCTCGGTGGCGCGGAAGAGCTAGAATCCCGGAGTCGCACGCGTGAGGCACTGCTAGTCTGCAGCGGCCTGCCAGTGTATGCGCCGCGCCAGTGTGAGGGAGGGAGGGAGGGAGGGAGAGAGAGAGAGAGAGAGAGAGAGAGAGAGAGAGAGAGAGCGAGAGGGAGGGAGAGAGGGAGGGAGAGAGAGAGAGAGAGAGAGAGAGAGAGAGCGAGAGGGAGGGAGAGAGGGAGGGAGGACAGGTGGCTGAGATCTAGTGGTGGAGAGCACCAGGCGAAGAAGGAGGCAGAAATAAAGATAGAACGAGAAAAAGAGGAGAGGAGGAAGAGAGGGACACAGAAGGAGGGAAGGGGAGGGGTAGGAGAGAACATGATGTAGAGATGGAGAGAGATGGGAAGGATAAAGATGGAGGGATGGGGAGAGAGGGAGAGGGTGGGTGGGTAAAACGGAGAGGCGAGCTGTGGAGGGGGCGTGAGGAGCAGAGGACGGGCGCTGACACACCTGCCCCCGTCTCCCCCGTGGCGCAGATGCTGGAGAACCAGGTGGAGGTGCGTCAGAAGGAGGTGGAGGAGCTGCAGAGCCAGGCCCAGGTGCTGAGCCAGGAGGGCCGGGACACCGACGAGGTGGACGGGCAGCGCCAGGTGGTGGAGCGCAAGTTCAACGAGCTTCTGGACCCGCTGCACCGCAGGAAGGAGCTCCTGATGGCCTCTCGCGAGATTCACCAGTTCAACCGCGACGTGGAGGACGAGATCGTGAGTGCAGGGCCGGGAGGGAGGGATGGAGGCGATTAGTGTCTCTCACAGGAGGGAATTCGGCCTGCAGTTTGGCCCCTCGCACAGGCATCATCACCTCACTCATGAACAGGGAAGGAATCCCCAGGGTTCTACAGAAAACCAGTGCAGAACCAGAAAACTCCCAGTGCAGAGCCTTTAGAGAACCCGTACAATCCTGCAGAGAGCAGTTGCAGGTCCAGTGCAGGACCAGTGGAGTCATATTGAGTGTTTACAGAAAAGATGCAGAACCGAGTCAGTTGGTGGCAGCCGACCTGTCAAATCCCTGCCCCAACGGCCTAAAAACTGCAGGTTTTCCAGAACAATGTGGGGTCTGCAGGTGTCAGGAGCGGAGACAGTCTGACCAATCACAAGCACTAATTGTTGAATTAATTGCTTTAGAGACAAGAAAACCAGGGCTGGATTTGATGATCCCTGCTGTGGAGTCTTTGCAGAACTGAGCCCCCCTGAGGTCTTGGTTCTTGTATATCCAGTCTGTGGGAGGCACAGCGGCAGGTGCGCTAATTCAGGCTGGCAGGGTTTTCATTATCCCCGGCAGACACTGCGGCGATGCCATTCACACCGACACATTCAGGCTGCCTCTCTCTCTCTCGAAGGCTGGAAGGCCTTTTTTATTCTCTTCAATGGGCCCGTGGTTTGTGGTTGTCTTAACCTCAGCGCCAGCATCCCCTACATTCAGCTGTTCTTCAAAGTCCCTTGTCTAAGAATAGTCTTCTTGAGTTCGAAAAGACTTGTGCGATGTTACTGCAGTGTGTGTAACGGTCTCATCTTGCCGATATCTGTGCTTTTGTGTATTAGCTGTGGGTAGAGGAGAGGATGCCGCTTGCGACTTCCACGGATCACGGACACAACCTGCAAACCGTGCAGCTGCTCATCAAGAAGAATCAGGTAGGATGGACGACCGAGCCGACCAGACTTTCACCAGTCGCTCCGCTGACTTCAGTCAATGAGTGAAATACTAACCATCATTTATGCTGTGAAAATTGGACAAATATATTGTCTGCTGTGAGTGAACGAATAGTGGTGAATTGCTGTCCAGATTTAAAATTTCTGTGCTCTCATTGGGGAAAGTATTGGCACCCATCACTGGTTTCCTCATCAAATCAATGACCTAATGTCTCCGGTCGCTGTCTGAAACATTTTTTAGAATTGGTCTTTATCAAAATGTCCTCTCCTCGTGAATGTTGCCCTGACTCTGCAAGCATATCTGACTGATGTACTGAAAGAAATCCTTGAAAATCGTGTCTCTCCTTGAAACGTGATGTTAAAGTGCCAAAGAGCGTAAATCTTGATTTTCAGAGGAGAACTACTGCTGGTATGAGGACGACAGGTTTCATGATGTCTGTGTCCGAAATCTCCCCCTCACCCCCTCCAGACCCTGCAGAAGGAGATTCAGGGCCACCAGCCGAGGCGTGACGACATCTTCGAGCGGAGCCAGCACATCGTGCGGGACGACAGCCCGAACGCGGAGGCGATCCGCGAGCGCCTGGCGGACCTGCAACAGCTGTGGGAGGCGCTGGGGCAGGAGGCGGAGAAGCGCCACGCCCGGCTGGAGGAGGCGCACAGGGCCCAGCAGTATTACTTCGACGCCGCCGAAGCCGAGGCCTGGATGAGCGAGCAGGAGCTCTACATGATGTCAGAGGAGAAGGCCAAGGTGCATTAGGGGATACTGTAGGGAGGCGGGTCATGGTGCACAATGAGATATCAGGGTGGAGGGGGGCAGGAGGCTGAAGTGCATTATGGGATATCATGGTGAAAAGAGATGGAAGGCCCTGGTGCATTGTGGGATATCTTTGTTTAATGTTGAAATTAGTTTGATGATCTGAAAGAGCGACAAATATAAAAAAACAGAAGAAATTGAGATGGGGAAATACGATCTCACAGCCCTGCGCCCTCGTGACCCTCTCCCTCTGCGTTTCAGGATGAGCAGAGCTCAGTCGCCATGCTGAAGAAGCACCAGATCGTGGAGCAGTCTGTGGAGGATTATGCCGAGACCGTGCACCAGCTCTCCCAGACCAGCCGAGCCCTGGTGTCCGCTGGGCATCCCGAGAGGTGGGTGCAGCCCTGAGTTCGGCCTCACATCCTGGCACCTGTGGGGCATGATTTTTATATTTTTGTTTTTTCATATTCTGGTATATCTCTGAGGTTTTGAATGGCATCTCTCTCTCTCTCACTCTCTCTCTCTCAGTGAGCGGATCAGCATGCGTCAGTCTCAGGTGGATAAGCTGTACGCCGGTCTGAAGGACCTGTCGGAGGAGAGGAGGGGCAGACTGGATGAGCGTTTCCGGCTCTTCCAGCTGAACCGCGAGGTGGATGACCTGGAGCAGTGGATCGCCGAGCGGGAGGTGGTGGCGGGATCGCACGAGCTGGGGCAGGACTACGAGCACGTCACGGTACCCCTAAACCCCCCTTCTGACCTCACTTTACCCTTGTTAACCCCTCGACTTCCCAACTGTGTTATACTGTATGTGTGGGGGTCAGTACATGTGCAGATGGAAATTAAACGGTTTTGAAACCTAATCAGATGCGCTTGAGAAAATGGCTGGGCAGAATGGTTATAATGAAATCCGACTGCTTGGGGCTGGACCTCCTCTGAGTTGACTGAATTGTTTGGCATCCTGATATTGAACAATGATGGTTTCTCCGGTTGAAGAAATAGCAGATCCAGTTTACACTGCGAGGTCTTGATTTGCCAATCAGTACCATGGGTGGGACTTGCGTTGTTGTCAAACTGCTAAGCATTGTCACGCTGTGCACACGTCATGGCAAACCAAAAATACACTTTAACATTCGTTGAATTCTAATGCGATAACATTGGTTGGCAGCGCTGCATGTCCCCTGATTTTATCACTCATATTTTAAACAAAAGCGACTGAATAAATGCAAACCTCGCTGTAACACAAGATTGTAAAGGAAATTAAGCAACAATAGATTTGTCACCATTATCTAACTCCAGATAACTCAACTAATGTTTTTTTTTTTATTTGGCTCAGTACATGCATAAGCTGAAATGCATAGCTAGCTATCATTCAAATACATGAAACAATGAGCTGTGGCGAGTGACCTGGCAGAAACGTTTGTGTGGTCGTCCACAATTGCCTGATATCATACGAGTCAACTTGTTACACTCAGTTTCCATCTTCAGGCCCCAGTGATTGAACGGGTTCGTCCACAGAAGCCTTGGGCTAAATGTACTATGATGTACTATAACAGATGACTCTCATGATGGAGCCGGTCTTAATTTGTACATTTAATCTAGTAGAACTGCTGTTTATTATGGGTGCATCATGGAAACAACCCATAAAGTAAATATTTTTACTTGAAAACCTCTGTCATCTTATGGACCATCAAGAGGTAGCATTTGATTCTGAGTGAGGTCTAGCACTCAAAGGTCCGTATTGAGAACTTCAGTTGGTTAGTAGAAAAGACGGATGCATGAAACCACTTAAAGGCATTTGAAAGTAGATCCAACATGTCCAGGTTTTTGATAGGAGGTGCTAACTCGAAGCCGCCATCTCAGATGTTGCAGGAACGTTTCCGTGAGTTCGCCCGCGACACTGGCAACATCGGCCAGGAGCGCGTGGACGGCGTCAACCAGATGGCGGATGAACTGATCAACTCGGGCCACGCGGACGCGGCGACGGTGGCTGAGTGGAAGGATGGGCTGAACGAGGCGTGGGCGGACCTTCTCGAGCTGATTGACACGCGCACGCAGATCCTGGCCGCCTCTTACGAGCTGCACAAGTTCTACCACGACGCCAAGGAGATCCTGGGCCGGATCCTCGACAAGCACAAGAGGCTTCCGGAAGAGTTGGGCCGTGACCAGAACACGGTGGAGACACTGCAGAGGATGCATACCACGTTTGAACATGACATCCAGGCCCTGGGGACGCAGGTACGAGCTCCCACAATGCACCTCACTCTATAGTACAAGACTTGGTCCCTTGGGATGCAGGTACGAGCTCCCACAATGCATCTAATTTTATGACACTGTATCCAGGCGTAGTCCATAGTAGTTAACCTTTGTAGTGGTGCACATTGTTGACACCAGTTATAAAACCATATCTGTCCAGGTGCGGCAGCTGCAGGAGGACGCAGTGCGTCTGCAGTCGGCGTACGCCGGCGATAAGGCTGACGACATTCAGAAGCGGGAGGGAGAGGTGCTGGAGGCGTGGAAGGCTCTTCTGGAGGCCTGCGACGGGCGGCGGGTCCGGCTGCTTGACACAGGCGACAAGTTCCGCTTCTTCAGCATGGTGCGAGACCTCATGCTCTGGATGGAGGACGTCATCCGCCTCATCGAGGCCCAGGAGAAGCCCAGGTATGGCGGGGCAGAGAGTGGGGAGCGAGGTGGGCTGTGTTGGAGATGTCAGTGCGCCAACACGTAGTCTGCCCAGGCCTGGGGCAAACGTGAAATCGAAATTCTTCAGGGTTTGTATCACTTCCATTTCATTTAAGTGATTTCAATTTAAATGGATTAAATTAAATTGAAATTCTCGAATTTGAAATTATGTCTATTAATTTTCTTACTGGCCATTTGAGATGCAGGATGTCTGAACGGCCTCATTCGTCTGCTGCACCTGGCGCACGCTCCCTTTCAAATGAGAGGGATATTTAGTTCGTCCGCACCTGTAAAGACTGGACGCTGCTGCATAAGGCATCCAAAAAAAGACTGAAAATAAATCGGCGCAGTTCATACCCGCATCTACAACTGTAGACTGATCAAGAGCTGCCAACTGGAATCAGTCACCACAAATTCACCTCAGTTACAGACACACTATTTACAGGTGTAAACATCTCTATTGTTGATTGCTTGCAATGGAGCTCTGAAATGCTCGCTTTGAATTTCGTGTAAACGGTTTTTTTTTTTCCACCTGCAAGGTAGATTTTTGGAAAGTTTTCCCTAAACTCTAAGTCTGTGTTCTACTTTTCTTTGTTAGCAGTCATTGATCCGCTCTTAACAGCCTATTGTCATGAATGTGATCTTGTACCCGAAGGGGTTAATGGTGCAATATCCTGTGCTTCAGAGAAGACAAAAGCTCGTCTCTGCCTCAAACAGAACACGTAATTGCAGTTATTAGCGGCTCTGGCTAAGGCCTTTCTTCCGCTAACACCGCACAGCTGACACCCCTGATGCGTAGGGGAGGGACAAGCTGAGATCCGCGTTTGAATACCTCAATTATCACTCTTGGTTTCACCCTCCTGGATGGAGCCTTGGCTGGTCGGTGGCTCGTTTGATTAATTACACTGTGAGAGGGGAAGTGTAATGGGACCTTAGCCCTGTGTCTGTCTCTGCATAACAACAGAAAGGTTCTGGCAATTTTAAGGGCCTCCATTAGTGCCGGTGGTGTCGTGTATTCGGATATGTGGTGGGTGGGGGGGGTTTTGCGCTCGCATACGAGGGGCAACATGCTCAGCCCATTTGATGTCACTTGAACCAATCAGAAGATGGAACACACCGCCAAAGCACTGATGCCATGACTGTAGATGTATTGTCTGTATGACTGTATGTCTGTACTGGGACCATTTAATGCCAACATGCTTTCACTCTGAGTGTACGCGAAATACTAATGTGCTGTTGGTCTGTACTGTTCTCCCTCAGTTATATAACTTGAAGATGAACATTATATTCTGATTTACTGTCACTCTTGTCAAGTGCTGCCTTGCTGTCTCATTGACGATGGCTTATGCATGCTAACATGCTGCAGCTCTTGCCTCTAAATGTGTTGGTTTTCTGAACATAACCTCTAAATGCTCTCACTTTGTCTTGGCTTGTGGTGATTTGCGATTGAGTCATATATCTGCAATTAAAGGGATGCTTGATGATTGGTTTTTCCTATGCAAAAATTAAGGCATTTTTAGAACAACTTTTTAAACCAACTGAACCAACTTCTATTGGAGCTAGGTTATTATACATTATCTGAAATCTGCATCATACTGTGCATTCAGAGATTAAAAGAATTATTGCCAGCTCTCCTGTTATCTGGAAAAACCTAGTATTTTTGTCATTTTTGGGGGAAACAAAGTTTGACCCTAATTTGCGCTAATTAAGAGTGGTGAAAATCTTAATACAATAGCTCTTTGTGTTATTTGAACTGTCAAAATCAGGTTTCTATCATTTCTTCCAGTTAGAAAAAGTCCAGAATCTAAAGGTTTTTGTTCAGTTGCGAGAATCCTTGCTACTGATAAATTCACTAGGTTTTTCCAGATCACAGGAGAGCTGAAACATTTATTTCTGGCTTAATGATTCTATCATAGGCTCTTGGGTATTTGCTTATTTAAATTCAAATGGCAACATTTTTTTGGACAGACGTTGTATTTTAAGGGTAGATATCTCCCAGCCCTGTCTCTTGACTGTATCCACCAAGTGCTAATATACTCTTGTTCTGACAGTACCGGCTAAGTACTAATGTACTGTTGTTCTGATTGTATCGGCTAAGTGCTAACATGCGGTCACTCTGACTGTTATTGCTAAGTGCTAACATGCTGTTACCCGGACAGTACTGGCCTAGTGCTAGGTGCTGTCATTCTGAGTGTACCTGCTAACGTGCTGTCGCTGTGACTGTGCTCACTGCAGGGATGTGTCGTCTGTGGAGCTCCTGATGAACAACCACCAGGGCATCAAGGCTGAAATCGATGCCCGTAACGACAGTTTCACCACCTGCATCGAACTGGGCAAGGCTCTGTTGGCGCGAAAACACTATGCGTCTGAGGAGGTGTGTTATCACCTACTGTACTGTTACTGAACATCACCTTTGCCATGTCTTCTGCTCCGAGGGTCACTTTTGTACCTTGTTAAACATCGCATACTTTGCAAATTGAGACATAAACAATAGATGATCTTCGTTTCTTATTATAATTAGTAATGACAAATTACTACATTAAAGGTGTACTAATACTGATTGTTAATTAAGCACATTGAAGAACGTGTATTTCAGAATTGTCTCCAGAAGGATTTAAATGTGTACATGCAAAATTTATATCAGACATGGAGACAGAATGAAATGTGTCATATGAAATACAATTTTCTTGTTATAATTGTAATCGTATAGATCTTCTAACAAGTGAGATCCTGGGCTATTCATGTTCCTACATGGATGCATTAATTTAGATATACTTGAAAGTTGCCAAAAGTAGTAGCATTGGGCTAATTGCCTGGCCCTTCGTTAACAGATCAAAGAGAAGCTACTTCAGCTGACAGACAAGAGAAAAGACATGATTGACAAGTGGGAGGACCGGTGGGAATGGCTACGACTGGGTAATTTTTTTTTTTTTTTAGTCTGAGCATGCTTGCAGGTTGCTTGGCAACTCCTTCGCCTTTGTTTGAAGCCCCTCCGTCTGTGATGGCATCTGTGATCAGAAAATACTTTAAGCCAAACTTCTGGTGGTCCTGGCAAATTTTAAGACTGGTTTGCGGAACCAGCTGCTTAATCATGGTTCTTCATGTGCAGTTTCAAAAACCAGCACTTGCAAATGTACTTTTAACATGCTATTTATTATTGTAGCTTCATGCAGACTAATTACAGATAAACAGCTGGTGGTAAACATCAATATTTATTTTCTACTCTGCTAATGTAATGAAATTGTGCTACTGACTGTTGAGTTTGTATTTATAGTTGAGCTATCTGTTCTTTTTGCAACTGAGCAGTAAGTACACGATGGAGCCCAAATGAATAGGGACCTTTTGAAATTTATGCTGGTCCTGAACAGGGCCCTTAGTGAACCTCAGTCCGCACTATAACTGAGTTCTGATGACTATAGAGACGTCAATTTTTTGGTCGTTCCTGTGCCCTTACTGCTTGGGGGCTCATTAAGATGACCCCCTGACTGGGGGTAACCCTTGTGACCCATAAGTAGTTGATGACCTAACATAAACCACCTGATAAAAATTGCCCATCCTGATCAAACATTGCGCTCCTGGCCCAATTTGGCACCGTCTTTTTGTAGACCTTCTAGCCTAAATTAGTTTTTCTGACCCAGAGCAGCCCAAAATGTATAGTTTGACCCCAGCTCAGGTCTCCTGAAGACTAGCGTAGCCCTCACATTCCAACATGGCTGACCCTCGTGTGTTCTCCAGTTTTGGAAGTGCATCAGTTTTCACGGGACGCGGGTGTGGCTGAGGCGTGGCTGTTGGGACAGGAGCCGTACCTGTCGAGCCGAGAGTTGGGCCAGAGTGTTGACGAGGTAGAGAAGCTGATTAAGAGGCATGAGGCTTTCGAGAAGTCCGCCGCCACCTGGGAAGAGCGTTTCTCTGCCCTGGAGCGGCTCACCACGGTAAGGACCCGATTGCTATAGTTTATCACTGACCAATCACTGATGCGAATAGTGACGTACAATTATGTGCAGCTGTCTTTCCATTCTGTTCCTATCTGGCATAAGAGAACTTGAGTGGAAACACAGGCAAAGCTCTGTAACCCCATGTACCTGTCAGAGGTGGTCAGGCTTGTCTTTCAAATTGGCCGTAAGGAGATAAAGGAAGGTAGAGCCCAAAATGCTGAAGGCAGCCCTACGCTTCCTGCAGGGAGGGGATCCTTCAAAGTTTTTGGTTGTTTTGATGGCGCATAATCATATGATTAATTCTCCTAAACACACAAAATTGCGCTTTTTCTTGAATCGAGTCCTCAAAAAACAATCGCTTGGTTTACGCAAGACATTTGCATGAAAACTTGACAGAAAAATATGAAGCCTGACTTGTACTTAATGTCGAGCCTTTGGATTTGAGTTTTATGACAGAAATTATGTATTGTCAGCAGCGCCGTCCCGTAGAATTTTGTTTTTGTCTCAACCAACTGTTAAATTTATGACATTTTGTGAGCTGGTTGGACAGATGGAGTGTGGAAATTCAGTCGTACAAACAGACTTCGATGCTGGATTGCATAATGTTTTCGCAATTGTTAACATCAGCAGAAGTTCTTTTTAGCTGCAGAACTCCATCAGGAACAGAGCATCTCTTAGGCCTATGTGTAGGTATAACTGCATTAGTGAGAGGATTGTGCCACAATGCATGGGTCAGGAGTAATCCCATGTATAAAATGCTTGTTATTTTGCGCATATTTAGTGAGCGGGTAAGTTCTGGGCCTTCGTGTCGTGCGTGTTGAATGACGGGCGTGTTTTTGGCGCAGATGGAATTACTGGAAGTGAGAAGAGGGCAAGAGGAGGAGGAGAGGCGAAGGCTGGCCGCACAAGCCGAGGCCGCGGCCGAAACCCAGGCGACGAAGCAGCAGCGGTAAGGGCTCCGGCAGCGGGAATCCAGTCTGGTGCCGCATCCACACTCAGCTGTTTCATGTGAAATATGCATGATGTCCCCCGACAGACTGGGTGTAAGCTCTGGTTGATGGAGGCTTTGAGTGAAATGATCTTTGAAGGCCTCCTTCTTTCGGTGGTGTTGCGCTTGTTTGCAAGGTTATGGTGGTCTTGTGAATGGGGCTCGAAGGCAATCGCATGTGTAGCCGTCACCCTGAACTTGTACTTTGTCTTAAATTTTCAGGAAAATAGAAGGCATAAAGTCTCAGTACAGTTCTGGAATTTTCTGTTTGTCTAAGAGGTTTGAGTGTCTCTAAGGTGAAGTGTTGGACACAACAGTATATAACAGCCTGGGAAGAAGTCGTGTTTGATAGCAGATTGGACGGTGTGTGCGGAAGGTGAACAGTGAGAGTGGGTCTGTGCCTCGCCGTCTCTGAGCTGGTTTTTGTTTGTCTTTCCTGACAGGGAGGGCGAGCAGATTTCCCAGAACGGACTCCCTTCAGACCAGGACTCTCCGCGGGTTAGTTACCGATCCCGAACCTACCAAAACTATTCAAGCTTCCAGGGCCGCCACAGTGGGCCCAAATAGGGTGGAGATTCTGGACTGGGACTCTCACCCCCACGCTGCACCCCCTGGGGCTTCACACGGGGCTGAACGCCCACCCCACTCAGGCCCGGGGGGCAGCACAGACCAACGAGCCCCGTTACACTGACCCGCTAACACTCCCTGGGCTGCCCAGGTTGGCTCACCCCAGTCCTGTTCCCTGTTGGTTTGTCACCCAGCAATGGAAACGGCTTGTTCTTTTTTTAATTAATTAGTGTGGTATTTTGCATTTTATTATTACAACTTTATTGCTTCCATTTTCGTTTGATTAATCTACTTCACAGACATGATTGCAGGGATAGGATGAGGTCTTATTGCTCATAACCAGGCGCATCACTGGCGGCTCATGATCGATGTCACACTTCGGGCAACAGGTTCTGATGCACCATTACAGCACAATGACTTTTTCAATAATTCTCACTCTTATACGGATCTGCAGCTTAGCACTGATAACATTTCATAAGGAAAGGGTTTGATTATTGAAAAATCCTGCTGCGGAGACGTCTGAAATTCAACAAAAACCCCAGTAACTTTGCAAGGAATCAAAGAATCTCTCTGGACTAACTGTAAACACCGAGGAAACACTTTGTGATGCATTTTTTTAAATAAACGCATCACAAAGTGATCTATCCCTTTATGCTATTAGTAGTAAAAAAAATTAGGGTCTCACAAAATCCATTTTGCGGAAATTGCGAACAGAATCGCGGGTAACAGGTTTAAAAAATGAAATTTACACATGAACATGGAATGCTGCAGTATTGGGAGATTTTCTGTCCATTGGTTTCAGCGCTGTGAGAGCAGAGCCGGGCCGCTGCGTCTGTTCTGATCGTGGATGTATGACTCTGGCTTCATAACAGCAAAGAAGATAACTTTTCAGAGTCAGAAAGCCAATTGAGTCACATGTAGAAGTCCGTGTCCCAGTCAAAACAGTGAGACAAAAAGACGACTTGAAAAGCTCTACAAAGGCATGAAAAAGGTGTAGAAATTATACACTAACTAGCTGCTACCCGCTACCCGGAGTGAAATTGCCATTTTTTTTGCATGCATGATCGTTTTTTCAAAAATCGGGCGACGTCAAGTCCTTCCTGGTGTACAAGTGGATATTCACACCAAATTTGGTGATTATATGTTGAGAAATGTGGGAGAAAAACGTGTACATACACACAGACATACAGACAGACATCGACCTCAAATATATTATAGATTTCTAAATACAGAGCAGAGCACGACCCAAATGATTTTTAAGGATCGAGCAATCAACAGTTCTATAGATTTTGCCAACACAGTTGTGATTGGACACAGAACAAAACTTGCAGTAATAACGTCTTTCAGTCGAAAATTCACCAGCGGAATGAAAGAGAATGTAAGCTGCAAACGATTTCAAGTAACCTTACCTTTGTGATGGATTTTGTTTTGTTTGTGCCGAATACAACATCAAGCTGGAGAAAACAAAGATACTGTTTGGTATTGGCTTCACAAATTACTTTTCATTTGTAGAAAATTTTAATGCCAGTGATGGGACTTCTGTTTTAATCGCAAAAGTGTCGTTTATATACATGTTGTTTTTTTCCTTTACTTTTGTTCTTTATAAGAAATGTACGCATGGGATCCTCCAGCCTCTTTATTTTTTGCATTTATGCTTCGGTCTTGCAGTATTCTAGAGGAAGGCAAAGAAGACATATATTTTTGCCGTACAGTTGCACCATTTTAGTTTTTTTGTAAGAAATGAACAAACTATGACGTCCCATGAGCCCCATATTTTATAATCTGAAACAGTTATGGAAACGTCAATAAAATATCGATTTTGTGGTATTTTTACGCCATTATTTTGTCATGTTTACTCAGAGACACACGGGTTTTATCAGTAAAAAGTTATTTGATCGTTTTGTTTTTAAAAAATCAGAACCGGTAGAAAATAAAACCGAAATAATGAAATTGGGGGAAAAAATAATACTGAATTTTAGGGAAAAAAACAAAATGGATTTTATGAGGCCCTAAACAATGTCCGCTTTAGCCTACTTTGTGTGTTTCTTTAGAGACTGACTTACTGTCAGTGATTGACTTTTAGGTGTATAAATGGAGACTTCATGAACAGTGATTGGCTGTTAAGTGTATGAATGGAGACTTTATGAACAATGTTTGGCTGTTAAGTGTATGAATGGAGACTTTATGGACAGTGATTGGCTGGTGGGTGTTCAGTGCCCTGCCTGTTGTGCCCCTCAGCAGATGTGTGTCGTGTCCTATAAACTGCTGTCCTCACGCCTCTGTCTTTCCTGCTCTGGTCTCTTGTCCTGTGCTCTTCTCTTCCAGAAATGGAATGTGCCGTGTGGAATTATGTAAAGAAAATGTGAAACAGTCTTGTTTCCATGAAGAACGGCAAAGCAATTTGTAATATTGCAAGGGTTTATATATTGGCCAATTTGTTGCTGAGTTGTAATACACGTAACCTTTTAGTATATACGCAGTGTGTTCCATTTTCGTAAGTACCTCTATCATCGCTCAGCTCTTTGGGGTAGATGTTGCTTAAATTAGAAGTCTGTGATCAGCGAGTTTACCTGCTGTCAATCAATGTGCTCTCTACTGTCTCCAGCCAAGTACTAGTTTGTGCAATTTGAAAAGTTAAGAAATTAAACGCAATCAATCGTCTATGTCATACTTGAAGTGAAGTGCTCATAATTTATTCTTTGTGATTAGATGGCCATATATGTTCTAACAATCATCCATTCTTTTATTTCTTACTCTGATTTTCCAAAAACTATATATCCATAATTTACATTCCTCTTTGTCACCCGTGTCTTTGTGTAACATGCAGTTTTTGTTGATTTCGTCGGCTCCTAATTGAATATTTGTTTTGTTGCCTGTTGAGTATCCATCTTATCAAACCCTGTTTGTTTATCCTGTTTTAATAAAGCCGGTGAGATTTTGTGTTCCCTCTCATCTTCGTCCACCTGTTTTTATGGCTCCATTTTGTGTTGTTGTAACTGCATTTGTGTTTTTGTCAAAAGTGTCACATTGTTTGCATGTTGTCTGCATGGTGCCAATCACACTAACAACTGTTTTTACCTTTTTCTGTTTTCTTTTTCTTCAGTTTTATTAACCCCTGGTTTTCTACAATCAGGTTATGCGGTAGAAGTTTTTATTTAGTGTTATTGATTAACCTTACATCACTTACAGCATATTGTTGGCCGTGGAAGCACAGAACATATATGCCTTAGGAGAACTCCCCTCCCCCCCAATTCTGCATTATTGATTTGCAGTGACCCTCCAATGTGTCCCAGTGAAGCTGTGAGGTTTGGATGCTGTGGCGTTATCTTTGCCACCCAGCTAGCGAAGGGACAGAAATTCACCATCAAAAAATGACAGGTCAAATTCTTACCTGTAAATCTGCACTCACCCTCTCAGGAAAAAAAATGTTGGCACCTCAGTGGTAGCCAAGCAGGATGGCTACGCATAAAATCAGGATTTTTCCTACCAATTTCCAGACAATCCTGAATCCAGTTGAGATTAGCAGAAATGATGTCCAAAAGCTGCCATGTAAAGGATTTGGCCTCCAAAATGACCAGTTTATACCTTTAATTGAAATTAGTCCCAATGGGTGTCCTTATCTTTCACGATATCCATCAGACGTAAATAAGGTGCATTGGGGAGCTACTGATGAGGGGTGGGGGGAGGTATGGATGGAAAACGTCAAAGGTGAACGCAGGGTGACCCCGGAACTATGAGGGGGTCGTGGCTTTGGAAGACCCTCTCACCTGCACCAACCAATGAGCTGACTAGGCTCTCCTTGCCCTGCCAATCGAAGGCCGAGAAGCCTGACTACGTCATCCACAAAGCGCTGGAGTGGCTCAGTTCCCGACGTGTCGTTGTAACGGGGTAACTAGCTGTGATGGAGTGGCCTGGGTGTGCTGTGGAAATGCATTTTAACTGACAAAATTATTTTTCCTGCTTCTGTCTTGTGGTGACATAAATGAGAATAATGCTTCACCTGCGTTTTACGATGAGCACTTTTTTTTGAATCTCTGAGTGATGCCACTTTTTTTTTTTCTTCTTCTCTCTTTACTACAAAAACAAGATTTGAATCTTGGGGTGTCTCATACGTGTGCGCTCTTCTTAACCTCTGTGCGAGCCACTGAAAATCTTACCTCCCTCTTTCCCTGCTAAAATCCGACACCAATCAGAGCATTGGTGTGTCTGTACCTCCCGATTCGCCGGCAGTGGTCATTGCTGTGATTTTCAGGAGATTTCTGGAGCCATTACAGAGCCGGCTCGGTGCGGTTCGGCTGCCGACCCAGCAGCAAACTGAATCGAGTCAAATTTGGGCTGTGTTTGTCCCAGGATCTCTGTAATGGTGTGAAACTCTCTCGGTCTCTCCTCTGCTGTTGAGGGTGTTAATCGCAGAACTCCAGAGCTACACCTGCCCCTGCGACTCCACAGGGCCAGTCAGCTCCGGGGTTCAGCCTAAAGGAGTCACCTGATTCGCGGGAAGAGCCATAATTGTTAAATGGACTGGAGTGTATTTAACAATTTGAGGCTGCTGTAATGGCATAAGGAATAGGGCAGGATCTCAGTGTAGTCTCCCAGTGTTGGTTTACTGGCCCTCTTACCCATTCCTAAATTTCAAAAGTATTAATTTAGGAGGCAAGTGCGTTTACTTTTTTGGGTAAATGGGCACAGAAATGGAGCATTTCAAAATTGATGCAACAACCTCTACTGTGTACTTTAATGGTATCAGTGGTTTAAGACGACCATCTTAGATCTTGGGGGTACAAATCTTCCAAAATGGCTGCTCTTTGTAACTGGCTTTACTTGGTAAGAGGCATCCATCTTTAGACGTCCATAATTATATTTTTAGGTGTCCAGACCTGGTTTATCTTTTATATTATGCACTAATTGCAAAGCAAAAAACATGTTTCTACACAGCCTCTTCCTCTGATTCACACAAAGCCCTTTCCCAGTGCATTGTGGGTGGAGAGTGCAGGTGGGGAAGGGGGCCATGAGGTGGGCGAGTCCATCGCTTGACTGGCATCTCTCTCTCCCTCTCTCCCGGAAGGATGGAGTGGACGGGGCGGAGATCGTGAATGGCGTGGTAGAACGAAGTTCTAAGGAGCCCAGCCCGACCCCGTCACCGTCTGGAGAGCGCAAGGGCAAGCAAGCTGCCACCCTTCCGGCGAAATCCCAGGACTCTGCACCGTCTCAGATCGAGGGCATGCTTCACCGCAAGCACGAATGGGAGGGGCCTAACAAGAAGGCCTCAAACAGGTATGCGGTCACACCTGGGCTGCCAGAACCATTTCCTTTCTGCTTCTACCTAATGCCAGCAATGGGCTCCTGGTTCTGAGCTGCCGTGTCTCCTTTATGTCTGCGTGTTTGGCGTTGGCTTGAACTGTGTTAGTAATCAGTGATTGGCGACCTCTGACCCCACTCACCCTTTGTGTATTTTCAGATCCTGGCACAATGTGTACTGTGTGATAAACAATCGTGAAATGGGCTTTTATAAGGACAGCAAGAGCGCCAGCCAGGGAATCCCGTATCACAACGAGATCCCCATCAGCCTGAAGGACGCTGTCTGCGAGGTCGCCGTCGACTACAAGAAGAAGAAGCACGTCTTCAAGCTGAGGTAAGACTATGGATGAGCTCGGGTGTGCAAATACTTGCCTGTACACAAGACCCATAGTCGAATGCTGAAATGGAACCACTGCATTATACAAGTTGTTTTTGTTCTCACTTCAGATTGGTTTTTTTACACTTTCTAGCATTGCTAGGAATGTGGTGCATTTGGCATCTGAAGAATTGATGTTTGTCTCAGTGTCGGGAGGCATTTAGTAAACTTTGATCGTTTTCATTTTTACAGACTTACTGATGGGAATGAGTATCTCTTCCAAGCCAAAGATGAAGTAAGTAGACATTATATTTGCAAGTTTTGGTCAACCCCCAGGTTCATAATATGCCACGAGAAAGTATTTGCCCCCTTCCCAATTTCTTCTAACTTTGCTTTCGATTCTGGGGGCATATTGTTTTGCAGCTGTCCGTCCGTCCGTCCGTCCGTTTGTATGCAGCGGCAAAAAAAAACTTTAACCTTAGCCGTAATTTTGACTGGTCAAAGATGGGCCTTTTGATGCTTGACGTGTGTCCGCCGTCACGAGACCTTTCAGATGAGGTCATCACTTTTGTTTCCTGGAAAAGTTATACAATTTAATTTGTGTATTTAACCCTTTCAGGTCCACACGATTCCATCTATTCCTTTTCAATATTATAAATCCAAACTGTGCTTATATCCGGGGGCATCAATGTTTCGGAAACACATCTTGTTTGTCATATTTAAATGTTTTAGGTCACCAAAGTAATTTTAATGCAAGACAAAAATAACCTGAGTAAAAAGAAAGTGCAACTTTTAAATGGTCATTTTTTGAAGATAAAGAATAATTCAAAACCTGTATCACCTATGCGAAAAAATAATTGACCCCCACTCCGAAATACCAGTTGCGCCACCCTGTGAGTGTAAGTAGGTGAGAGTGAGAACGTTTCTGGACTTTCTGCAGTCACATCACATTTTATTTTTAGTGAGTACATTTGATGTTGGCACATTAGGTAATGTGGTACTGTACTAGTTTTAATATAACCGAGGGTGAATGGACTTTTCAAATACATCCTGATTGATTTTATTTCCATTTTTCATGATGAGGGAGGAAAAACTGGCCCGTCAGTTCACCAGTTTTGTATTCCGTTTGTGGCAGTAGCTGACCCTGGGGGGGGGGGTGGTTGTGCCTCCTTGATCATTTACACTGCATATAAAGGTGCATCACTGCCAATATTTCAATCGCAGTACTTTGTGACATGTAAGTGAATGAGTGAATTATGCAGCAGTGTTGCCATTTTAAAGCAAATTGTTGCCCTGCTTGAAGAAATGAAGTTTGATGCAAAAACTTATTTGCAGCCGAGCAGAACATATTTCCTGACCTGCTGATGTGTAGGTATCAGTGGTACCCATTTCAGACATGTAAAGAAGTAGAAATTTAAATGCAGTGAGAAAAACTGAAATACTGCGAACAGAAATCAATTGCTGCTACAATGGCAGATCTGCCCACAAAATGCGATTTCTGTGTTGTGTTATGGCCCCAATTTGTTATTACATTTATAACACAACAGCAACAGCAAGGGATGACAAACACAGTTTTAACAACTAAAACACATTTAATTTTTAACAAAGACAAAGACTAATAACAACCTACAACTAAAGACCAAGATTGATAAATAAGAAAAAACAGAAATAATTACAGTCCCTTTTTGGTGGGGTGGCTTGGTGATGTCCTGGATGAAGAAAATGCTCAAACACAGGCAAAGAAATCCACAAAAGAAACGTCACAGGTCTTGAACAGAATGGCAGGTCTGGTCATCTTCTTGCAATTTCTCCTACTACTCTACTGTCTCAATTCTTTTCCTTATATACTCTTTTGCAGACCCCACCCACATTTAGACCTCTTTTTTTTAATTTTCTGAGACTTGCCCCAGACATGTCCAGGACATGTCTAAACATGACTCCAGTCTGAGCTTAACAAAAAAAGGTAAATACTGCCATCTAGTGGCCTATATTCACATTACAGTTGCGAAAAACTGAGCTGGTACTTCGTGTCTCTTGCTAGGGTTCGTGGAAGCTTTACTTCAGTCCACATCCACACTGAATTCAAAACATTTGTGTTTCCCAGTGAGGATTCATTTATTTCCCTGCATCTGGTCGAATTTTCTGGGATTTTGGATGCCGATAAAAGAAGCCAAAATGGTGACTTTTGCTCCTGCGATCAATAGATTTTCTCAGTGGTCAGAGCTGCCACCATCATCGTTCCCAATCAGTGCTGTCACATGCTGTCAACAATCAATTTAATGGACGTTGATGGCTTGATTGATTTGCTCTCGTGACATAGCACTCAGTATGATGAACTGAGCAAAGATAACATATATAAAGAAGACGTCTGGAGAAGTATTGTGGATGAACTTGAATGGGAAATGCATTTGGTTGTCAAGGGAGTGAATAAACCTGTAAGGTAAAGGGTGTAGGGTGTAGGTCAAAAGGGTGTCAGCCCATAGAAATGTTTTGTCCTCTATTTTTGCCAAAGTATTCTGTACATTTTAAGTTGGAGTAACAATCCTTACTATATGGAGTAATAATCCTTACTATAAATCAGCTAAGCCCTAACGGTGCTGGTCTGTCTGTCCGCAGCAGCGCAGATCTTGCTGCGGCGCTATGGGTAATTCTGCTATAAAATAGAACTCGTGGATCCCCACAGGCAGAGTGCGAGTAATAATGAACTTATATAGCACCTTTCATGCAAAACATGCAGCTCAAAGTGCTTTACAAAGACAATAAAATCAAAACAATTACAAAGTAAAAAGACAGGACAGTTTAAAACCCAAATAATACAAAATAATACAAAAAACCAGGTGAGTAAAATTATAAATTTAAAATCAAGACGGTGATACGATGGAGGTAAGAATAAATAAAACAGTAAAAATAATTAAACAATAATAAAATGATGAAAAGGGGAGAAAATAAAAGCATCACTAAAACACCACTATTCATAAGGCAGATTAAAAATATTTCAGTTGCTGTTTAAAAATATCCACTGACCCAGCCTCTTATATTTTTTGGGCGGCAGTTCGGTGCGTACCGGAAAAAGGCAGAATCCCCAATTTTTCTTCTGTGAGGCCCCGGGAATTTTTAGAAGCCCCGACTCAGAGGATCTCAAGGGTCGCGGAGGGACGTAAATCAACAGCAAATCTGATGTATAAGAGGGTGCTGGACCATGAAGAGCTTTGTACACAAGCTGAAGGACTTCAAAATCTATTCTAAAAGCGATGGGCTTTTAGAAGCCAAGTTATTTTTTATTGCGCTTAAAATGATCTTAATAAGTTTATTGACCAGCTTTTGGCGGTCGATGTTTTATTTGTGGCTGGCCATTACAAATAAATAAATGCATGCATGGAAACCCTAATTGGTATTCTAGCGAATTAAGCTGGATCTGGTAGAGTGTAATAATGCATCGAAAGCTGAGGATTCTGCACAGCCTTTCATGCCTTCGACTGCACATCTGTGACGGCGGGCGTATGTTCTAAACAGCACAGAGCACATCGATACCTCGACATATTCATTCTCTAGATCGCAACTGCTGCCGAGATGCGAGTTCTCTGTTAGCCTGCTAGGACGTGTCAAAGTTACAGAGTATAAAATGTGGAATTACACCCTCGCTCTGTCTCCATCTGCTGTGCAGGAGGAGATGGTCATGTGGATCCAAGACATTACGGGCGCCGGGACGTCCGAGAAGTCGGACGTGACCCCGAGCGGCCAGAGCACCCCGGCTTCCAGCCGCGCCCAGACCCTGCCAGCAGGGGTCGCCCTCGCCGCGGAGTCCAGCCCAGGAAAACGGGAGAAGGACAAAGACAAAGACAAAGAGAAGGAGAAGGAGAAGCGCTTCAGCCTGTTCAGCAAGAAGAAGTGAACTGGGCCCCTCCCCCTTAAATTGGGTGTGGCCGCTGCTTCTTCAGCCAATGAAATTCCAGCATGCAAAGCTCTGAACCAATACACCACACTCTGTGCCTAATGTTACTCCCAATTGGTTTTAGAAGTAAATTAGGGCTTTTTGGAGAAAAAAAATGTGCACAAATTAAAAATGTAAAGGTGGGAAAAAAAAATATGTAAAGGTAGGGTGTGAGATGCTTTGGGCAGCTGTCATCTTTAAAATAAACGCATAACTTGGTGACAGGACCAGCGGTAGGTTATGTTTTCATTACCTGTTTTACTTTCCAAACTTTTGTTTGTTTTTTTCAATTTCAATGTTTGTTTTTTCTCTCTATTTTTATGTAATTGTATGTAGTTATAGGGTCTGGATATTTAAACATTTCCTCAATTTTGTGAGGCTGTCTTGGAAAGACGACTTGCATCTTTTTCTGCTGTGGGAGAGAGCTAGGAAGCATTGTTTGAAGACCAGTCCTATCCTCTCAGAGCATATACTGTTTACCTGCGATTATACAAACACCTGTTGAACTCCATGTACTAAAACCTTACATCCATTATTGGCTTAAATAAGGTATATCGTCTTTGCTAATATTTAGTGTAAACATGCATTAATTTGGATGCAAATCCAAAATAATCAAGTGTCAGCTACTAACCCATGCTGGTGCTTTTTAACAGTTATTGTGACGAGTAAGAATGTTGGACCATTATGAAGGACTAAGCAAACTGAATACATTTTAAATCTGTAATTTTACAGCAGAAACTCTTGTTTGTTTCCGTTCTTTTGGTTGTTGTTCTTGAGTTGCATTATATTGTACGTTTCAGGTTATTCTAGTACAAATTCTAGATTATAAATGACTAGATGTATTATAAACACTTAAAAAGCATTGTTGTTAAGTGAAAAAGTAAAAACAAAAGCATTTACTGGAAAAAAGTAATGTTACTCAAAAAAAATGGTTGCTTGCTTGTCGGCTACAGCACTGCGTGTTATAATTTTTTTGCTACATTTTATCGCTATTTGAAACATATTGTGCATTTTTCCGTCACTGTAACTATTGTAATGAATATTTTCATCTTATTGCACAATCAGCAAAGACACTATAGGAATAAACTCCTTTGCAGAAGGCAGGGCCTGTGGGCATGTGCCTCAGTTAGGCCTGTCAGAAGTATGAAACTGCACCTGTAGACTTTTACCCTCTGTTAAATATGTGCGAAGTCATTAAAATGCTTTTAAAATGATTTTTTTTGGTTAGAATATTCTCCTTTGATATGTTCTTATTCAGCTCTGATTAAAAACCTCTTTTCTGTAGAAATTTGAGCATTCAAAGCTCTATTTTAGCACTTCAGCTGAAGGATATGATTGTGTCCTGGTTTGCCAACCACCAATAAACATCACAGGAAAAAAAAGCTATTCTTTTTTTATGATTTTTTGTGGCAGTTTTTTCAACGACCTTATATTCTTCATTTCCTTTCGGCTAAAGCTTTGAATGTTAAAATTTCAATAGAACACTCCTGAATATAAAAAACATAATGTTTCAGTAACTAAAATGTAAAAATACAATGCAAAACGATGACAGATTAGCAATGATGGAATCAGACGTCGCAGTCGAGCACATTACTCTCACAACAAATCAAACGAGGTGAAACAGTTTTCAAGGTTCCGAGCACGCAGAGTAATCGTGACACAGCTCCTTAAATTCAGTGGCTCCCAAACTCAGGCGAGCCCTCCCAAAACGCCACCCCCGGGAATCTTAAACCTCAAAAGCAACATCTGTTTTTATTAAGCTGTTATTTTGTCTTACTTAGGTGTATCTGTGTTTGGAGCGGTTCTATATCCTCAAGTTACATTTTGTCACATCTATACATGCCATTAACAATGAAAATTGCATAACCTCACTCTGAAATCAAAGAAATGACTGACTAACGCGAGGGAAAACAATGTATTTCCACAATCCATAGGTTCCGTATCGTTGAAAAATGACCGCGTGGTTGCAAAAACCAATAATTTCTTAGTCAAGCAAATGGTTGAATCAGTCCTGTATTGTGTCATGTTTTGTTGTAAGTGCAAGCAAATTGTTTTGATGTAAGGGTTTTTATACATCATAGAACAGGGAAAATAATTTTAATCAAAGCTTTTCTGGCCTACTTTCAACATTATCATGCAGGCATGATAGCATTGATTTTTGCAGAATGGCATGTAACCATTCCTTTGCATGAATTGGCCAATTTCAAAATGTTGCAAATTTCAATAGGAACCATAAAATGGCCGTCATAGATCATATAAATATGAATAGAATGCTAGGGTTAATCTTTTTTTTTTTTACATTTTTCAAGTCAAAATTTTTTTTAATAAAATGGCCAAAAGACGAAAGACTATACACTTATCTCCGCAAATGGCAAATTTACGGTCAAAATTTTTTATTGTCAATTTCTACACATGGAATGATAGAAGGGTTTTAATACATAATAAATTTGGGAAAATAATTTTGACTTCAGTTTTTTTGGCATATTTTGAACATTGTTACGTCTGCATGCTAACATTGATTTTTGCAAAATGGCATGGAAGCGTTCATTAGCATGCATTAGCTGTTGTCAAAATGGTACTTATGTCAATAAAAATAAAAAAAATGGTAGTAATGGATTATAAAAATGTGAATAGAATGCTAAGGTTACATTTTTGGACCTTTTTCAGGTGAAAATTTTTTTTGGTAAAAATACACAAAAGGCTAATCTCCAAAATGGTAAATTTACGGTCAAAATGTTTGAACATCAATTACTTCACTTAAAATGATGAAACGGTTTATATGCATCATAGAATAGGAGAAATAATTTTAATCTGAGCTTTACTGGCCTATTTTCAACATTATCATGCTAGCATTGATTTTTGCAGAATGGCATGTAATCATTCAATAGCATGCATTAGCCAATTTCAAAATTTTGCAAATTTCAATAAATGTCATAAAATGGCCGTCGCAGATCATATATATATGAATAAAATGCTAGGGTTAATCTTTTTTAACATGTTTCAGGTCAAAACATTTTTTCACTAAAATGGCCAAAAGACAAAAGACTATACACTTATCTTCAAAATTGCAAATTTATGGTCAAAATTTTTTATCTTGAATTTCTACACATGGAATGATAGAAAAGTTTTAACACATCATAAATTTGGGAAAATAATTTTGATTTCAGTTTTTTTGGCATACTTTGAACATTGTTACGTCTGCATGCTAACATCGATTTTTGCAAAATGGCATGGAAGCATTCATTAGCATGCATTAGCAGAATTAACAATCTTACAAATGTCAATAAAAATCATAAAATGGCAGTAATGGATTCTAAAAATGTGAATAGAATGCTAAGGTTACATTTTTAGACCTTTTTCAGGTGAAAATTTTTTTCGGTAAAAATACACAAAAGGCTATACACTTATCTCCAAAATGGAAAATTTACGGTCAAAATGTTTGAACATCAATAACTTCACTTAAAATGATGAAAGGGTTTATATGCATCATAGAATAGGAGAAATAATTTTAATCTGAGCTTTACTGGCCTACTTTCAACATTATCATGCTAGCATTGATTTTTGCAGAATGGCATGTTATCATTCAATAGCATGCATTAGCCCATTTCAAAATTTTGCAAATTTCAATAAATATCATAAAATGGCCGTCGCAGATCATATATATATGAATAAAATGCTAGGGTTAATCTTTTTTAACATGTTTCAAGTCATAAAATTTTTTCACTAAAATGGCCAAAAGACAAAAGACTATACAATTATCTCCAAAATTGCAAATTTATGGTAAAAATTTTTTATCTTCAATTTCTACACATGGAATGATAGATGGGTTTTAAAACAACATAAATTTGGGAAAATAATTTTGATTTCAGTTTTATTTGGCATATTTTGAACATTTTTACGTCTGCATGCTAACATCGATTTTTGCAAAATGGCATGGAAGCATTCATTAGCATGCATTAGCCGATTTAACAATGTTACATATGTCAATAAAAATCATAAAATGGCAGTAATGGATTATAAAAATGTGAATAGAATGCTAAGGTTACATTTTTCTACCTTTTTCAGGTGAAATTTTTTTTCGGTAAAAATACACAAAAGGCTATACACTTATCTCCAAAATGGTAAATTTACGGTCAAAATGTTTGAACATCAATAACTTCACTTAAAATGATGAAAGGGTTTTTACGCATCATAGAATTGAGGAAATAATTTTAATCTGAGATTTTCTGGCCTACTTTCAACATTATCATGCTGGCATGCTATCATTGATTTTTGCAGAATGGCATGTAAGCATTCAATAGCATGCATTAGCCAATTTCAAAATTTTGCAAATTTCAATAAATATCATAAAATGGCAGTCGCAGATCATATAAATATGAATAAAATGCTAGGGTTAATCTTTTTTAACATGTTTCAAGTCAAAAAATTTTTTCACTAAAATGGCCAAAAGACAAAAGACTATACACTTATCTCCAAAATTGCAAATTTATGGTCAAAATTTTTTATCTTCAATTTCTACACATGGAATGATAGAAGGGTTTAAAAAAAACATAAATTTGGGAAAATAATTTTGATTTCAGTTCTATTTGGCATATTTTGAACATTTTTACGTCTGCATGCTAACATTGATTTTTGCAAAATGGCATGGAAGCGTTCATTAGCATGCATTAGCTGAAGTCAAAATGGTACTTATGTCAATAAAAATCAAAAAATGGCAGTAATGGATTATGAAAATGTGAATAGAATGCTCCGGTTAAATTTTTTTACCTTTTTCAGGTGAAAATATTTTTCGGTAAAAATACACAAAAGGCTATACACTTATCTCCAAAATGGTAAATTTACGGTCAAAATTTTTGAACATCAATAACTTCACTTAAAATGATGAAAGGGTTTATATGCATCATAGAATAGGGGAAATAATTTTAATCTGAGCTTTTCTGGCCTACTTCCAACATTTTCATGCTGGCATGCTAACATTGATTTTTGCAGACTGGCATGTAAGCATTCAATAGCATGCATTAGCCAATTTCAAAATTTCGCAAATTTCAATAAATGTCATAAAATGGCCGTCGCAGATCATATAAATATGAATAAAATGCTAGAGTTAATCTTTTTTAACATGTTTCAAGTCAAAAAATTTTTTCACTAAAATGGCCAAAAGGCAAAAGACTATACACTTATCTCCAAAATTGCAAATTTATGGTCAAAATTTTTTATCTTCAATTTCTACACATGGAATGATAGAAGAGTTCTAACACATAATAAATTTGGGAAAATAATTTCGATTTCAGTTTTTTTGGCATACTTTGAACATTTTTACGTCTGCATGCTAATATTGATTTTTGCAAAATGGCATGGAAGCGTTCATTAGCATGCATTAGCTGAAGTCAAAATGGTACTTATGTCAATAAAAATAAAAAAATGGCAGTGATGGATTATGAAAATGTGAATAGAATGCGAAGGTTAAATTTTTTTACCTTTTTCAGGTAAACATTTTTTCGGTAAAAATGCACAAAAGGCTATACACTTATCTCTGAAATGGTAAATTTACGGTCAAAATTTTTGAACATCAATAACTTCACTTAAAATGATGAAAGGGTTTCGATGCATCATAGAATAGGGGAAATCATTTTAATCTGAGCTATTCTGGCCTACTTTCAACATTATCATGCTAGCATTGATTTTTGCAGAATGGCATGTAAGCATTCAATAGCATGCATTAGCCAATTTCAAAATTTCGCAAATTTCAATAAATATCATAAAATGGCCGTCGCAGATCATATAAATATGAATAAAATGCTAGGGTTAATCTTTTTTAACATGTTTCAAGTCAAAAAATTTTTTCACTAAAATGGCCAAAAGACAAAAGACTATACACTTATCTCCAAAATTGCAAATTTATGGTGAAAATTTTTTATCTTGAATTTCTACACATGGAATGATAGAAGAGTTCTAACACATAATAAATTTGGGAAAATAATTTCGATTTCAGTTTTTTTTGCATACTTTGAACATTGTTACGTCTGCATGCTAACATCGATTTTTGCAAAATGGCATGGAAGCATTCATTAGCATGCATTAGCAGATTTAAAAATCTTACATATGTCAATAAAAATCATAAAATGGCAGTAATGGATTATGAAAATGTGAATAGAATGCTAAGGTTACATTTTTGGACCTTTTTCAGGTGAAAATTTTTTTCGGCAAAAACACACAAAAGGCTATACACTTATCTCCAAAATGGTAAATTTACGGTCAAAATGTTTGAACATCAATAACTTCAATTAAAATGATGAAAGGGTTTTTATACATCATAGAATAGGGGAAATAATTTTAATCTGAGCTTTTCTGGCCTACTTTCAATATTATCATGCTGGCATGATAGCATTGATTTTTGCAGAATGGCATGTAAGCATTCAATAGCATGCATTAGCCAATTTCAAAATTTTGCAAATTTCAATAAATGTCATAAAATGGCCGTCGCAGATCATATAAATATGAATAAAATGCTAGGGTTAATCTTTTTTAACATTATTCAAGTCAAAAAATTTTTTCACTAAAATGGCCAAAAGACAAAAGACTATACACTTATCTCCAAAATTGCAAATTTATTGTCAAAATTTTTTATCTTCAATTTCTACACATGGAATGATAGAAGAGTTCTAACACATAATAAATTTGGGAGAATAATTTCGATTTCATTTTTTTTTGGCATACTTTGAACATTGTTACGTCTGCATGCTAACATCGATTTTTGCAAAATGGCATGGAAGCATTCATTAGCATGCATTAGCTGATTTAACAATGTTACATATGTCAATAGAAATCATAAAATGGCAGTAATGGATTATAGAAATGTGAATAGAATGCTAAGGTTACATCTTTCTACCTTTTTCAGGTGAAATTTTTTTTCGGTAAAAATACACAAAAGGCTATACACTTATCTCCAAAATGGTAAATTTACGGTCAAAATGTTTGAACATCAATAACTTCACATAAAATGATGAAACGTTTTTTACGCATCATAAAATAGTGGAAATAATTTTAATCTGAGCTTTTCTGGCCTACTTTCAACATTATCATGCTGGCATGCTAACATTGATTTTTGCAGAATGGCATGTAAGCATTCAATAGCATGCATTAGCCTATTTCAAAATTTTGCAAATTTCAATAAATATCATAAAATGGTCGTCCCAGATCATATAAATATGAATAAAATGCTCGGGTTAATTTTTTTAACATGTTTCAAGTCAAAAAATTTTTTCCCAAAAATGGCCAAAAAACAAAAGACTATACACTTATCTCCAAAATAGCAAATTTATGGTCAAAATTTTTTATCTTCAATTTCTACACATGGAATGATAGAAGGGTTTTAATACAACATAAATTTGGGAAAATAATTTTGATTTCAGTTTTATTTGGCATATTTTGAACATTTTTACGTCTGCATGCTAATATTGATTTTTGCAAAATGGCATGGAAGCGTTCATTAGCATGCATTAGCTGAAGTCAAAATGGTACTTATGTCAATAAAAATAAAAAAATGGCAGTGATGGATTATGAAAATGTGAATAGAATGCTACGGTTAAATTTTTTTACCTTTTTCAGGTGAAAATTTTTTCGGTAAAAATGCACAAAAGGCTGTACACTTATCTCCAAAATGGTAAATTTACGGTCAAAATTTTTGAACATCAATAACTTCACTTAAAATGATGAAAGGGTTTATATGCATCATAGAATAGGGGAAATCATTTTAATCTGAGCTATTCTGGCCTACTTTCAACATTATCATGCTAGCATTGATTTTTGCAGAATTGCATGTAAGCATTCAATAGCATGCATTAGCCAATTTCAAAATTTTGCAAATTTCAATAAATGTCATAAAATGGCCGTCGCAGATCATATAAATATGAATAAAATGCTAGGGTTAATCTTTTTTTTTTTTAACATGTTTCAAGTAAAAAATTTTTTTCACTAAAATGGCCAAAAGACAAAAGACTATACACTTATCTCCAAAATTGCTAATTTATGGTCAAAATTTTTTATCTTCAATTTCTACACATGGAATGATAGAAGAGTTCTAACACATCATAAATTTGGGAAAATAATTTTGATTTCAGTTTTATTTGGCATATTTTGAACATTTTTACGTCTGCATGCTAACATTGATTTTTGCAAAATGGCATGGAAGCGTTCATTAGCATGCATTAGCTGATGTCAATATGGTACTTATGTCAATAAAAATCAAAAAATGGCAGTAATGGATTATAAAAATGTGAATGGAATGCTAAGGTTACATTTTTGGACCGTTTTCAGGTGAAAATTTTTTTCGGTAAAAATACACAAAAGGCTATACACTTATCTCCAAAATGGTAAATTTACGGTCAAAATTTTTGAACATCAATAACTTCACTTAAAATGATGAAAGGGTTTATATGCATCATAGAATAGGGGAAATCATTTTAATCTGAGCTATTCTGGCCTACTTTCAACATTATCATGCTAGCATTGATTTTTGCAGAATGGCATGTAAGCATTCAATAGCATGCATTAGCCAATTTCAAAATTTTGCAAATTTCAATAAATGTCATAAAATGGCCGTCGCAGATCATATAAATATGAATAAAATGCTAGGGTTAATCTTTTTTAACATGTTTCAAGTCAAAAAATTTTTTCACTAAAATGGCCAAAAGACAAAAGACTATACACTTATCTCCAAAATTGCAAATTTATGGTCAAAATTTTTTATCTTCAATTTCTACACATGGAATGATAGAAGGGTTTTAAAACAACATAAATTTGGGAAAATAATTTTGATTTCAGTTTTATTTGGCATATTTTGAACATTTTTACGTCTGCATGCTAACATTGATTTTTGCAAAATGGCATGGAAGCATTCATTAGCATGCATTAGCAGATTTAACAATCTTACATATGTCAATAAAAATCATAAAATGGCAGTAATGGATTATAGAAATGTGAATAGAATGCTAAGGTTACATTTTTGGACCGTTTTCAGGTGAAAATTTTTTTCGGTAAAAGTACACAAAAGGCTATACACTTATCTCCAAAATGGTAAATTTACGGTCAAAATTTTTGAACATCAATAACTTCACTTAAAATGATGAAACGGTTTTTACGCATCATAAAATAGTGGAAATAATTTTAATCTGAGCTTTTCTGGCCTACTTTCAATATTATCATGCTGGCATGATAGCATTGATTTTTGCAGAATGGCATGTAAGCATTCAATAGCATGCATTAGCCAATTTCAAAATTTTGAAAATTTCAATAAATATCATAAAATGGCCGTCGCAGATCATATAAATATGAATAAAATGCCAGGGTTAATCTTCTTTGACATGTTTCAAGTGAAAAAATGTTTTCACTAAAATTGCCAAAAGACAAAAGACTATACACTTATCTCCAAAATTGCAAATTTATGGTCAAAATTTTTTATCTTCAATTTCTACACATGGATAATAGAAGAGTTCTAACACATAATAAATTTGGGAGAATAATTTCGATTTCATTTTTTTTGGCATACTTTGAACATTGTTACGTCTGCATGCTAACATCGATTTTTGCAAAATGGCATGGAAGCGTTCATTTGCATGCATTAGCTGAAGTCAAAATGGTACTTATGTCAATAAAAATAAAAAAATGGCAGTGATGGATTATGACAATGTGAATAGAATGCTACGGTTAAATTTTTTTACCTTTTTCAGGTGAAAATTTTTTCGGTAAAAATGCACAAAAGGCTGTACACTTATCTCCAAAATGGTAAATTTACGGTCAAAATTTTTGAACATCAATAACTTCACTTAAAATGATGAAAGGGTTTATATGCATCATAGAATAGGGGAAATCATTTTAATCTGAGCTATTCTGGCCTACTTTCAACATTATCATGCTAGCATTGATTTTTGCAGAATGGCATGTAAGCATTCAATAGCATGCATTAGCCAATTTCAAAATTTTGCAAATTTCAATAAATGTCATAAAATGGCCGTCGCAGATCATATAAATATGAATAAAATGCAAGGGTTAATCTTTTTTAACATGTTTCAAGTAAAAAATTTTTTTCACTAAAATGGCCAAAAGACAAAAGACTATACACTTATCTCCAAAATTGCAAATTTATGGTCAAAATTTTTTATCTTGAATTTCTACACATGGAATGATAGAAGAGTTCTAACACATCATAAATTTGGGAAAATAATTTTGATTTCAGTTTTATTTGGCATACTTTGAACAGTTTTACGTCTGCATGCTAACATTGATTTTTGCAAAATGGCATGGAAGCGTTCATTAGCATGCATTAGCTGATGTCAATATGGTACTTATGTCAATAAAAATCAAAAAATGGCAGTAATGGATTATAAAAATGTGAATGGAATGCTAAGGTTACATTTTTGGACCGTTTTCAGGTGAAAATTTCTTTCGGTAAAAATACACAAAAGGCTATACACTTATCTCCAAAATGGTAAATTTACGGTCAAAATTTTTGAACATCAATAACTTCACTAAAAATGATGAAACGGTTTTTACGCATCATAAAATAGTGGAAATAATTTTAATCTGAGCTTTTCTGGCCTACTTTCAATATTATCATGCTGGCATGATAGCATTGATTTTTGCAGAATGGCATGTAAGCATTCATTAGCATGCATTAGCTGATTTAACAATGTTAAATATGTCAATAGAAATCATAAAATGGCAGTAATGGATGATAGAAATGTGAATAGAATGCTAAGGTTACATCTTTCTACCTTTTTCAGGTGAAATTTTTTTTCGGTAAAAATACACAAAAGGCTATACACTTATCTCCAAAATGGTAAATTTACGGTCAAAATGTTTGAACATCAATAACTTCACATAAAATGATGAAACGGTTTTTACGCATCATAAAATAGTGGAAATAATTTTAATCTGAGCTTTTCTGGCCTACTTTCAACATTATCATGCTGGCATGCTAACATTGATTTTTGCAGAATGGCATGTAAGCATTCAATAGCATGCATTAGCCTATTTCAAAATTTTGCAAATTTCAATAAATATCATAAAATGGTCGTCCCAGATCATATAAATATGAATAAAATGCTCGGGTTAATCTTTTTTAACATGTTTCAAGTCAAAAAATTTTTTTCCAAAAATGGCCAAAAAACAAAAGACTATACACTTATCTCCAAAATTGCAAATTTATGGTCAAAATTTTTTATCTTCAATTTCTACACATGGAATGATAGAAGGGTTTTAAAACAACATAAATTTGGGAAAATAATTTTGATTTCAGTTTTATTTGGCATATTTTGAACATTTTTACGTCTGCATGCTAATATTGATTTTTGCAAAATGGCATGGAAGCGTTCATTAGCATGCATTAGCTGAAGTCAAAATGGTACTTATGTCAATAAAAATAAAAAAATGGCAGTGATGGATTATGAAAATGTGAATAGAATGCTACGGTTAAATTTTTTTACCTTTTTCAGGTGAAAATTTTTTCGGTAAAAATGCACAAAAGGCTGTACACTTATCTCCAAAATGGTAAATTTACGGTCAAAATTTTTGAACATCAATAACTTCACTTAAAATGATGAAAGGGTTTATATGCATCATAGAATAGGGGAAATCATTTTAATCTGAGCTATTCTGGCCTACTTTCAACATTATCATGCTAGCATTGATTTTTGCAGAATGGCATGTAAGCATTCAATAGCATGCATTAGCCAATTTCAAAATTTTGCAAATTTCAATAAATGTCATAAAATGGCCGTCGCAGATCATATAAATATGAATAAAATGCTAGGGTTAATCTTTTTTAACATGTTTCAAGTAAAAAATTTTTTTCACTAAAATGGCCAAAAGACAAAAGACTATACACTTATCTCCAAAATTGCAAATTTATGGTCAAAATTTTTTATCTTCAATTTCTACACATGGAATGATAGAAGAGTTCTAACACATAATAAATTTGGGAAAATAATTGCGATTTCAGTTTTTTTGGCATACTTTGAACATTGTTACGTCTGCATGCTAACATCGATTTTTGCAAAATGGCATGGAAGCATTCATTAGCATGCATTAGCAGATTTAGCAATCTTACATATGTCAATAAAAATCATAATATGGCAGCAATGGATTATAAAAATGTGAATAGAATGCTAAGGTTACATTTTTGGACCTTTTTCAGGTGAAAATTTTTTTCGGTAAAAATACACAAAAGGCTATACACTTATCTCCAAAATGGTAAATTTACAGTCAAAATTTTTGAACATCAATAACTTCACTTAAAATGATGAAAGGGTTTATATGCATCATAGAATAGGGGAAATCATTTTAATCTGAGCTATTCTGGCCTACTTTCAACATTATCATGCTAGCATTGATTTTTGCAGAATGGCATGTAAGCATTCAATAGCATGCATTAGCCAATTTCAAAATTTTGCAAATTTCAATAAATGTCATAAAATGGCCGTCGCAGATCATATAAATATGAATAAAATGCTAGGGTTAATCTTTTTTAACATGTTTCAAGTAAAAAATTTTTTTCACTAAAATGGCCAAAAGACAAAAGACTATACACTTATCTCCAAAATTGCAAATTTATGGTCAAAATTTTTTATCTTGAATTTCTACACATGGAATGATAGAAGAGTTCTAACACATCATAAATTTGGGAAAATAATTTTGATTTCAGTTTTATTTGGCATACTTTGAACAGTTTTACGTCTGCATGCTAACATTGATTTTTGCAAAATGGCATGGAAGCGTTCATTAGCATGCATTAGCTGATGTCAATATGGTACTTATGTCAATAAAAATCAAAAAATGGCAGTAATGGATTATAAAAATGGGAATGGAATGCTAAGGTTACATTTTTGGACCGTTTTCAGGTGAAAATTTTTTTCGGTAAAAATACACAAAAGGCTATACACTTATCTCCAAAATGGTAAATTTACGGTCAAAATTTTTGAACATCAATAACTTCACTAAAAATGATGAAACGGTTTTTACGCATCATAAAATAGTGGAAATAATTTTAATCTGAGCTTTTCTGGCCTACTTTCAATATTATCATGCTGGCATGATAGCATTAATTTTTGCAGAATGGCATGTAAGCATTCATTAGCATGCATTAGCTGATTTAACAATGTTACATATGTCAATAGAAATCATAAAATGGCAGTAATGGATTATAGAAATGTGAATAGAATGCTAAGGTTACATCTTTCTACCTTTTTCAGGTGAAATTTTTTTTCGGTAAAAATACACAAAAGGCTATACACTTATCTCCAAAATGGTAAATTTACGGTCAAAATGTTTGAACATCAATAACTTCACATAAAATGATGAAACGGTTTTTACGCATCATAAAATAGTGGAAATAATTTTAATCTGAGCTTTTCTGGCCTACTTTCAACATTATCATGCTGGCATGCTAACATTGATTTTTGCAGAATGGCATGTAAGCATTCAATAGCATGCATTAGCCTATTTCAAAATTTTGCAAATTTCAATAAATATCATAAAATGGTCGTCCCAGATCATATAAATATGAATAAAATGCTCGGGTTAATCTTTTTTAACATGTTTCAAGTCAAAAAATTTTTTTCCAAAAATGACCAAAAAACAAAAGACTATACACTTATCTCCAAAATAGCAAATTTATGGTCAAAATTTTTTATCTTCAATTTCTACACATGGAATGATAGAAGGGTTTTAAAACAACATAAATTTGGGAAAATAATTTTGATTTCAGTTTTATTTGGCATATTTTGAACATTTTTACGTCTGCATGCTAATATTGATTTTTGCAAAATGGCATGGAAGCGTTCATTAGCATGCATTAGCTGAAGTCAAAATGGTACTTATGTCAATAAAAATAAAAAAATGGCAGTGATGGATTATGAAAATGTGAATAGAATGCTACGGTTAAATTTTTTTACCTTTTTCAGGTGAAAATTTTTTCGGTAAAAATGCACAAAAGGCTGTACACTTATCTCCAAAATGGTAAATTTACGGTCAAAATTTTTGAACATCAATAACTTCACTTAAAATGATGAAAGGGTTTATATGCATCATAGAATAGGGGAAATCATTTTAATCTGAGCTATTCTGGCCTACTTTCAACATTATCATGCTAGCATTGATTTTTGCAGAATGGCATGTAAGCATTCAATAGCATTCATTAGCCAATTTCAAAATTTTGCAAATTTCAATAAATGTCATAAAATGGCCGTCGCAGATCATATAAATATGAATAAAATGCTAGGGTTAATCTTTTTTAACATGTTTCAAGTAAAAAATTTTTTTCACTAAAATGGCCAAAAGACAAAAGACTATACACTTATCTCCAAAATTGCAAATTTATGGTCAAAATTTTTTATCTTGAATTTCTACACATGGAATGATAGAAGAGTTCTAACACATCATAAATTTGGGAAAATAATTTTGATTTCAGTTTTATTTGGCATACTTTGAACAGTTTTACGTCTGCATGCTAACATTGATTTTTGCAAAATGGCATGGAAGCGTTCATTAGCATGCATTAGCTGATGTCAATATGGTACTTATGTCAATAAAAATCAAAAAATGGCAGTAATGGATTATAAAAATGTGAATGGAATGCTAAGGTGACATTTTTGGACCGTTTTCAGGTGAAAATTTTTTTCGGTAAAAATACACAAAAGGCTATACACTTATCTCCAAAATGGTAAATTTATGGTCAAAATTTTTGAACATCAATAACTTCACATAAAATGATGAAACGGTTTTTACGCATCATAAAATAGTGGAAATAATTTTAATCTGACCTTTTCTGGCCTACTTTCAATATTATCATGCTGGCATGATAGCATTGATTTTTGCAGAATGGCATGTAAGCATTCAATAGCATGCATTAGCCAATTTCAAAATTTTGCAAATTTCAATAAATATCATAAAATGGCCGTCGCAGATCATATAAATATGAATAAAATGCTAGGGTAAATTTTTTTTAACGTGTTTCAAGTGAAAAAATTTTTTCACTAAAATGGCCAAAAGACAAAAGACTATACACTTATCTTCAAAATTGCAAATTTATGGTCAAAATTTTTTATCTTCAATTTCTACACATGGAATGATAGAAGGGTTTTAAAACAACATAAATTTGGGAAAATAATTTTGATTTCAGTTTTATTTGGCATATTTTGAACATTTTTACGTCTGCATGCTAACATTGATTTTTGCAAAATGGCATGGAAGCGTTCATTAGCATGCATTAGCTGATGTCAAAATGGTACTTATGTCTATAAAAATCAAAAAATGGCAGTAATGGATTATAAAAATGTGAATGGAATGCTAAGGTTACATTTTTGGACCGTTTTCAGGTGAAAATTTTTTTCGGTAAAAATACACAAAAGGCTATACACTTATCTCCAAAATGGTAAATTTACGGTCAAAATTTTTGAACATCAATAACTTCACTTAAAATGATGAAACGGTTTTTACGCATCATAAAATAGTGGAAATAATTTTAATCTGACTTTTTCTGGCCTACTTTCAATTTTATCATGCTGGCATGATAGCATTGATTTTTGCAGAATGGCATGTAAGCATTCAATAGCATGCATTAGCCAATTTCAAAATTTTGCAAATTTCAATAAATATCATAAAATGGCCGTCGCAGATCATATAAATATGAATAAAATGCTAGGGTTAATCTTCTTTAACATGTTTCAAGTCAAAAAATTTTTTCACTAAAATGGCCAAAAGACAAAAGACTATACACTTATCTCCAAAATTGCAAATTTATGGTCAAAATTTTTTATCTTCAATTTCTACACATGGAATGATAGAAGGGTTTTAAAACAACATAAATTTGGGAAAATAATTTTGATTTCAGTTTTATTTGGCATATTTTGAACATTTTTACGTCTGCATGCTAACATTGATTTTTGCAAAATGGCATGGAAGCGTTCATTAGCATGCATTAGCTGAAGTCAAAATGGTACTTATGTCAATAAAAATAAAAAAATGGCAGTAATGGATTATGAAAATGTGAATAGAATGCTACGGTTAAATTTTTTCACCTTTTTCAGGTGAAAATTTTTTTCGGTAAAAATACACAAAAGGCTATACACTTATCTCCAAAATGGTAAATTTACGGTCAAAATTTTTGAACATCAATAACTTCACTTAAAATGATGAAAGGGTTTTTATACATCATAGAATAGGGGAAATAATTTTAATCTGAGCTTTTCTGGCCTACTATCAACATTATCATGCTGGCATGATAGCATTGATTTTTGCAGAATGGCATGTAAGCATTCAATAGCATGCATTAGCCAATTTCAAAATTTTGCAAATTTCAATAAATGTCATAAAATGGCCGTCGCAGATCATATAAATATGAATAAAATGCTAGGGTTAATCTTTTTTAACATGTTTCAAGTCAAAAAATTTTTTCACTAAAATGGCCAAAAGACAAAAGACTATACACTTATCTCCAAAATTGCAAATTTATGGTCAAAATTTTTTATCTTCAATTTCTACACATGGAATGATAGAAGAGTTCTAACACATAATAAATTTGGGAAAATAATTTCGATTTCATTTTTTTTGGCATACTTTGAACATTGTTACGTCTGCATGCTAACATCGATTTTTGCAAAATGGCATGGAAGCATTCATTAGCATGCATTAGCAGATTTAACAATCTTACATATGTCAATAAAAATCATAAAATGGCAGTAATGGATTATAGAAATGTGAATAGAATGCTAAGGTTACATATTTCTACCTTTTTCAGGTGAAATTTTTTTTCGGTAAAAATACACAAAAGGCTATACACTTATCTCCAAAATGGTAAATTTACGGTCAAAATTTTTGAACATCAATAACTTCACTTAAAATGATGAAAGGGTTTATATGCATCATAGAATAGGGGAAATCATTTTAATCTGAGCTATTCTGGCCTACTTTCAACATTATCATGCTAACATTGATTTTTGCAGAATGGCATGTAAGCATTCAATAGCATGCATTAGCCAATTTCAAAATTTTGCAAATTTCAATAAATGTCATAAAATGGCCGTCGCAGATCATATAAATATGAATAAAATGCTAGGGTTAATCTTTTTTAACATGTTTCAAGTAAAAAATTTTTTTCACTAAAATGGCCAAAAGACAAAAGACTATACACTTATCTCCAAAATTGCAAATTTAGGGTCAAAATTTTTTATCTTGAATTTCTACACATGGAATGATAGAAGAGTTTTAACACATCATAAATTTGGGAAAATAATTTTGATTTCAGTTTTATTTGGCATACTTTGAACAGTTTTACGTCTGCATGCTAACATTGATTTTTGCAAAATGGCATGGAAGCGTTCATTAGCATGCATTAGCTGATGTCAAAATGGTACTTATGTCTATAAAAATCAAAAAATGGCAGTAATGGATTATAAAAATGTGAATGGAATGCTAAGGTTACATTTTTGGACCGTTTTCAGGTGAAAATTTTTTTCGGTAAAAATACACAAAAGGCTATACACTTATCTCCAAAATGGTAAATTTACGGTCAAAATTTTTGAACATCAATAACTTCACTTAAAATGATGAAACGGTTTTTACGCATCATAAAATAGTGGAAATAATTTTAATCTGACTTTTTCTGGCCTACTTTCAATATTATCATGCTGGCATGATAGCATTGATTTTTGCAGAATGGCATGTAAGCATTCAATAGCATGCATTAGCCAATTTCAAAATTTTGCAATTTTCAATAAATATCATAAAATGGCCGTCGCAGATAATATAAATATGAATAAAATGCTAGGGTTAATCTTCTTTAACATGTTTCAAGTCAAAAAATTTTTTCACTAAAATGGCCAAAAGACAAAAGACTATACACTTATCTCCAAAATTGCAAATTTATGGTCAAAATTTTTTATCTTCAATTTCTACACATGGAATGATAGAAGGGTTTTAAAACAACATAAATTTGGGAAAATAATTTTGATTTCAGTTTTATTTGGCATATTTTGAACATTTTTACGTCTGCATGCTAACATTGATTTTTGCAAAATGGCATGGAAGCGTTCATAAGCATGCATTAGCTGAAGTCAAAATGGTACTTATGTCAATAAAAATAAAAAAATGGCAGTAATGGATTATAAAAAAGTGAATAGAATGCTACGGTTAAATTTTTTCACCTTTTTCAGGTGAAAATTTTTTTCGGTAAAAATACACAAAAGGCTATACACTTATCTCCAAAATGGTAAATTTACGGTCAAAATTTTTGAACATCAATAACTTCACTTAAAATGATGAAAGGGTTTATATGCATCAGAGAAGAGGGGAAATAATTTTAATCTAAGCTTTTCTGGCCTAATTCCAACATTATCATGCTGGCATGCTAACATTGATTTTTGCAGAATGGCATGTAAGCATTCAATAGCATGCATTAGCCAATTTCAAAATTTTGAAAATTTCAATAAATATCATAAAATGGCCGTCGCAGATCATATAAATATGAATAAAATGCTAGGGTTAATCTTCTTTAACATGTTTCAAGTCAAAAAATTTTTTCACTAAAATGGCCAAAAGACAAAAGACTATACACTTATCTCCAAAATTGCAAATTTATGGTCAAAATTTTTTATCTTCAATTTCTACACATGGAATGATAGAAGGGTTTTAAAACAACATAAATTTGGGAAAATAATTTTGATTTCAGTTTTATTTGGCATATTTTGAACATTTTTACGTCTGCATGCTAACATTGATTTTTGCAAAATGGCATGGAAGCGTTCATTAGCATGCATTAGCTGAAGTCAAAATGGTACTTATGTCAATAAAAATAAAAAAAATGGCAGTAATGGATTATGAAAATGTGAATAGAATGCTACGGTTAAATTTTTTCACCTTTTTCAGGTGAAAATTTTTTTCGGTAAAAATACACAAAAGGCTATACACTTATCTCCAAAATGGTAAATTTACGGTCAAAATTTTTGAACATCAATAACTTCACTTAAAATGATGAAACGGTTTTTACGCATCATTAAATAGTGGAAATTATTTTAATCTGAGCTTTTCTGGCCTACTTTCAATATTATCATGCTGGCATGATAGCATTGATTTTTGCAGAATGGCATGTAAGCATTCAATAGCATGCATTAGCCAATTTCAAAATTTTGCAAATTTCAATAAATATCATAAAATGGCCGTCGCAGATCATATAAATATGAATAAAATGCTAGGGTTAATCTTCTTTAACATGTTTCAAGTGAAAAAATTTTTTCACTAAAATGGCCAAAAGACAAAAGACTATACACTTATCTCCAAAATTGCAAATTTATGGTCAAAATTTTTTATCTTCAATTTCTACACATGGAATGATAGAAGGGTTTTAAAACAACATAAATTTGGGAAAATAATTTTGATTTCAGTTTTATTTGGCATATTTTGAACATTTTTACGTCTGCATGCTAACATTGATTTTTGCAAAATGGCATGGAAGCGTTCATTAGCATGCATTAGCTGAAGTCAAAATGGTACTTATGTCAATAAAAATAAAAAAATGGCAGTAATGGATTATGAAAATGTGAATAGAATGCTACGGTTAAATTTTTTTACCTTTTTCAGGTGAAAATTTTTTTCGGTAAAAATACACAAAAGGCTATACACTTATCTCCAAAATGGTAAATTTACGGTCAAAATTTTTGAACATCAATAACTTCACTTAAAATGATGAAAGGGTTTTTATACATCATAAAATAGGGGAAATAATTTTAATCTGAGCTTTTCTGGCCTACTTCCAACATTATCATGCTGGCATGATAGCATTGATTTTTGCAGAATGGCATGTAAGCATTCAATAGCATGCATTAGCCAATTTCAAAATTTTGCAAATTTCAATAAATGTCATAAAATGGCCGTCGCAGATCATATAAATATGAATAAAATGCTAGGGTTAATCTTTTTTAACATGTTTCAAGTGAAAAAATTTTTTCACTAAAATGGCCAAAAGACAAAAGACTATACACTTATCTCCAAAATTGCAAATTTATGGTCAAAATTTTTTATCTTCAATTTCTACACATGGAATGATAGAAGAGTTCTAACACATAATAAATTTGGGAAAATAATTTCGATTTCATTTTTTTTGGCATACTTTGAACATTGTTACGTCTGCATGCTAACATCGATTTTTGCAAAATGGCATGGAAGCATTCATTAGCATGCATTAGCAGATTTAACAATCTTACATATGTCAATAAAAATCATAAAATGGCAGTAATGGATTATAGAAATGTGAATAGAATGCTAAGGTTACATCTTTCTACCTTTTTCAGGTGAAATTTTTTTTCGGTAAAAATACACAAAAGGCTATACACTTATCTCCAAAATGGTAAATTTACGGTCAAAATTTTTGAACATCAATAACTTCACTTAAAATGATGAAAGGGTTTATATGCATCATAGAATAGGGGAAATCATTTTAATCTGAGCTATTCTGGCCTACTTTCAAAATTATCATGCTAGCATTGATTTTTGCAGAATGGCATGTAAGCATTCAATAGCATGCATTAGCCAATTTCAAAATTTTGCAAATTTCAATAACTATCATAAAATGGCCGTCGCAGATCATATAAATATGAATAAAATGCTAGGGTTAATCTTCTTTCACATGTTTCAAGTGAAAAAATTTTTTCACTAAAATGGCCAAAAGACAAAAGACTATACACTTATCTTCAAAATTGCAAATTTATGGTCAAAATTTTTTATCTTCAATTTCTACACATGGAATGATAGAAGGGTTTTAAAACAACATAAATTTGGGAAAATAATTTTGATTTCAGTTTTATTTGGCATATTTTGAACATTTTTACGTCTGCATGCTAACATTGATTTTTGCAAAATGGCATGGAAGCATTCATTGGCATGCATTAGCTGATTTAACAATCTTACATATGTCAATAAAAATCATAAAATGGCAGTAATGGATTATAGAAATGTGAATAGAATGCTAAGGTTACATATTTCTACCTTTTTCAGGTGAAATTTTTTTTCGGTAAAAATACACAAAAGGCTATACACTTATCTCCAAAATGGTAAATTTACGGTCAAAATTTTTGAACATCAATAACTTCACTTAAAATGATTAAAGGGTTTATATGCATCATAGAATAGGGGAAATCATTTTAATCTGAGCTATTCTGGCCTACTTTCAACATTATCATGCTAGCATTGATTTTTGCAGAATGGCATGTAAGCATTCAATAGCATGCATTAGCCAATTTCAAAATTTTGCAAATTTCAATAAATGTCATAAAATGGCCGTCGCAGATCATATAAATATGAATAAAATGCTAGGGTTAATCTTTTTTAACATGTTTCAAGTAAAAAATTTTTTTCACTAAAATGGCCAAAAGACAAAAGACTATACACTTATCTCCAAAATTGCAAATTTATGGTCAAATTTTTTTATCTTGAATTTCTACACATGGAATGATAGAAGAGTTTTAACACATCATAAATTTGGGAAAATAATTTTGATTTCAGTTTTATTTGGCATACTTTGAACAGTTTTACGTCTGCATGCTAACATTGATTTTTGCAAAATGGCATGGAAGCGTTCATTAGCATGCATTAGCTGATGTCAAAATGGTACTTATGTCAATAAAAATCAAAAAATGGCAGTAATGGATTATAAAAATGTGAATGGAATGCTAAGGTTACATTTTTGGACCGTTTTCAGGTGAAAATTTTTTTCGGTAAAAATACACAAAAGGCTATACACTTATCTCCAAAATGGTAAATTTACGGTCAAAATTTTTGAACATCAATAACTTCACTTAAAATGATGAAACGGTTTTTACGCATCATAAAATAGTGGAAATAATTTTAATCTGAGCTTTTCTGGCCTACTTTCAATATTATCATGCTGGCATGATAGCATTGATTTTTGCAGAATGGCATGTAAGCATTCAATAGCATGCATTAGCCAATTTCAAAATTTTGCAAATTTCAATAAATATCATAAAATGGCCGTCGCAGATCATATAAATATGAATAAAATGCTAGGGTTAATCTTCTTTAACATGTTTCAAGTGAAAAAATTTTTTCACTAAAATGGCCAAAAGACAAAAGACTATACACTTATCTCCAAAATTGCAAATTTATGGTCAAAATTTTTTATCTTCAATTTCTACACATGGAATGATAGAAGGGTTTTAAAATAACATAAATTTGGGAAAATAATTTTGATTTCAGTTTTATTTGGCATATTTTGAACATTTTTACGTCTGCATGCTAACATTGATTTTTGCAAAATGGCACGGAAGCGTTCATTAGCATGCATTAGGTGAAGTCAAAATGGTACTTATGTCAATAAAAATAAAAAAATGGCAGTGATGGATTATGAAAATGTGAATAGAATGCTACGGTTAAATTTTTTCACCTTTTTCAGGTGAAAATTTTTTTCGGTGAAAATACACAAAAGGCTATACACTTATCTCCAAAATGGTAAATTTACGGTCAAAATTTTTGAACATCAATAACTTCACTTAAAATGATGAAACGGTTTATATGCATCATAGAAGAGGGGAAATAATTTTAATCTAAGCTTTTCTGGCCTACTTCCAACATTATCATGCTGGCATGCTAACATTGATTTTTGCAGAATTGCATGTAAGCATTCACTAGCATGCATTAGCCAATTTCAAAATTTTGCAAATTTCAATAAATGTCATAAAATGGCCGTCGCAGATCATATAAATATGAATAAAATGCAAGGGTTAATCTTCTTTAACATGTTTCAAGTCAAAAAATTTTTTCACTAAAATGGCCAAAAGACTATACACTTATCTCCAAAATTGCAAATTTATGGTCAAAATTTTTTATCTTCAATTTCTACACATGGAATGATAGAAGGGTTTTAAAACAACATAAATTTGGGAAAATAATTTTGATTTCAGTTTTATTTGGCATATTTTGAACATTTTTACGTCTGCATGCTAACATTGATTTTTGCAAAATGGCATGGAAGCGTTCATTAGCATGCATTAGCTGAAGTCAAAATGGTACTTATGTCAATAAAAATAAAAAAAATGGCAGTAATGGATTATGAAAATGTGAATAGAATGCTACGGTTAAATTTTTTTACCTTTTTCAGGTGAAAATTTTTTTCGGTAAAAATACACAAAAGGCTATACACTTATCTCCAAAATGGTAAATTTACGGTCAAAATTTTTGAACATCAATAACTTCACTTAAAATGATGAAAGGGTTTTTATACATCATAGAATAGGGGAAATAATTTTAATCTGAGCTTTTCTGGCCTACTTTCAACATTATCATGCTGGCATGCTAACATTGATTTTTGCAGAATGGCATGTAAGCATTCAATAGCATGCATTAGCCAATTTCAAAATTTTGCAAATTTCAATAAATATCATAAAATGGCCGTCGCAGATCATATAAATATGAATAAAATGCTAGGGTTAATCTTTTTTAACATGTTTCAAGTCAAAAAATGTTTTCATTAAAATGGCCAAAAGACAAAAGGCTATACACTTATATCCAAAATTGCAAATTTATGGTCAAAATTTTTTATCTTCAATTTCTACACATGGAATGATAGAAGGGTTCTAACACATAATAAATTTGGGAAAATAATTTCGATTTCATTTTTTTTGGCATACTTTGAACATTGTTACGTCTGCATGCTAACCGCAAAATGGCATGGAAGCATTCATTAGCATGCATTAGCAGATTTAACAATCTTACATATGTCAATAAAAATCATAAAATGGCAGTAATGGATTATAGAAATGTGAATAGAATGCTAAGGTTACATATTTCTACCTTTTTCAGGTGAAATTTTTTTTCGGTAAAAATACACAAAAGGCTATACACTTATCTCCAAAATGGTAAATTTACGGTCAAAATTTTTGAACATTAATAACTTCACTTAAAATGATGAAAGGGTTTATATGCATCATAGAATAGGGGAAATCATTTTAATCTGAGCTATTCTGGCCTACTTTCAACATTATCATGCTAGCATTGATTTTTGCAGAATGGCATGTAAGCATTCAATAGCATGCATTAGCCAATTTCAAAATTTTGCAAATTTCAATAAATGTCATAAAATGGCCGTCGCAGATCATATAAATATGAATAAAATGCTAGGGTTAATCTTTTTTAACATGTTTCAAGTAAAAAAATTTTTTCACTAAAATTGCCAAAAGACAAAAGACGATACACTTATCTCCAAAATTGCAAATTTATGGTCAAAATTTTTTATCTTGAATTTCTACACATGGAATGATAGAAGAGTTTTAACACATCATAAATTTGGGAAAATAATTTTGATTTCAGTTTTATTTGGCATACTTTGAACAGTTTTACGTCTGCATGCTAACATTGATTTTTGCAAAATGGCATGGAAGCGTTCATTAGCATGCATTAGCTGATGTCAAAATGGTACTTATGTCAATAAAAATCAAAAAATGGCAGTAATGGATTATAAAAATGTGAATGGAATGCTAAGGTTACATTTTTGGACCATTTTCAGGTGAAAATTTTTTTCGGTAAAAATACACAAAAGGCTATACACTTATCTCCAAAATGGTAAATTTACGGTCAAAATTTTTGAACATCAATAACTTCACTTAAAATGATGAAACGGTTTTTACGCATCATAAAATAGTGGAAATAATTTTAATCTGAGCTTTTCTGGCCTACTTTCAATATTATCATGCTGGCATGATAGCATTGATTTTTGCAGAATGGCATGTAAGCATTCAATAGCATGCATTAGCCAATTTCAAAATTTTGCAAATTTCAATAAATATCATAAAATGGCCGTCGCAGATCATATAAATATGAATAAAATGCTAGGGTTAATCTTCTTTAACATGTTTCAAGTCAAAAAATTTTTTCACTAAAATGGCCAAAAGACAAAAGACTATACACTTATCTCCAAAATTGCAAATTTATGGTCAAAATTTTTTATCTTCAATTTCTACACATGGAATGATAGAAGGGTTTTAAAACAACATAAATTTGGGAAAATAATTTTGATTTCAGTTTTATTTGGCATATTTTGAACATTTTTACGTCTGCATGCTAATATTGATTTTTGCAAAATGGCATGGAAGCGTTCATTAGCTGAAGTCAAAATGGTACTTATGTCAATAAAAATAAAAAAATGGCAGTAATGGATTATGAAAATGTGAATAGAATGCTACGGTTAAATTTTTTTACCTTTTTCAGGTGAAAATTTTTTTCGGTAAAAATACACAAAAGGCTATACACTTATCTCCAAAATGGTAAATTTACGGTCAAAATTTTTGAACATCAATAACTTCACTTAAAATGATGAAAGGGTTTATATGCATCATAGAATAGGGGAAATAATTTTAATCTGAGCTATTCTGGCCTACTTTCAACATTATCATGCTAGCATTGATTTTTGCAGAATGGCATGTAAGCATTCAATAGCATGCAGTAGCCTATTTCAAAATTTTGCAAATTTCAATAAATGTCATAAAATGGCCGTCGCAGATCATATAAATATGAATAAAATGCTAGGGTTAATCTTTTTTAACATGTTTCAAGTCAAAAAATTTTTTCCCTAAAATGGCCAAAAAACAAAAGACTATACACTTATCTCCAAAATAGCAAATTTATGGTCAAAATTTTTTATCTTCAATTTCTACACATGGAATGATAGAAGGGTTTTAATACAACATAAATTTGGGAAAATAATTTTGATTTCAGTTTTATTTGGCATATTTTGAACATTTTTACGTATGCATGCTAATATTGATTTTTGCAAAATGGCATGGAAGCGTTCATTAGCATGCATTAGCTGAAGTCAAAATGGTACTTATGTCAATAAAGATCAAAAAATGGCAGTAATGGATTATGAAAATGTGAATGGAATGCTAAGGTTACATTTTTGGACCGTTTTCAGGTGAAAATTTTTTTCGGTAAAAATACACAAAAGGCTATACACATATCTCCAAAATGGTAAATTTACGGTCAAAATTTTTGAACATCAATAACTTCACTTAAAATGATGAAACAGTTTTTACGCATCATAAAATAGTGGAAATAATTTTAATCTGAGCTTTTCTGGCCTACTTTCAATATTATCATGCTGGCATGATAGCATTGATTTTTGCAGAATGGCATGTAAGCATTCAATAGCATGCATTAGCCAATTTCAAAATTTTGCAAATTTCAATAAATGTCATAAAATGGCCGTCGCAGATCATATAAATATGAATAAAATGCTAGGGATAATCTTTTTTAACATGTTTCAAGTCAAAAAATTTTTTCACTAAAATGGCCAAAAGACAAAAGACTATACACTTATCTCCAAAATTGCAAATTTATGGTCAAAATTTTTTATCTTCAATTTCTACACATGGAATGATAGAAGAGTTCTATCACATAATAAATTTGGGAAAATAATTTCGATTTCATTTTTTTTGGCATACTTTGAACATTGTTACGTCTGCATGCTAACATCGATTTTTGCAAAATGGCATGGAAGCATTCATTAGCATGCATTAGCAGATTTAACAATGTTACATATGTCAATAAAAATCATAAAATGGCAGTAATGGATTATAGAAATGTGAATAGAATGCTAAGGTTACATATTTCTACCCTCTTTCAGGTGAAATTTTTTTTGGGTAAAAATACACAAAAGGCTATACACTTATCTCCAAAATGGTAAATTTACGGTCAAAATTTTTGAACATCAATAACTTCACTTAAAATGATGAAAGGGTTTATATGCATCATAGAATAGGGGAAATCATTTTAATCTGAGCTATTCTGGCCTACTTTCAACATTATCATGCTAGCATTGATTTTTGCAGAATGGCATGTAAGCATTCAATAGCATGCATTAGCCAATTTCAAAATTTTGCAAATTTCAATAAATGTCATAAAATGGCCGTCGCAGATCATATAAATATGAATAAAATGCTAGGGTTAATCTTTTTTAACATGTTTCAAGTAAAAAATTTTTTTCACTAAAATTGGCCAAAAGACAAAAGACTATACACTTATCTCCAAAATTGCAAATTTATGGTCAAAATTTTTTATCTTGAATTTCTACACATGGAATGATAGAAGAGTTTTAACACATCATAAATTTGGGAAAATAATTTTGATTTCAGTTTTATTTGGCATACTTTGAACAGTTTTACGTCTGCATGCTAACATTGATTTTTGCAAAATGGCATGGAAGCGTTCATTAGCATGCATTAGCTGATGTCAAAATGGTACTTATGTCAATAAAAATCAAAAAATGGCAGTAATGGATTATAAAAATGTGAATGGAATGCTAAGGTTACATTTTTGGACCATTTTCAGGTGAAAATTTTTTTCGGTAAAAATACACAAAAGGCTATACACTTATCTCCAAAATGGTAAATTTACGGTCAAAATTTTTGAACATCAATAACTTCACTTAAAATGATGAAACGGTTTTTACGCATCATAAAATAGTGGAAATAATTTTAATCTGAGCTTTTCTGGCCTACTTTCAATATTATCATGCTGGCATGATAGCATTGATTTTTGCAGAATGGCATGTAAGCATTCAATAGCATGCATTAGCCAATTTCAAAATTTTGCAAATTTCAATAAATATCATAAAATGGCCGTCACAGATCATATAAATATGAAGAAAATGCTAGGGTTAATCTTCTTTAACATGTTTCAAGTCAAAAAATTTTTTCACTAAAATGGCCAAAAGACAAAAGACTATACACTTATCTCCAAAATTGCAAATTTATGGTCAAAATTTTTTATCTTGAATTTCTACACATGGAATGATAGAAGAGTTTTAACACATCATAAATTTGGGAAAATAATTTTGATTTCAGTTTTATTTGGCATACTTTGAACAGTTTTACGTCTGCATGCTAACATTGATTTTTGCAAAATGGCATGGAAGCGTTCATTAGCATGCATTAGCTGATGTCAAAATGGTACTTATGTCAATAAAAATCAAAAAATGGAAGTAATGGATTATAAAAATGTGAATGGAATGCTAAGGTTACATTTTTGGACCGTTTTCAGGTGAACATTTTTTTCGGTAAAAATACACAAAAGGCTATACACTTATCTCCAAAATGGTAAATTTACGGTCAAAATTTTTGAACATCAATAACTTCACTTAAAATGATGAAACGGTTTTTACGCATCATAAAATAGTGGAAATAATTTTAATCTGAGCTTTTCTGGCCTACTTTCAATATTATCATGCTGGCATGATAGCATTGATTTTTGCAGAATGGCATGTAAGCATTCAATAGCATGCATTAGCCAATTTCAAAATTTTGCAAATTTCAATAAATGTCATAAAATGGCCGTCGCAGATCATATAAATATGAATAAAATGCTAGGGTTAATCTTTTTTAACATGTTTCAAGTAAAAAATTTTTTTCACTAAAATTGCCAAAAGACAAAAGACTATACACTTATCTCCAAAATTGCAAATTTATGGTCAAAATTTTTTATCTTCAATTTCTCCACATGGAATGATAGAAGGGTTTTAAAACAACATAAATTTGGGAAAATAATTTTGATTTCAGTTTTATTTGGCATATTTTGAACATTTTTACGTCTGCATGCTAATATTGATTTTTGCAAAATGGCATGGAAGCGTTCATTTGCTGAAGTCAAAATGCTACTTATGTCAATAAAAATAAAAAAATGGCAGTAATGGATGATGAAAATGTGAATAGAATGCTACGGTTAAATTTTTTTACCTTTTTCAGGTGAAAATTTTTTTCGGTAAAAATACACAAAAGGCTATACACTTATCTCCAAAATGGTAAATTTACGGTCAAAATTTTTGAACATCAATAACTTCACTTAAAATGTTGAAAGGGTTTATATGCATCATAGAATAGGGGAAATCATTTTAATCTGAGCTATTCTGGCCTACTTTCAACATTATCATGCTAGCATTGATTTTTGCAGAATGGCATGTAAGCATTCAATAGCATGCATTAGCAAATTTCAAAATTTTGCAAATTTCAATAAATGTCATAAAATGGCCGTCGCAGATCATATAAATATGAATAAAATGCTGGGGTTAATCTTTTTTAACATGCTTCTAGTCAAAAGATTTTTTCACTAAAATGGCCAAAAGACAAAAGACTATACACTTATCTCCAAAATTGCAAATTTATGGTCAAAATTTTTTATCTTCAATTTCTACACATGGAATGATAGAAGAGTTCTAACACATAATAAATTTGGGAAAATAATTTCGATTGCATTTTTTTTGGCATACTTTGAACATTGTTACGTCTGCATGCTAACATCGATTTTTGCAAAATAGCATGGAAGCATTCATTAGCATGCATTAGCTGATTTAACAATGTTACATATGTCAATAGAAATCATAAAATGGCAGTAATGGATTATAGAAATGTGAATAGAATGCTAAGGTTACATATTTCTACCTTTTTCAGGTGAAATTTTTTTTCGGTAAAAATACACAAAAGGCTATAAACTTATCTCCAAAATGGTAAATTTACGGTCAAAATGTTTGAACATCAATCACTTCACATAAAATGATGAAATGGTTTTTACGCATCATAAAATAGTGGAAATAATTTTAATCTGAGCTTTTCTGGCCTACTTTCAACATTATCATGCTGGCATGCTAACATTGATATTTGCAGAATGGCATGTAAGCATTCAATAGCATGCATTAGCCTATTTCAAAATTTTGCAAATTTCAATAAATATCATAAAATGGCCGTCCCAGATCATATGAATATGAATAAAATGCTAGGGTTAATCTTTTTTAACATGTTTCAAGTCAAAAAATTTTTTCCCTAAAATGGCCAAAAAACAAAAGACTATACACTTATCTCCAAAATAGCAAATTTATGGTCAAAATTTTTTATCTTCAATTTCTACACATGGAATGATAGAAGGGTTTTAATACAACATAAATTTGGGAAAATAATTTTGATTTCAGTTTTATTTGGCATATTTTGAACATTTTTACGTCTGCATGCTAATATTGATTTTTGCAAAATGGCATGGAAGCGTTCATTAGCTGAAGTCAAAATGGTACTTATGTCATTGAAAATAAAAAAATGGCAGTAATGGATTATGAAAATGTGAATAGAATGCTACGGTTAAATTTTTTTACCTTTTTCAGGTGTAAATTTTTTTCGGTAAAAATACACAAAAGGCTATACACTTATCTCCAAAATGGTAAATTTACGGTCAAAATTTTTGAACATCAATCACTTCACTTAAAATGATGAAAGGGTTTATATGCATCATAGAATAGGGAAAATCATTTTAATCTGAGCTATTCTGGCCTACTTTCAACATTATCATGCTAGCATTGATTTTTGCAGAATGGCATGTAAGCATTCACTAGCATGCATTAGCCAATTTCAAAATTTTGGAAATTTCCATAAATGTCATAAAATGGCCATCGCAGATCATATAAATATGAATAAAATGCTAGGGTTAATCGTTTTTAACATGTTTCAAGTCAAAACATTTTTTCACTAAAATGGCCAAAAGACTATACACTTATCTCCAAAATTGCAAATTTATGGTCAAAATTTTTTATCTTCAATTTCTACACATGGAATGATAGAAGGGTTTTAAAACAACATAAATTTGGGAAAATAATTTTGATTTCAGTTTTATTTGGCATATTTTGAACATTTTTACGTCTGCATGCTAACATCGATTTTTGCAAAATGGCATGGAAGCATTCATTAGCATGCATTAGCCGATTTAACAATGTTACATATGTCAATAAAAATCATAAAATGGCAGTAATGGATTAGAAAAATGTGAATAGAATGCTAAGGTTACATTTTCCTACCTTTTTCGGGTGAAAATTTTTTTCGGTAAAAATACACAAAAGGCTATACACTTATCTCCAAAATGGTAAATTTACGGTCAAACTTTTTGAACATCAATAACTTCACTGAAAATAATGAAACAGTTTTTACGCATCATAGAATTGAGGAAATCATTTTAATCTGAGATTTTCTGGCCTACTTTCAATATTATCATGCTGGCATGATAGCATTGATTTTTGCAGAATGGCATGTAAGCATTCAATAGCATGCATTAGCAAATTTCAAAATTTTGCAAATTTCAATAAATGTCATAAAATGGCCGTCGCAGATCATATAAATATGAATAAAATGCTAGGGTTAATCTTTTTTAACATGTTTCAAGTCAAAAAATTTTTTCACTAAAATGGCCAAAAGACAAAAGACTATACACTTATCTCCAAAATTGCAAATTTATGGTCAAAATTTTTTATCTTCAATTTCTACACATGGAATGATAGAAGAGTTCTAACACATAATAAATTTGGGAAAATAATTTCGATTTCATTTTTTTTGGCATACTTTGAACATTGTTACGTCTGCATGCTAACATCGATTTTTGCAAAATAGCATGGAAGCATTCATTAGCATGCATTAGCTGATTTAACAATGTTACATATGTCAATAGAAATCATAAAATGGCAGTAATGGATTATAGAAATGTGAATAGAATGCTAAGGTTACATATTTCTACCTTTTTCAGGTAAAATTTTTTTTCGGTAAAAATACACAAAAGGCTATACACTTATCTCCAAAATGGTAAATTTACGGTCAAAATGTTTGAACATCAATAACTTCACATAAAATGATGAAACGGTTTTTACGCATCATAAAATAGTGGAAATAATTTTAATCTGAGCTTTACTGGCCTACTTTCTACGTTATCATGCTAGCATTGATTTTTGCAGAATGGCATGTAATCATTCAATAGCATGCATTAGCCAATTTCAAAATTTTGCAAATTTCAATAAATATCATAAAATGGCCGTCCCAGATCATATAAACATGAATAAAATGCTAGGGTTAATCTTTTTTAACATGTTTCAGGTCAAAAAATTTTTTCACTAAAATGGCCAAAAGACAAAAGACTATACACTTATCTCCAAAATTGCAAATTTATGGTCAAAATTTTTTATCTTCAATTTCTACACATGGAATGATAGAAGAGTTCTAACACATAATAAATTTGGGAAAATAATTGCGATTTCAGTTTTTTTGGCATACTTTGAACATTGTTACGTCTGCATGCTAACATCGATTTTTGCAAAATGGCATGGAAGCATTCATTAGCATGCATTAGCAGATTTAACAATCTTACATATGTCAATAAAAATCATAATATGGCAGTAATGGATTATAAAAATGTGAATAGAATGCTAAGGTTACATTTTTGGACCTTTTTCAGGTGAAAATTTTTTTCGGTAAAAATACACAAAAGGCTATACACTTATCTCCAAAATGGTAAATTTACAGTCAAAATTTTTGAACATCAATAACTTCACTTAAAATGATGAAAGGGCTTTTATACATCATAGAATAGGGGAAATCATTTTAATCTGAGCTTTTCTGGCCTACTTTCAACATTATCATGCTAGCATTGATTTTTACAGAATGGCATGTAAGCATTCAATAGCATGCATTAGCTAATTTCAAAATTTTGCAAATTTCAATAAATGTCATAAAATGGCCGTCGCAGATCATATAAATATGAATAAAATGCTAGGGTTAATCTTTTTTAACATGTTTCAAGTAAAAAAATTTTTTCACTAAAATTGCCAAAAGACAAAAGACGATACACTTATCTCCAAAATTGCAAATTTATGGTCAAAATTTTTTATCTTGAATTTCTACACATGGAATGATAGAAGAGTTTTAACACATCATAAATTTGGGAAAATAATTTTGATTTCAGTTTTATTTGGCATACTTTGAACAGTTTTACGTCTGCATGCTAACATTGATTTTTGCAAAATGGCATGGAAGCGTTCATTAGCATGCATTAGCTGATGTCAAAATGGTACTTATGTCAATAAAAATCAAAAAAAGGCAGTAATGGATTATAAAAATGTGAATGGAATGCTAAGGTTACATTTTTGGACCATTTTCAGGTGAAAATTTTTTTCGGTAAAAATACACAAAAGGCTATACACTTATCTCCAAAATGGTAAATTTACGGTCAAAATTTTTGAACATCAATAACTTCACTTAAAATGATGAAACGGTTTTTACGCATCATAAAATAGTGGAAATAATTTTAATCTGAGCTTTTCTGGCCTACTTTCAATATTATCATGCTGGCATGATAGCATTGATTTTTGCAGAATGGCATGTAAGCATTCAATAGCATGCATTAGCCAATTTCAAAATTTTGCAAATTTCAATAAATATCATAAAATGGCCGTCACAGATCATATAAATATGAATAAAATGCTAGGGTTAATCTTCTTTAACATGTTTCAAGTCAAAAAATTTTTTCACTAGAATGGCCAAAAGACAAAAGACTATACACTTATCTCCAAAATTGCAAATTTATGGTCAAAATTTTTTATCTTCAATTTCTCCACATGGAATGATAGAAGGGTTTTAAAACAACATAAATTTGGGAAAATAATTTTGATTTCAGTTTTATTTGGCATATTTTGAACATTTTTACGTCTGCATGCTAATATTGATTTTTGCAAAATGGCATGGAAGCGTTCATTTGCTGAAGTCAAAATGCTACTTATGTCAATAAAAATAAAAAAATGGCAGTAATGGATTATGAAAATGTGAATAGAATGCTACGGTTAAATTTTTTTACCTTTTTCAGGTGAAAATTTTTTTCGGTAAAAATACACAAAAGGCTATACACTTATCTCCAAAATGGTAAATTTACGGTCAAAATTTTTGAACATCAATAACCACTTAAAATGATGAAAGAGTTTATATGCATCATAGAATAGGGGAAATAATTTTAATCTCAGCAATTCTGGCCTACTTTCAACATTATCATGCTAGCATTGATTTTTGCAGAATGGCATGTAAGCATTCAATAGCATGCATTAGCCTATTTCAAAATTTTGCAAATTTCAATAAATGTCATAAAATGGCCGTCGCAGATCATATAAATATGAATAAAATGCTAGGGTTAATCTTTTTTAACATGTTTCAAGTCAAAAAATTTTTTCCCTAAAATGGCCAAAAAACAAAAGACTATACACTTATCTCCAAAATAGCAAATTTATGGTCAAAATTTTTTATCTTCAATTTCTACACATGGAATGATAGAAGGGTTTTAATACAACATAAATTTGGGAAAATAATTTTGATTTCAGTTTTATTTGGCATATTTTGAACATTTTTACGTATGCATGCTAATATTGATTTTTGCAAAATGGCATGGAAGCGTTCATTAGCATGACATTAGCTGAAGTCAAAATGGTACTTATGTCAATAAAGATCAAAAAATGGCAGTAATGGATTATGAAAATGTGAATGGAATGCTAAGGTTACATTTTTGGACCGTTTTCAGGTGAAAATTTTTTTCGGTAAAAATACACAAAAGGCTATACACTTATCTCCAAAATGGTAAATTTACGGTCAAAATTTTTGAACATCAATAACTTCACTTAAAATGATGAAACAGTTTTTACGCATCATAAAATAGTGGAAATAATTTTAATCTGAGCTTTTCTGGCCTACTTTCAATATTATCATGCTGGCATGATAGCACTGATTTTTGCAGAATGGCATGTAAGCATTCAATAGCATGCATTAGCCAATTTCAAAATTTTGCAAATTTCAATAAATGTCATAAAATGGCCGTCGCAGATCATATAAATATGAATAAAATGCTAGGGTTAATTTTTTTAACATGTTTCAAGTCAAAAAATTTTTTCACTAAAATGGCCAAAAGACAAAAGACTATACACTTATCTCCAAAATTGCAAATTTATGGTCAAAATTTTTTATCTTCAATTTCTACACATGGAATGATAGAAGAGTTCTATCACATAATAAATTTGGGAAAATAATTTCGATTTCATTTTTTTTGGCATACTTTGAACATTGTTACGTCTGCATGCTAACATCGATTTTTGCAAAATGGCATGGAAGCATTCATTAGCATGCATTAGCAGATTTAACAATGTTACATATGTCAATAAAAATCATAAAATGGCAGTAATGGATTACAGAAATGTGAATAGAATGCTAAGGTTACATATTTCTACCTTTTTCAGGTGAAATTTTTTTTGGGTAAAAATACACAAAAGGCTATACACTTATCTCCAAAATGGTAAATTTACGGTCAAAATTTTTGAACATCAATAACTTCACTTAAAATGATGAAAGGGTTTATATGCATCATAGAATAGGGGAAATCATTTTAATCTGAGCTATTCTGGCCTACTTTCAACATTATCATGCTAGCATTGATTTTTGCAGAATGGCATGTCAGCATTCAATAGCATGCATTAGCCAATTTCAAAATTTTGCAAATTTCAATAAATGTCATAAAATGGCCGTCGCAGATCATATAAATATGAATAAAATGCTAGGGTTAATCTTTTTTAACATGTTTCAAGTAAAAAATTTTTTTCACTAAAATTGGCCAAAAGACAAAAGACTATACACTTATCTCCAAAATTGCAAATTTATGGTCAAAATTTTTTATCTTGAATTTCTACACATGGAATGATAGAAGAGTTTTAACACATCATAAATTTGGGAAAATAATTTTGATTTCAGTTTTATTTGGCATACTTTGAACATTTTTACGTCTGCATGCTAACATCGATTTTTGCAAAATGGCATGGAAGCGTTCATTAGCATGCATTAGCTGATGTCAAAATGGTACTTATGTCAATAAAAATCAAAAAATGGCAGTAATGGATTATAAAAATGTGAATGGAATGCTAAGGTTACATTTTTGGACCATTTTCAGGTGAAAATTTTTTTCGGTAAAAATACACAAAAGGCTATACACTTATCTCCAAAATGGTAAATTTACGGTCAAAATTTTTGAACATCAATAACTTCACTTAAAATGATGAAACGGTTTTTACGCATCATAAAATAGTGGAAATAATTTTAATCTGAGCTTTTCTGGCCTACTTTCAATATTATCATGCTGGCATGATAGCATTGATTTTTGCAGAATGGCATGTAAGCATTCAATAGCATGCATTAGCCAATTTCAAAATTTTGCAAATTTCAATAAATATCATAAAATGGCCGTCACAGATCATATAAATATGAATAAAATGCTAGGGTTTATCTTCTTTAACATGTTTCAAGTCAAAAAATTTTTTCACTAAAATGGCCAAAAGACAAAAGACTATACACTTATCTCCAAAATTGCAAATTTATGGTCAAAATTTTTTATCTTGAATTTCTACACATGGAATGATAGAAGAGTTTTAACACATCATAAATTTGGGAAAATAATTTTGATTTCAGTTTTATTTGGCATACTTTGAACAGTTTTACGTCTGCATGCTAACATTGATTTTTGCAAAATGGCATGGAAGCGTTCATTAGCATGCATTAGCTGATGTCAAAATGGTACTTATGTCAATAAAAATCAAAAAATGGAAGTAATGGATTATAAAAATGTGAATGGAATGCTAAGGTTACATTTTTGGACCGTTTTCAGGTGAACATTTTTTTCGGTAAAAATACACAAAAGGCTATACACTTATCTCCAAAATGGTAAATTTACGGTCAAAATTTTTGAACATCAATAACTTCACTTAAAATGATGAAACGGTTTTTACGCATCATAAAATAGTGGAAATAATTTTAATCTGAGCTTTTCTGGCCTACTTTCAATATTATCATGCTGGCATGATAGCATTGATTTTTGCAGAATGGCATGTAAGCATTCAATAGCATGCATTAGCCAATTTCAAAATTTTGCAAATTTCAATAAATGTCATAAAATGGCCGTCGCAGATCATATAAATATGAATAAAATGCTAGGGTTAATCTTTTTTAACATGTTTCAAGTAAAAAATTTTTTTCACTAAAATTGCCAAAAGACAAAAGACTATACACTTATCTCCAAAATTGCAAATTTATGGTCAAAATTTTTTATCTTCAATTTCTACACATGGAATGATAGAAGGGTTTTAAAACAACATAAATTTGGGAAAATAATTTTGAATTCAGTTTTATTTGGCATATTTTGAACATTTTTACGTCTGCATGCTAACATTGATTTTTGCAAAATGGCATGGAAGTGTCATTAGCTGAAGTCAAAATGGTACTCATGTCAATAAAAATAGAAAAATGGCAGTAATGGATTATGAAAATGTGAATAGAATGCTACGGTTAAATTTTTTTACCTTTTTCAGGTGAAAATTTTTTTCGGTAAAAATACACAAAAGGCTATACACTTATCTCCAAAATGGTAAATTTACGGTCAAAATTTTTGAACATCAATAACTTCACTTAAAATGATGAAAGGGTTTATATGCATCATAGAATAGGGGAAATCATTTTAATCTGAGCTATTCTGGCCTACTTTCAACATTATCATGCTAGCATTGATTTTTGCAGAATGGCATGTAAGCATTCAATAGCATGCATTAGCCAATTTCAAAATTTTGCAAATTTCAATAAATGTCATAAAATGGCCGTCGCAGATCATATAAATATGAATAAAATGCTGGGGTTAATCTTTTTTAACATGCTTCAAGTCAAAAGATTTTTTCACTAAAATGGCCAAAAGACAAAAGACTATACACTTATCTCCAAAATTGCAAATTTATGGTCAAAATTTTTTATCTTCAATTTCTACACATGGAATGATAGAAGAGTTCTAACACATAATAAATTTGGGAAAATAATTTCGATTGCATTTTTTTTGGCATACTTTGAACATTGTTACGTCTGCATGCTAACATCGATTTTTGCAAAATAGCATGGAAGCATTCATTAGCATGCATTAGCTGATTTAACAATGTTACATATGTCAATAGAAATCATAAAATGGCAGTAATGGATTATAGAAATGTGAATAGAATGCTAAGGTTACATATTTCTACCTTTTTCAGGTGAAATTTTTTTTCGGTAAAAATACACAAAAGGCTATACACTTATCTCCAAAATGGTAAATTTACGGTCAAAATGTTTGAACATCAATAACTTCACATAAAATGATGAAACGGTTTTTACGCATCATAAAATAGTGGAAATAATTTTAATCTGAGCTTTTCTGGCCTACTTTCAACATTATCATGCTGGCATGCTAACATTGATTTTTGCAGAATGGCATGTAAGCATTCAATAGCATGCATTAGCCTATTTCAAAATTTTGCAAATTTCAATAAATATCATAAAATGGCCGTCCCAGATCATATAAATATGAATAAAATGCTAGGGTTAATCTTTTTTAACATGTTTCAAGTCAAAAAATTTTTTCCCTAAAATGGCCAAAAAACAAAAGACTATACACTCATCTCCAAAATAGCAAATTTATGGTCAAAATTTTTTATCTTCAATTTCTACACATGGAATGATAGAAGGGTTTTAATACAACATAAATTTGGGAAAATAATTTTGATTTCAGTTTTATTAGGCATATTTTGAACATTTTTACGTCTGCATGCTAATATTGATTTTTGCAAAATGGCATGGAAGCGTTCATTAGCTGAAGTCAAAATGGTACTTATGTCATTGAAAATAAAAAAATGGCAGTAATGGATTATGAAAATGTGAATAGAATGCTACGGTTAAATTTTTTTACCTTTTTCAGGTGTAAATTTTTTTCGGTAAAAATACACAAAAGGCTATACACTTATCTCCAAAATGGTAAATTTACGGTCAAAATTTTTGAACATCAATAACTTCACTTAAAATGATGAAAGGGTTTATATGCATCATAGAATAGGGGAAATCATTTTAATCTGAGCTATTCTGGCCTACTTTCAACATTATCATGCTAGCATTGATTTTTGCAGAATGGCATGTAAGCATTCACTAGCATGCATTAGCCAATTTCAAAATTTTGGAAATTTCAATAAATGTCATAAAATGGCCGTCGCAGATCATATAAATATGAATAAAATGCTAGGGTTAATCGTTTTTAACATGTTTCAAGTCAAAACATTTTTTCACTAAAATGGCCAAAAGACAAAAGACTATACACTTATCTCCAAAATTGCAAATTTATGGTCAAAATTTTTTATCTTCAATTTCTACACATGGAATGATAGAAGGGTTTTAAAACAACATAAATTTGGGAAAATAATTTTGATTTCAGTTTTATTTGGCATATTTTGAACATTTTTACGTCTGCATGCTAACATCGATTTTTGCAAAATGGCATGGAAGCATTCATTAGCATGCATTAGCCGATTTAACAATGTTACATATGTCAATAAAAATCATAAAATGGCAGTAATGGATTAGAAAAATGTGAATAGAATGCTAAGGTTACATTTTCCTACCTTTTTCAGGTGAAAATTTTTTTCGGTAAAAATACACAAAAGGCTATACACTTATCTCCAAAATGGTAAATTTACGGTCAAAATGTTTGAACATCAATAACTTCACTTAAAATGATGAAAGGGTTTTTACGCATCATAGAATTGAGGAAATCATTTTAATCTGAGATTTTCTGGCCTACTTTCAATAATATCATGCTGGCATGATAGCATTGATTTTTGCAGAATGGCATGTAAGCATTCAATAGCATGCATTAGCAAATTTCAAAATTTTGCAAATTTCAATAAATGTCATAAAATGGCCGTCGCAGATCATATAAATATGAATAAAATGCTAGGGTTAATCTTTTTTAACATGTTTCAAGTCAAAAGATTTTTTCACTAAAATGGCCAAAAGACAAAAGACTATACACTTATCTCCAAAATTGCAAATTTATGGTCAAAATTTTTTATCTTCAATTTCTACACATGGAATGATAGAAGAGTTCTAACACATAATAAATTTGGGAAAATAATTTCGATTTCAGTTTTTTTGGCATACTTTGAACATTGTTCCGTCTGCATGCTAACATCGATTTTTGCAAAATGGCATGGAAGCATTCATTAGCATGCATTAGCTGATTTAACAATGTTACATATGTCAATAAAAATAATAAAATGGCAGTAATGGATTATAAAAATGTGAATAGAATGCTAAGGTTACATTTTTCTACCTTTTTCAGGTGAAATTTTTTTTCGGTAAAAATACACAAAAGGCAATACACTTATCTCCAAAATGGTAAATTTACGGTCAAAATGTTTGAACATCAATAACTTCACTTAAAATGATGAAACGGTTTTTACGCATCATAGAATAGTGGAAATAATTTTAATCTGAGCTTTTCTGGCCTACTTTCAACATTATCATGCTGGCGTGCTAACATTGATTTTTGCAGAATGGCATGTAAGCATTCAATAGCATGCATTAGCCAATTTCAAAATTTTGCAAATTTCAATAAATATCATAAAATGGCCGTCCCAGATCATATAAATATGAATAAAATGCTAGGGTTAATCTTTTTTAACATGTTTCAAGTCAAAAAATTTTTTCCCTAAAATGGCCAAAAAACAAAAGACTATACACTTATCTCCAAAATAGCAAATTTATGGTCAAAATTTTTTATCTTCAATTTCTACACATGGAATGATAGAAGGGTTTTAAAACAACATAAATTTGGGAAAATAATTTTGATTTCAGTTTTATTTGGCATATTTTGAACATTTTTACGTCTGCATGCTAATATTGATTTTTGCAAAATGGCATGGAAGCGTTCATTAGCATGCATTAGCTGAAGTCAAAATGGTACTTATGTCAATAAAAATAAAAAAATGGCAGTGATGGATTATGAAAATGTGAATAGAATGCTACGGTTAAATTTTTTTACCTTTTTCAGGTGAAAATTTTTTCGGTAAAAATGCACAAAAGGCTATACACTTATCTCCAAAATGGTAAATTTACGGTCAAAATTTTTGAACATCAATAACTTCACTTAAAATGATGAAAGGGCTTATATGCATCATAGAATAGGGGAAATCATTTTAATCTGAGCTATTCTGGCCTACTTTCAACATTATCATGCTAGCATTGATTTTTGCAGAATGGCATGTAAGCATTCAATAGCATGCATTAGCCAATTTCAAAATTTTGCAAATTTCAATAAATGTCATAAAATGGCCGTCGCAGATCATATAAATATGAATAAAATGCTAGGGTTAATCTTTTTTAACATGTTTCCAGTAAAAAATTTTTTTCACTAAAATGGCCAAAAGACTATACACTTATCTCCAAAATTGCAAATTTATGGTCAAAATTTTTTATCTTGAATTTTCTACACATGGAATGATAGAAGAGTTTTAACACATCATAAATTTGGGAAAATAATTTTGATTTCAGTTTTATTTGGCATACTTTGAACAGTTTTACGTCTGCATGCAAACATTGATTTTTGCAAAATGGCATGGAAGCGTTCATTAGCATGCATTAGCTGATGTCAAAATGGTACTTATGTCAATAAAAATCAAAAAATGGCAGTAATGGATTATTAAAATGTGAATGGAATGCTAAGGTTACATTTTTGGACCGTTTTCAGGTGAAAATTTTTTTCGGTAAAAATACACAAAAGGCTATACACTTATCTCCAAAATGGTAAATTTACGGTCAAAATTTTTGAACATCAATAACTTCACTTAAAATGATGAAACGGTTTTTACGCATCATAAAATAGTGGAAATAATTTTAATCTGAGCTTTTCTGGCCTACTTTCAATATTATCATGCTGGCATGATAGCATTGATTTTTGCAGAATGGCATGTAAGCATTCAATAGCATGCATTAGCAAATTTCAAAATTTTGTAAATTTCAATAAATATCATAAAATGGCCGTCGCAGATCATATAAATATGAATAAAATGCTAGGGTTAATCTTCTTTAACATGTTTCAAGTCAAAAAATTTTTTCACTAAAATGGCCAAAAGACAAAAGACTACACACTTATCTCCAAAATTGCAAATTTATGGTCAAAATTTTTTATCTTCAATTTCTACACATGGAATGATAGAAGGGTTTTAAAACAACATAAATTTGGGAAAATAATTTTGATTTCAGTTTTATTTGGCATATTTTGAACATTTTTACATCTGCATGCTAACATTGATTTTTGCAAAATGGCATGGAAGCGTTCATTAGCATGCATTAGCTGAAGTCAAAATGGTACTTATGTCAATAAAAATAAAAAAATGGCAGTGATGGATTATGAAAATGTGAATAGAATGCTACGGTTAAATTTTTTTTCCTTTTTCAGGTGAAAAATTTTTTCGGTAAAAATGCACAAAAGGCTATACACTTATCTCCAAAATGCTAAATTTACGGTCAAAATTTTTGAACATCAATAACTTCACTTAAAATGATGAAAGGGTTTATATGCATCATAGAATAGGGGAAATCATTTTAATCTGAGCTATTCTGGCCTACTTTCAACATTATCATGCTAGCATTGATTTTTGCAGAATGGCATGTAAGCATTCAATAGCATGCATTAGCCAATTTCAAAATTTTGCAAATTTCAATAAATGTCATAAAATGGCCGTCACAGATCATATAAATATGAATAAAATGCTAGGGTTAATCTTTTTTAACATGTTTCCAGTAAAAAATTTTTTTCACTAAAATGGCCAAAAGACAAAAGACTATACACTTATCTCCAAAATTGCAAATTTATGGTCAAAATTTTTTATCTTGAATTTTCTACACATGGAATGATAGAAGAGTTTTAACACATCATAAATTTGGGAAAATAATTTTGATTTCAGTTTTATTTGGCATACTTTGAACAGTTTTACGTCTGCATGCAAACATTGATTTTTGCAAAATGGCATGGAAGCGTTCATTAGCATGCATTAGCTGATGTCAAAATGGTACTTATGTCAATAAAAATCAAAAAATGGCAGTAATGGATTATTAAAATGTGAATGGAATGCTAAGGTTACATTTTTGGACCGTTTTCAGGTGAAAATTTTTTTCGGTAAAAATACACAAAAGGCTATACACTTATCTCCAAAATGGTAAATTTACGGTCAAAATTTTTGAACATCAATAACTTCACTTAAAATGATGAAACGGTTTTTACGCATCATAAAATAGTGGAAATAATTTTAATCTGAGCTTTTCTGGCCTACTTTCAATATTATCATGCTGGCATGATAGCATTGATTTTTGCAGAATGGCATGTAAGCATTCAATAGCATGCATTAGCAAATTTCAAAATTTTGTAAATTTCAATAAATATCATAAAATGGCCGTCGCAGATCATATAAATATGAATAAAATGCTAGGGTTAATCTTCTTTAACATGTTTCAAGTCAAAAAATTTTTTCACTAAAATGGCCAAAAGACAAAAGACTACACACTTATCTCCAAAATTGCAAATTTATGGTCAAAATTTTTTATCTTCAATTTCTACACATGGAATGATAGAAGGGTTTTAAAACAACATAAATTTGGGAAAATAATTTTGATTTCAGTTTTATTTGGCATATTTTGAACATTTTTACATCTGCATGCTAACATTGATTTTTGCAAAATGGCATGGAAGCGTTCATTAGCATGCATTAGCTGAAGTCAAAATGGTACTTATGTCAATAAAAATAAAAAAATGGCAGTGATGGATTATGAAAATGTGAATAGAATGCTACGGTTAAATTTTTTTACCTTTTTCAGGTGAAAAATTTTTTCGGTAAAAATGCACAAAAGGCTATACACTTATCTCCAAAATGCTAAATTTACGGTCAAAATTTTTGAACATCAATAACTTCACTTAAAATGATGAAAGGGTTTATATGCATCATAGAATAGGGGAAATCATTTTAATCTGAGCTATTCTGGCCTACTTTCAACATTATCATGCTAGCATTGATTTTTGCAGAATGGCATGTAAGCATTCAATAGCATGCATTAGCCAATTTCAAAATTTTGCAAATTTCAATAAATGTCATAAAATGGCCGTCGCAGATCATATAAATATGAATAAAATGCTAGGGTTAATCTTTTTTAACATTTTCAAGTCAAAAATTTTTTTCACTAAAATGGCCAAAAGACAAAAGACTATACACTTATCTCCAAAATTGCAAATTTATGGTCAAAATTTTTTATCTTGAATTTCTACACATGGAATGATAGAAGAGTTTTAACACATCATAAATTTGGGAAAATAATTTTGATTTCAGTTTTATTTGGCATACTTTGAACAGTTTTACGTCTGCATGCGAACATTGATTTTGCAAAATGGCATGGAAGCGTTCATTAGCATGCATTAGCTGATGTCAAAATGGTACTTATGTCAATAAAAATCAAAAATGGCAGTAATGGATTATAAAAATGTGAATAGAATGCTAAGGTTACATTTTTGGACCTTTTTCAGGTGAAAATTTTTTTCGGTAAAAATACACAAAAGGCTATACACTTATCTCCAAAATGGTAAATTTACGGTCAAAATTTTTGAACATCAATAACTTCACTTAAAATGATGAAAGGGTTTTTATACATCATAGAATAGGGGAAATAATTTTAATCTGAGCTTTTCTGGCCTACTTTCAATATTATCATGCTGGCATGATAGCATTGATTTTTGCAGAATGGCATGTAAGCATTCAATAGCATGCATTAGCCAATTTCAAAATTTTGCAAATTTCAATAAATGTCATAAAATGGCCGTCGCAGATCATATAAATATGAATAAAATCCTAGGGTTAATCTTTTTTAACATGTTTCAAGTCAAAAAATGTTTTCACTAAAATGGCCAAAAGACATAAGACTATACACTTATCTCCAAAATTGCAAATTTATGGTCAAAATTTTTTATCTTCAATTTCTACACATGGAATGATAGAAGAGTTCTAACACATAATAAATTTGGGAAAATAATTTCGATTTCATTTTTTTTGGCATACTTTGAACATTGTTACGTCTGCATGCTAACATCGATTTTTGCAAAATGGCATGGAAGCATTCATTAGCATGCATTAGCTGATTTAGCAATGTTACATATGTCAATAGAAATCATAAAATGGCAGTAATGGATTGTAGAAATGTGAATAGAATGCTAAGGTTACAATTTTCTACCTTTTTCAGGTGAAATTTTTTTTCGGTAAAAATACACAAAAGGCTATACACTTATCTCCAAAATGGTAAATTTACGGTCAAAATGTTTGAACATCAATAACTTCACTTAAAATGATGAAACGGTTTTTTCGCATCATAAAATAGTGGAAATAATTTTTATTTGAGCTTTTCTGGCCTTCTTTCAACATTATCATGCTGGCATGCTAACATTGATTTTTGCAGAATGGCATGTAAGCATTCAATAGCATGCATTTGCCAATTTCAAAATTTTGCAAATTTCAATAAATATCATAAAATGGCCGTCCCAGATCATATAAATATGAATAAAATGCTAGGGTTAATCTTTTTTAACATGTTTCAAGCCAAAAATTTTTTCCCTAAAAGGGCCAAAAAACAAAAGACTATACACTTATCTCCAAAATAGCAAATTCATGGTCAAAATTTTTTATCCTCAATTTCTACACATGGAATGATAGAAGGGTTTTAATACAACATAAATTTGGGAAAATAATTTTGATTTCAGTTTTATTTGGCATATTTTGAACATTTTTACGTCTGCATGCTAATATTGATTTTTGCAAAATGGCATGGAAGCGTTCATTAGCATGCATCAGCTGAAGTCAAAATGGTACTTATGTCAATAAAAATAAAAAAATGGCAGTGATGGATTATGAAAATGTGAATAGAATGCTACGGTTAAATTTTTTTACCTTTTCCAGGGGAAAATTTTTTCGGTAAAAATGCACAAAAGGCTATACACTTATCTCCAAAATGCTAAATTTACGGTCAAAATGTTTGAACATCAATAACTTCACTTAAAATGATGAAAGGGTTTATATGCATCATAGAATAGGGGAAATTATTTTAATCTGAGCTATTCTGGCCTACTTTCAACATTATCATGCTAGCATTGATTTTTACAGAATGGCATGTAAGCATTCAATAGCATGCATTAGCAAATTTCAAAATTTTGCAAATTTCAATAAATGTCATAAAATGGCCATCGCAGATCATATAAATATGAATAAAATGCTAGGGTTAATCTTTTTTAACATGTTTCAAGTAAAAAATTTTTCACTAAAATGGCCAAAAGACATAAGACTATACACTTATCTCCAAAATTGCAAATTTATGGTCAAAATTTTTTATCTTGAATTTCTACACATGGAATGATAGAAGAGTTTTAACACATCATAAATTTGGGAAAATAATTTTGATTTCAGTTTTACTTGGCATACTTTGAACAGTTTTACGTCTGCATGCTAATATTGATTTTTGCAAAATGGCATGGAAGCGTTCATTAGCATGCATTAGCTGATGTCAAATGGTACTTATGTCAATAAAAATCAAAAAATGGCAGTAATGGATTATAAAAATGTGAATGGAATGCTAAGGTTACATTTTTGGACCGTTTTCAGGTGAAAATTTTTTTCGGTAAAAATACACAAAAGGCTATACACTTATCTCCAAAATGGTAAATTTACGGTCAAAATTTTTGAACATCAATAACTTCACTTAAAATGATGAAACGGTTTTTACGCATCATAAAATAGTGGAAATAATTTTAATCTGAGCTTTTCTGGCCTACTTTCAATATTATCATGCTGGCATGATAGCATTGATTTTTGCAGAATGGCATGTAAGCATTCAATAGCATGCATTAGCAAATTTCAAAATTTTGCAAATTTCAATAAATATCATAAAATGGCCGTCGCAGATCATATATATATGAATAAAATGCTAGGGTTAATCTTTTTGAACATGTTTCAAGTCAAAAAAGTTTTTCACTAGAATGGCCAAAAGACATAAGACTATACACTTATCTCCAAAATTGCACATTTATGGTCAAAATTTTTTATCTTCAATTTCTACACATGGAATGATAGAAGGGTTTTAAAACAACATAAATTTGGGAAAATAATTTTGATTTCAGTTTTATTTGGCATATTTTGAACATTTTTACGTCTGCATGCTAACATTGAGTTTTACAAAATGGCATGGAAGCGTTCATTAGCATGCATTAGCTGAAGTCAAAATGGTACTTATGTCAATAAAAATAAAAAAATGGCAGTAATGGATTATGAAAATGTGAATAGAATGCTACGGTTAAATTTTTTTACCTTTTTCAGGTGAAAATTTTTTTCGGTAAAAATACACAAAAGGCTATACACTTATCTCCAAAATGGTAAATTTACGGTCAAAATTTTTGAACATCAATAACTTCACTTAAAATGATGAAAGGGTTTATATGCATCATAGAATAGGGGAAATAATTTTAATCTAAGCTTTTCTGGCCTACTTCCAACATTATCATGCTGGCATGCTAACATTGATTTTTGCAGAATGGCATGTAAGCATTCAATAGCATGCATTAGCCAATTTCAAAATTTCGCAAATTTCAATAAATATCATAAAATGGCCGTCGCAGATCATATAAATATGAATAAAATGCTAGGGTTAATCTTTTTTAACATGTTTCAAGTCAAAAAATTTTTTCACTAAAATGGCCAAAAGACAAAAGACTAAACACTTATCTCCAAAATAGCAAATTTATGGTCAAAATTTTTCATCTTCAATTTCTACACATGGAATGATAGAAGGGTTTTAATACAACATAAATTTGGGAAAATAATTTTGATTTCAGTTTTATTTGGCATATTTTGAACATTTTTACGTCTGCATGCTAATATTGATTTTTGAAAAATGGCATGGAAGCGTTCATTAGCATGCATTAGCTGATGTCAAAATGGTACTTATGTCAATATAAATAAAAAAAATGACAGTAATGGATAATAAAAATGTGAATAGAATGCTAAGGTTACATTTTTGGACCTTTTTCAGGTGAAAATATTTTTTGGTAAAAATACACAAAAGGCTATACACTTCTCTCCAAAATGGTAAATTTACGGTCAAAATGTTTGAACATCAATAACTTCACTTAAAATGATGAAAGGGTTTATATGCATCATAGAATAGGAGAAATAATTTTAATCTGAGCGTTACTGGCCTACTTTCAACATTACCATGCTAGCATTGATTTTTGCAGAATGGCATGTATGCATTCAATAGCATGCATTAGCCAATTTCAAAATTTTGCAAATTTCAATAAATATCATAAAATGGCCGTCGCAGATCATATAAATATGAATAAAATGCAAGGGTTAATCTTCTTTAACATGTTTCAAGTCAAAAAATTTTTTCACTAAAATGGCCAAAAGACAAAAGACTATACACTTATCTCCAAAATTGCAAATTTATGGTCAAAATTTTTTATCTTCAATTTCTACACATGGAATGATAGAAGAGTTGTAACACATCATAAATTTGGGAAAATAATTTTGATTTCAGTTTTTTTGGCATACTTTGAACATTTTTACGTCTGCATGCTAACATTGATTTTTGCAAAATGGCGTGGAAGCGTTCATTAGCATGCATTAGCTGATGTCAAAATGGTACTTGTGTCAATAAAAATCAAAAAATGGCAGTAATGGATTATAAAAATGTGAATAGAATGCTAAGGTTACATTTTTTGACCTTTTCCAGGTAAAAAATTTTTCCAGGAAAAATACACAAAAGGCTATACACTTATCTCCAAAATGGCAAATTTACATCCAAAATTTTTGAACATCAAAAAGTTCACTTAAAATGATGACAGGGTTTTTATACATCAAAGAATAGGGAAAATAATTTTCATCTGTGCTTTTCTGGCCTAGTTTCAACATTATCATGCTGGCATGCTAACATTGATTTTTGCAGAATGGCATGTAAGCATTCAATAGCATGCATTAGCCAATTTCAAAATTTTGCAAATTTCAATAAATATCATAAAATGGCCGTCGCAGATCATATAAATATGAATAAAATGCTAGGGTTAATCTTTTTTAACATGTTTCAAGTCAAAAAATTTTTTCACTAAAATGGCCAAAAGACAAAAGACTATACACTTATCTTCAAAATTGCAAATTTATGGTCAAAATTTTTTATCTTCAATTTCTACACAAGGAATGATAGAAGAGTTCTAACACATAATAAATTTGGGAAAATAATTTCGATTTCATTTTTTTTGGCATACTTTGAACATTGTTACGTCTGCATGCTAACATTGATTTTTGCAAAATGGCATGGAAGCATTCATTAGCATGCATTAGCTGAAGTCAAAATGGTACTTATGTCAATAAAAATAAAAAAATGGCAGTGATGGATTATGAAAATGTGAATAGAATGCTACGGTTAAATTTTTTTACCTTTTCCAGGGGAAAATTTTTTCGGTAAAAATGCACAAAAGGCTATACACTTATCTCCAAAATGCTAAATTTACGGTCAAAATGTTTGAACATCAATAACTTCACTTAAAATGATGAAAGGGTTTATATGCATCATAGAATAGGGGAAATCATTTTAATCTGAGCAATTCTGGCCTACTTTCAACATTATCATGCTAGCACTGATTTTTACAGAATGGCATGTAAGCATTCAATAGCATGCATTAGCCAATTGCAAAATTTTGCAAATTTCAATAAATATCATAAAATGGCCGTCGCAGATCATATATATATATGAATAAAATGCTAGGGTTAATCTTTTTGAACATGTTTCAAATCAAAAAAGTTTTTCACTAGAATGGCCAAAAGACATAAGACTATACACTTATCTCCAAAATTGCAAATTTATGGTCAAAATTTTTTATCTTCAATTTCTACACATGGAATGATAGAAGGGTTTTAAAACAACATAAATTTGGGAAAATAATTTTGATTTCAGTTTTATTTGGCATATTTTGAACATTTTTACGTCTGCATGCTAACATTGATTTTTGTAAAATGGCATGGAAGCGTTCATTAGCATGCATTAGCTGATGTCAAATGGTACTTATGTCAATAAAAATCAAAAAATGGCAGTAATGGATTATAAAAATGTGAATGGAATGCTAAGGTTACATTTTTGGACCGTTTTCAGGTGAAAATTTTTTTCGGTAAAAATACACAAAAGGCTATACACTTATCTCCAAAATGGTAAATTTACGGTCAAAATTTTTGAACATCAATAACTTCACTTAAAATGATGAAACGGTTTTTACGCATCATAAAATAGTGGAAATAATTTTAATCTGAGCTTTTCTGGCCTACTTTCAATATTATCATGCTGGCATGATACCATTGATTTTTGTAGAATGGCATGTAAGCATTCAATAGCATGCATTAGCAAATTTCAAAATTTTGCAAATTTCAATAAATATCATAAAATGGCCGTCGCAGATCATACATATATGAATAAAATGCTAGGGTTAATCTTCTTTAACATGTTTCAAGTCAAAAAATTTTTTCACTAAAATGGCCAAAAGACAAAAGACTACACACTTATCTCCAAAATTGCAAATTTATGGTCAAAATTTTTTATCTTCAATTTCTACACATGGAATGATAGAAGGGTTTTAAAACAACATAAATTTGGGAAAATAATTTTGATTTCAGTTTTATTTGGCATATTTTGAACATTTTTACATCTGCATGCTAACATTGATTTTTGCAAAATGGCATGGAAGCGTTCATTAGCATGCATTAGCTGAAGTCAAAATGGTACTTATGTCAATAAAAATAAAAAAATGGCAGTGATGGATTATGAAAATGTGAATAGAATGCTACGGTTAAATTTTTTTACCTTTTTCAGGTGAAAAATTTTTTCGGTAAAAATGCACAAAAGGCTATACACTTATCTCCAAAATGCTAAATTTACGGTCAAAATTTTTGAACATCAATAACTTCACTTAAAATGATGAAAGGGTTTATATGCATCATAGAATAGGGGAAATCATTTTAATCTGAGCTATTCTGGCCTACTTTCAACATTATCATGCTAGCATTGATTTTTGCAGAATGGCATGTAAGCATTCAATAGCATGCATTAGCCAATTTCAAAATTTTGCAAATTTCAATAAATGTCATAAAATGGCCGTCGCAGATCATATAAATATGAATAAAATGCTAGGGTTAATCTTTTTTAACATTTTCAAGTCAAAAAATTTTTTCACTAAAATGGCCAAAAGACAAAAGACTATACACTTATCTCCAAAATTGCAAATTTATGGTCAAAATTTTTTATCTTGAATTTCTACACATGGAATGATAGAAGAGTTTTAACACATCATAAATTTGGGAAAATAATTTTGATTTCAGTTTTATTTGGCATACTTTGAACAGTTTTACGTCTGCATGCTAACATTGATTTTGCAAAATGGCATGGAAGCGTTCATTAGCATGCATTAGCTGATGTCAAAATGGTACTTATGTCAATAAAAATCAAAAATGGCAGTAATGGATTATAAAAATGTGAATAGAATGCTAAGGTTACATTTTTGGACCTTTTTCAGGTGAAAATTTTTTTCGGTAAAAATACACAAAAGGCTATACACTTATCTCCAAAATGGTAAATTTACGGTCAAAATGTTTGAACATCAATAACTTCACTGAAAATGATGAAAGGGTTTTTATACATCATAGAATAGGGGAAATAATTTTAATCTGAGCTTTTCTGGCCTACTTTCAATATTATCATGCTGGCATGATAGCATTGATTTTTGCAGAATGGCATGTAAGCATTCAATAGCATGCATTAGCCAATTTCAAAATTTTGCAAATTTCAATAAATGTCATAAAATGGCCGTCGCAGATCATATAAATATGAATAAAATCCTAGGGTTAATCTTTTTTAACATGTTTCAAGTCAAAAAATGTTTTCACTAAAATGGCCAAAAGACATAAGACTATACACTTATCTCCAAAATTGCAAATTTATGGTCAAAATTTTTTATCTTCAATTTCTACACATGGAATGATAGAAGAGTTCTAACACATAATAAATTTGGGAAAATAATTTCGATTTCATTTTTTTTGGCATACTTTGAACATTGTTACGTCTGCATGCTAACATTGATTTTTGCAAAATGGCATGGAAGCATTCATTAGCATGCATTAGCTGATTTAACAATGTTACATATGTCAATAGAAATCATAAAATGGCAGTAATGGATTGTAGAAATGTGAATAGAATGCTAAGGTTACAATTTTCTACCTTTTTCAGGTGAAATTTTTTTTTGGTAAAAATACACAAAAGGCTATACACTTATCTCCAAAATGGTAAATTTACGGTCAAAATGTTTGAACATCAATAACTTCACTTAAAATGATGAAACGGTTTTTACGCATCATAAAATAGTGGAAATAATTTTTATCTGAGCTTTTCTGGCCTACTTTCAACATTATCATGCTGGCATGCTAACATTGATTTTTGCAGAATGGCATGTAAGCATTCAATAGCATGCATTAGCCAATTTCAAAATTTTGCAAATTTCAATAAATATCATAAAATGGCCGTCCCAGATCATATAAATATGAATAAAATGCTAGGGTTAATCTTTTTTAACATGTTTCAAGCCAAAAATTTTTTCCCTAAAAGGGCCAAAAAACAAAAGACTATACACTTATCTCCAAAATAGCAAATTCATCGTCAAAATTTTTTATCCTCAATTTCTACACATGGAATGATAGAAGGGTTTTAATACAACATAAATTTGGGAAAATAATTTTGATTTCAGTTTTATTTGGCATATTTTGAACATTTTTACGTCTGCATGCTAATATTGATTTTTGCAAAATGGCATGGAAGCGTTCATTAGCATGCATCAGCTGAAGTCAAAATGGTACTTATGTCAATAAAAATAAAAAAATGGCAGTGATGGATTATGAAAATGTGAATAGAATGCTACGGTTAAATTTTTTTACCTTTTCCAGGGGAAAATTTTTTCGGTAAAAATGCACAAAAGGCTATACACTTATCTCCAAAATGCTAAATTTACGGTCAAAATGTTTGAACATCAATAACTTCACTTAAAATGATGAAAGGGTTTATATGCATCATAGAATAGGGGAAATTATTTTAATCTGAGCTATTCTGGCCTACTTTCAACATTATCATGCTAGCATTGATTTTTACAGAATGGCATGTAAGCATTCAATAGCATGCATTAGCAAATTTCAAAATTTTGCAAATTTCAATAAATGTCATAAAATGGCCATCGCAGATCATATAAATATGAATAAAATGCTAGGGTTAATCTTTTTTAACATGTTTCAAGTAAAAAATTTTTCACTAAAATGGCCAAAAGACATAAGACTATACACTTATCTCCAAAATTGCAAATTTATGGTCAAAATTTTTTATCTTGAATTTCTACACATGGAATGATAGAAGAGTTTTAACACATCATAAATTTGGGAAAATAATTTTGATTTCAGTTTTACTTGGCATACTTTGAACAGTTTTACGTCTGCATGCTAATATTGATTTTTGCAAAATGGCATGGAAGCGTTCATTAGCATGCATTAGCTGATGTCAAATGGTACTTATGTCAATAAAAATCAAAAAATGGCAGTAATGGATTATAAAAATGTGAATGGAATGCTAAGGTTACATTTTTGGACCGTTTTCAGGTGAAAATTTTTTTCGGTAAAAATACACAAAAGGCTATACACTTATCTCCAAAATGGTAAATTTACGGTCAAAATTTTTGAACATCAATAACTTCACTTAAAATGATGAAACGGTTTTTACGCATCATAAAATAGTGGAAATAATTTTAATCTGAGCTTTTCTGGCCTACTTTCAATATTATCATGCTGGCATGATAGCATTGATTTTTGCAGAATGGCATGTAAGCATTCAATAGCATGCATTAGCAAATTTCAAAATTTTGCAAATTTCAATAAATATCATAAAATGGCCGTCGCAGATCATATATATATGAATAAAATGCTAGGGTTAATCTTTTTGAACATGTTTCAAGTCAAAAAAGTTTTTCACTAGAATGGCCAAAAGACATAAGACTATACACTTATCTCCAAAATTGCACATTTATGGTCAAAATTTTTTATCTTCAATTTCTACACATGGAATGATAGAAGGGTTTTAAAACAACATAAATTTGGGAAAATAATTTTGATTTCAGTTTTATTTGGCATATTTTGAACATTTTTACGTCTGCATGCTAACATTGAGTTTTACAAAATGGCATGGAAGCGTTCATTAGCATGCATTAGCTGAAGTCAAAATGGTACTTATGTCAATAAAAATAAAAAAATGGCAGTAATGGATTATGAAAATGTGAATAGAATGCTACGGTTAAATTTTTTTACCTTTTTCAGGTGAAAATTTTTTTCGGTAAAAATACACAAAAGGCTATACACTTATCTCCAAAATGGTAAATTTACGGTCAAAATTTTTGAACATCAATAACTTCACTTAAAATGATGAAAGGGTTTATATGCATCATAGAATAGGGGAAATAATTTTAATCTAAGCTTTTCTGGCCTACTTCCAACATTATCATGCTGGCATGCTAACATTGATTTTTGCAGAATGGCATGTAAGCATTCAATAGCATGCATTAGCCAATTTCAAAATTTCGCAAATTTCAATAAATATCATAAAATGGCCGTCGCAGATCATATAAATATGAATAAAATGCTAGGGTTAATCTTTTTTAACATGTTTCAAGTCAAAAAATTTTTTCACTAAAATGGCCAAAAGACAAAAGACTAAACACTTATCTCCAAAATAGCAAATTTATGGTCAAAATTTTTCATCTTCAATTTCTACACATGGAATGATAGAAGGGTTTTAATACAACATAAATTTGGGAAAATAATTTTGATTTCAGTTTTATTTGGCATATTTTGAACATTTTTACGTCTGCATGCTAATATTGATTTTTGCAAAATGGCATGGAAGCGTTCATTAGCATGCATTAGCTGATGTCAAAATGGTACTTATGTCAATATAAATAAAAAAAATGACAGTAATGGATAATAAAAATGTGAATAGAATGCTAAGGTTACATTTTTGGACCTTTTTCAGGTGAAAATATTTTTTGGTAAAAATACACAAAAGGCTATACACTTCTCTCCAAAATGGTAAATTTACGGTCAAAATGTTTGAACATCAATAACTTCACTTAAAATGATGAAAGGGTTTATATGCATCATAGAATAGGAGAAATAATTTTAATCTGAGCGTTACTGGCCTACTTTCAACATTACCATGCTAGCATTGATTTTTGCAGAATGGCATGTATGCATTCAATAGCATGCATTAGCCAATTTCAAAATTTTGCAAATTTCAATAAATATCATAAAATGGCCGTCGCAGATCATATAAATATGAATAAAATGCAAGGGTTAATCTTCTTTAACATGTTTCAAGTCAAAAAATTTTTTCACTAAAATGGCCAAAAGACAAAAGACTATACACTTATCTCCAAAATTGCAAATTTATGGTCAAAATTTTTTATCTTCAATTTCTACACATGGAATGATAGAAGAGTTGTAACACATCATAAATTTGGGAAAATAATTTTGATTTCAGTTTTTTTGGCATACTTTGAACATTTTTACGTCTGCATGCTAACATTGATTTTTGCAAAATGGCGTGGAAGCGTTCATTAGCATGCATTAGCTGATGTCAAAATGGTACTTGTGTCAATAAAAATCAAAAAATGGCAGTAATGGATTATAAAAATGTGAATAGAATGCTAAGGTTACATTTTTTGACCTTTTCCAGGTAAAAAATTTTTCCAGGAAAAATACACAAAAGGCTATACACTTATCTCCAAAATGGCAAATTTACATCCAAAATTTTTGAACATCAAAAAGTTCACTTAAAATGATGACAGGGTTTTTATACATCAAAGAATAGGGAAAATAATTTTCATCTGTGCTTTTCTGGCCTAGTTTCAACATTATCATGCTGGCATGCTAACATTGATTTTTGCAGAATGGCATGTAAGCATTCAATAGCATGCATTAGCCAATTTCAAAATTTTGCAAATTTCAATAAATATCATAAAATGGCCGTCGCAGATCATATAAATATGAATAAAATGCTAGGGTTAATCTTTTTTAACATGTTTCAAGTCAAAAAATTTTTTCACTAAAATGGCCAAAAGACAAAAGACTATACACTTATCTTCAAAATTGCAAATTTATGGTCAAAATTTTTTATCTTCAATTTCTACACAAGGAATGATAGAAGAGTTCTAACACATAATAAATTTGGGAAAATAATTTCGATTTCATTTTTTTTGGCATACTTTGAACATTGTTACGTCTGCATGCTAACATTGATTTTTGCAAAATGGCATGGAAGCATTCATTAGCATGCATTAGCTGAAGTCAAAATGGTACTTATGTCAATAAAAATAAAAAAATGGCAGTGATGGATTATGAAAATGTGAATAGAATGCTACGGTTAAATTTTTTTACCTTTTCCAGGGGAAAATTTTTTCGGTAAAAATGCACAAAAGGCTATACACTTATCTCCAAAATGCTAAATTTACGGTCAAAATGTTTGAACATCAATAACTTCACTTAAAATGATGAAAGGGTTTATATGCATCATAGAATAGGGGAAATCATTTTAATCTGAGCAATTCTGGCCTACTTTCAACATTATCATGCTAGCACTGATTTTTACAGAATGGCATGTAAGCATTCAATAGCATGCATTAGCCAATTGCAAAATTTTGCAAATTTCAATAAATATCATAAAATGGCCGTCGCAGATCATATATATATATGAATAAAATGCTAGGGTTAATCTTTTTGAACATGTTTCAAATCAAAAAAGTTTTTCACTAGAATGGCCAAAAGACATAAGACTATACACTTATCTCCAAAATTGCAAATTTATGGTCAAAATTTTTTATCTTCAATTTCTACACATGGAATGATAGAAGGGTTTTAAAACAACATAAATTTGGGAAAATAATTTTGATTTCAGTTTTATTTGGCATATTTTGAACATTTTTACGTCTGCATGCTAACATTGATTTTTGTAAAATGGCATGGAAGCGTTCATTAGCATGCATTAGCTGATGTCAAATGGTACTTATGTCAATAAAAATCAAAAAATGGCAGTAATGGATTATAAAAATGTGAATGGAATGCTAAGGTTACATTTTTGGACCGTTTTCAGGTGAAAATTTTTTTCGGTAAAAATACACAAAAGGCTATACACTTATCTCCAAAATGGTAAATTTACGGTCAAAATTTTTGAACATCAATAACTTCACTTAAAATGATGAAACGGTTTTTACGCATCATAAAATAGTGGAAATAATTTTAATCTGAGCTTTTCTGGCCTACTTTCAATATTATCATGCTGGCATGATACCATTGATTTTTGTAGAATGGCATGTAAGCATTCAATAGCATGCATTAGCAAATTTCAAAATTTTGCAAATTTCAATAAATATCATAAAATGGCCGTCGCAGATCATATATATATGAATAAAATGCTAGGGTTAATCTTTTTTAACATGTTTCAAGTCAAAAAAGTTTTTCACTAGAATGGCCAAAAGACAAAAGACTATACACTTATCTCCAAAATTGCAAATTTATGGTCAAAATTTTTTATCTTCAATTTCTACACATGGAATGATAGAAGGGTTTTAAAACAACATAAATTTGGGAAAATAATTTTGATTTCAGTTTTATTTGGCATATTTTGAACATTTTTACGTCTGCATGCTAACATTGATTTTTACAAAATGGCATGGAAGCGTTCATTAGCATGCATTAGCTGAAGTCAAAATGGTACTTATGTCAATAAAAATAAAAAAATGGCAGTAATGGATTATGAAAATGTGAATAGAATGCTCCGGTTAAATTTTTTTACCTTTTTCAGGTGAAAATTTTTTTCGGTAAAAATACACAAAAGGCTATACACTTATCTCCAAAATGGTAAATTTACGGTCAAAATTTTTGAACATCAATAACTTCACTTAAAATGATGAAAGGGTTTATATGCATCATAGAATAGGGGAAATCATTTTAATCTAAGCTTTTCTGGCCTACTTCCAACATTATCATGCTGGCATGCTAACATTGATTTTTGCAGAATGGCATGTAAGCATTCAATAGCATGCATTAGCCAATTTCAAAATTTCGCAAATTTCAACAAATATCATAAAATGGCCGTCGCAGATCATATAAATATGAATAAAATGCTAGGGTTAATCTTCTTTAACATGTTTCAAGTCAAAAAATTTTTTCACTAAAATGGCCAAAAGACAAAAGACTACACACTTATCTCCAAAATTGCAAATTTATGGTCAAAATTTTTTATCTTCAATTTCTACACATGGAATGATAGAAGGGTTTTAAAACAACATAAATTTGGGAAAATAATTTAGATTTCAGTTTTATTTGGCATATTTTGAACATTTTTACATCTGCATGCTAACATTGATTTTTGCAAAATGGCATGGAAGCGTTCATTAGCATGCATTAGCTGAAGTCAAAATGGTACTTATGTCAATAAAAATAAAAAAATGGCAGTGATGGATTATGAAAATGTGAATAGAATGCTACGGTTAAATTTTTTTACCTTTTTCAGGTGAAAAATTTTTTCGGTAAAAATGCACAAAAGGCTATACACTTATCTCCAAAATGCTAAATTTACGGTCAAAATTTTTGAACATCAATAACTTCACTTAAAATGATGAAAGGGTTTATATGCATCATAGAATAGGGGAAATCATTTTAATCTGAGCTATTCTGGCCTACTTTCAACATTATCATGCTAGCATTGATTTTTGCAGAATGGCATGTAAGCGTTCAATAGCATGCATTAGCCAATTTCAAAATTTTGCAAATTTCAATAAATGTCATAAAATGGCCGTCGCAGATCATATAAATATGAATAAAATGCTAGGGTTAATCTTTTTTAACATTTTCAAGTCAAAAAATTTTTTCACTAAAATGGCCAAAAGACAAAAGACTATACACTTATCTCCAAAATTGCAAATTTATGGTCAAAATTTTTTATCTTGAATTTCTACACATGGAATGATAGAAGAGTTTTAACACATCATAAATTTGGGAAAATAATTTTGATTTCAGTTTTATTTGGCATACTTTGAACAGTTTTACGTCTGCATGCTAACATTGATTTTGCAAAATGGCATGGAAGCGTTCATTAGCATGCATTAGCTGATGTCAAAATGGTACTTATGTCAATAAAAATCAAAAAATGGCAGTAATGGATTATAAAAATGTGAATAGAATGCTAAGGTTACATTTTTGGACCTTTTTCAGGTGAAAATTTTTTTCGGTAAAAATACACAAAAGGCTATACACTTATCTCCAAAATGGTAAATTTACGGTCAAAATTTTTGAACATCAATAACTTCACTTAAAATGATGAAAGGGTTTTTATACATCATAGAATAGGGGAAATAATTTTAATCTGAGCTTTTCTGGCCTACTTTCAATATTATCATGCTGGCATGATAGCATTGATTTTTGCAGAATGGCATGTAAGCATTCAATAGCATGCATTAGCCAATTTCAAAATTTTGCAAATTTCAATAAATGTCATAAAATGGCCGTCGCAGATCATATAAATATGAATAAAATGCTAGGGTTAATCTTTTTTAACATGTTTCAAGTCAAAAAATGTTTTCACTAAAATGGCCAAAAGACAAAAGACTATACACTTATCTCCAAAATTGCAAATTTATGGTCAAAATTTTTTATCTTCAATTTCTACACATGGAATGATAGAAGAGTTCTAACACATAATAAATTTGGGAAAATAATTTCGATTTCATTTTTTTTGGCATACTTTGAACATTGTTACGTCTGCATGCTAACATCGATTTTTGCAAAATGGCATGGAAGCATTCATTAGCATGCATTAGCTGATTTAACAATGTTACATATGTCAATAGAAATCATAAAATGGCAGTAATGGATTGTAGAAATGTGAATAGAATGCTAAGGTTACAATTTTCTACCTTTTTCAGGTGAAATTTTTTTTCGGTAAAAATACACAAAAGGCTATACACTTATCTCCAAAATGGTAAATTTACGGTCAAAATGTTTGAACATCAATAACTTCACTTAAAATGATGAAACGGTTTTTACGCATCATAAAATAGTGGAAATAATTTTTATCTGAGCTTTTCTGGCCTACTTTCAACATTATCATGCTGGCATGCTAACATTGATTTTTGCAGAATGGCATGTAAGCATTCAATAGCATGCATTAGCCAATTTCAAAATTTTGCAAATTTCAATAAATATCATAAAATGGCCGTCCCAGATCATATAAATATGAATAAAATGCTAGGGTTAATCTTTTTTAACATGTTTCAAGCCAAAAATTTTTTCCCTAAAAGGGCCAAAAAACAAAAGACTATACACTTATCTCCAAAATAGCAAATTCATCGTCAAAATTTTTTATCCTCAATTTCTACACATGGAATGATAGAAGGGTTTTAATACAACATAAATTTGGGAAAATAATTTTGATTTCAGTTTTATTTGGCATATTTTGAACATTTTTACGTCTGCATGCTAATATTGATTTTTGCAAAATGGCATGGAAGCGTTCATTAGCATGCATCAGCTGAAGTCAAAATGGTACTTATGTCAATAAAAATAAAAAAATGGCAGTGATGGATTATGAAAATGTGAATAGAATGCTACGGTTAAATTTTTTTACCTTTTCCAGGGGAAAATTTTTTCGGTAAAAATGCACAAAAGGCTATACACTTATCTCCAAAATGCTAAATTTACGGTCAAAATGTTTGAACATCAATAACTTCACTTAAAATGATGAAAGGGTTTATATGCATCATAGAATAGGGGAAATCATTTTAATCTGAGCAATTCTGGCCTACTTTCAACATTATCATGCTAGCATTGATTTTTACAGAATGGCATGTAAGCATTCAATAGCATGCATTAGCAAATTTCAAAATTTTGCAAATTTCAATAAATGTCATAAAATGGCCATCGCAGATCATATAAATATGAATAAAATGCTAGGGTTAATCTTTTTTAACATGTTTCAAGTCAAAAATTTTTCACTAAAATGGCCAAAAGACATAAGACTATACACTTATCTCCAAAATTGCAAATTTATGGTCAAAATTTTTTATCTTGAATTTCTACACATGGAATGATAGAAGAGTTTTAACACATCATAAATTTGGGAAAATAATTTTGATTTCAGTTTTACTTGGCATACTTTGAACAGTTTTACGTCTGCATGCTAATATTGATTTTTGCAAAATGGCATGGAAGCGTTCATTAGCATGCATTAGCTGATGTCAAATGGTACTTATGTCAATAAAAATCAAAAAATGGCAGTAATGGATTATAAAAATGTGAATGGAATGCTAAGGTTACATTTTTGGACCGTTTTCAGGTGAAAATTTTTTTCGGTAAAAATACACAAAAGGCTATACACTTATCTCCAAAATGGTAAATTTACGGTCAAAATTTTTGAACATCAATAACTTCACTTAAAATGATGAAACGGTTTTTACGCATCATAAAATAGTGGAAATAATTTTAATCTGAGCTTTTCTGGCCTACTTTCAATATTATCATGCTGGCATGATAGCATTGATTTTTGCAGAATGGCATGTAAGCATTCAATAGCATGCATTAGCAAATTTCAAAATTTTGCAAATTTCAATAAATATCATAAAATGGCCGTCGCAGATCATATATATATGAATAAAATGCTAGGGTTAATCTTTTTGAACATGTTTCAAGTCAATAAAGTTTTTCACTAGAATGGCCAAAAGACATAAGACTATACACTTATCTCCAAAATTGCAAATTTATGGTCAAAATTTTTTATCTTCAATTTCTACACATGGAATGATAGAAGGGTTTTAAAACAACATAAATTTGGGAAAATAATTTTGATTTCAGTTTTATTTGGCATATTTTGAACATTTTTACGTCTGCATGCTAACATTGAGTTTTACAAAATGGCATGGAAGCGTTCATTAGCATGCATTAGCTGAAGTCAAAATGGTACTTATGTCAATAAAAATAAAAAAATGGCAGTAATGGATTATGAAAATGTGAATAGAATGCTACGGTTAAATTTTTTTACCTTTTTCAGGTGAAAATTTTTTTCGGTAAAAATACACAAAAGGCTATACACTTATCTCCAAAATGGTAAATTTACGGTCAAAATGTTTGAACATCAATAACTTCACTTAAAATGATGAAAGGGTTTATATGCATCATAGAATAGGAGAAATAATTTTAATCTGAGCGTTACTGGCCTACTTTCAACATTACCATGCTAGCATTGATTTTTGCAGAATGGCATGTATGCATTCAATAGCATGCATTAGCCAATTTCAAAATTTTGCAAATTTCAATAAATATCATAAAATGGCCGTCGCAGATCATATAAATATGAATAAAATGCTAGGGTTAATCTTTTTTAACATGTTTCAAGTCAAAAAATGTTTTCACTAGAATGGTCAAAAGACATAAGACTATACACTTATCTCCAAAATTGCAAATTTATGGTCAAAATTTTTTATCTTCAATTTCTACACATGGAATGATAGAAGAGTTGTAACACATCATAAATTTGGGAAAATAATTTTGATTTCAGTTTTTTTGGCATACTTTGAACATTTTTACGTCTGCATGCTAACATTGATTTTTGCAAAATGGCGTGGAAGCGTTCATTAGCATGCATTAGCTGATGTCAAAATGGTACTTGTGTCAATAAAAATCAAAAAATGGCAGTAATGGATTATAAAAATGTGAATAGAATGCTAAGGTTACATTTTTTGACCTTTTCCAGGTAAAAAATTTTTCCAGGAAAAATACACAAAAGGCTATACACTTATCTCCAAAATGGCAAATTTACATCCAAAATTTTTGAACATCAAAAAGTTCACTTAAAATGATGACAGGGTTTTTATACATCAAAGAATAGGGAAAATAATTTTCATCTGTGCTTTTCTGGCCTAGTTTCAACATTATCATGCTGGCATGCTAACATTGATTTTTGCAGAATGGCATGTAAGCATTCAATAGCATGCATTAGCCAATTTCAAAATTTTGCAAATTTCAATAAATATCATAAAATGGCCGTCGCAGATCATATAAATATGAATAAAATGCTAGGGTTAATCTTTTTTAACATGTTTCAAGTCAAAAAATTTTTTCACTAAAATGGCCAAAAGACAAAAGACTATACACTTATCTTCAAAATTGCAAATTTATGGTCAAAATTTTTTATCTTCAATTTCTACACAAGGAATGATAGAAGAGTTCTAACACATAATAAATTTGGGAAAATAATTTCGATTTCATTTTTTTTGGCATACTTTGAACATTGTTACGTCTGCATGCTAACATTGATTTTTGCAAAATGGCATGGAAGCATTCATTAGCATGCATTAGCTGAAGTCAAAATGGTACTTATGTCAATAAAAATAAAAAAATGGCAGTGATGGATTATGAAAATGTGAATAGAATGCTACGGTTAAATTTTTTTACCTTTTCCAGGGGAAAATTTTTTCGGTAAAAATGCACAAAAGGCTATACACTTATCTCCAAAATGCTAAATTTACGGTCAAAATGTTTGAACATCAATAACTTCACTTAAAATGATGAAAGGGTTTATATGCATCATAGAATAGGGGAAATCATTTTAATCTGAGCAATTCTGGCCTACTTTCAACATTATCATGCTAGCACTGATTTTTACAGAATGGCATGTAAGCATTCAATAGCATGCATTAGCCAATTGCAAAATTTTGCAAATTTCAATAAATATCATAAAATGGCCGTCGCAGATCATATATATATATGAATAAAATGCTAGGGTTAATCTTTTTGAACATGTTTCAAGTCAAAAAAGTTTTTCACTAGAATGGTCAAAAGACATAAGACTATACACTTATCTCCAAAATTGCAAATTTATGGTCAAAATTTTTTATCTTCAATTTCTACACATGGAATGATAGAAGGGTTTTAAAACAACATAAATTTGGGAAAATAATTTTGATTTCAGTTTTATTTGGCATATTTTGAACATTTTTACGTCTGCATGCTAACATTGAGTTTTACAAAATGGCATGGAAGCGTTCATTAGCATGCATTAGCTGAAGTCAAAATGGTACTTATGTCAATAAAAATAAAAAAATGGCAGTAATGGATTATGAAAATGTGAATAGAATGCTTCGGTTAAATTTTTTTACCTTTTTCAGGTGAAAATTTTTTTCGGTAAAAATACACAAAAGGCTATACACTTATCTCCAAAATGGTAAATTTACGGTCAAAATTTTTGAACATCAATAACTTCACTTAAAATGATGAAAGGGTTTATATGCATCATAGAATAGGGGAAATAATTTTAATCTAAGCTTTTCTGGCCTACTTCCAACATTATCATGCTGGCATGCTAACATTGATTTTTGCAGAATGGCATGTAAGCATTCAATAGCATGCATTAGCCAATTTCAAAATTTTGCAAATTTCAATAAATGTCATAAAATGGCCGTCCCAGATCATATAAATATGAATAAAATGCTAGGGTTAATCTTTTTTAACATGTTTCAAGTCAAAAAATTTTTTCCCTAAAAGGGCCAAAAAACAAAAGACTATACACGTATCTCCAAAATAGCAAATTCATGGTCAAAATTTTTTATCCTCAATTTCTACACATGGAATGATAGAAGGGTTTTAATACAACATAAATTTGGGAAAATAATTTTGATTTCAGTTTTATTTGGCATATTTTGAACATTTTTACGTCTGCATGCTAATATTGATTTTTGCAAAATGGCATGGAAGCGTTCATTAGCATGCATTAGCTGAAGTCAAAATGGTACTTATGTCAATAAAAATAAAAAAATGGCAGTAATGGATTATGAAAATGTGAATAGAATGCTACGGTTAAATTTTTTTACCTTTTTCAGGTGAAAATTTTTTTCGGTAAAAATACACAAAAGGCTATACACTTATCTCCAAAATGCTAAATTTACGGTCAAAATGTTTGAACATCAATAACTTCACTTAAAATGATGAAAGGGTTTATATGCATCATAGAATAGGGGAAATAATTTTAATCTAAGCTTTTCTGGCCTACTTCCAACATTATCATGCTGGCATGCTAACATTGATTTTTGCAGAATGGCATGTAAGCATTCAATAGCATGCATTAGCCAATTTCAAAATTTCGCAAATTTCAATAAATATCATAAAATGGCCGTCGCAGATCATATAAATATGAATAAAATGCTAGGGTTAATCTTTTTTAACATGTTTCAAGTCAAAAAATTTTTTCACTAAAATGGCCAAAAGACAAAAGACTATACACTTATCTCCAAAATAGCAAATTTATGGTCAAAATTTTTTATCTTCAATTTCTACACATGGAATGATAGAAGGGTTTTAATACAACGTAAATTTGGGAAAATAATTTTGATTTCAGTTTTATTTGGCATATTTTGAACATTTTTACGTCTGCATGCTAATATTGATTTTTGCAAAATGGCATGGAAGCGTTCATTAGCATGCATTAGCTGATGTCAAAATGGTACTTATGTCAATATAAATAAAAAAAATGACAGTAATGGATAATAAAAATGTGAATAGAATGCTAAGGTTACATTTTTGGACCTTTTTCAGGTGAAAATTTTTTTTGGTAAAAATACACAAAAGGCTATACACTTCTCTCCAAAATGGTAAATTTACGGTCAAAATGTTTGAACATCAATAACTTCACTTAAAATGATGAAAGGGTTTATATGCATCATAGAATAGGAGAAATAATTTTAATCTGAGCTTTACTGGCCTACTTTCAACATTACCATGCTAGCATTGATTTTTGCAGAATGGCATGTAATCATTCAATAGCATGCATTAGCCAATTTCAAAATTTTGCAAATTTCAATAAATATCATAAAATGGCCGTCGCAGATCATATAAATATGAATAAAATGCTAGGGTTAATCTTTTTTAACATGTTTCAAGTCAAAAAATGTTTTCACTAAAATGGCCAAAAGACAAAAGACTATACACTTATCTCCAAAATTGCAAATTTATGGTCAAAATTTTTTATCTTCAATTTCTACACATGGAATGATAGAAGAGTTGTAACACATTATAAATTTGGGAAAATAATTTTGATTTCAGTTTTTTTTGGCATACTTTGAACATTTTTACGTCTGCATGCTAACATTGATTTTTGCAAAATGGCGTGGAAGCGTTAATTAGCATGCATTAGCTGATGTCAAAATGGTACTTGTGTCAATAAAAATCAAAAAATGGCAGTAATGGATTATAAAAATGTGAATAGAATGCTAAGGTTACATTTTTTGACCTTTTCCAGGTAAAAAATTTTTCCAGGAAAAATACACAAAAGGCTATACACTTATCTCCAAAATGGCAAATTTACATCCAAAATTTTTGAACATCAAAAAGTTCACTTAAAATGATGACAGGGTTTTTATACATCAAAGAATAGGTAAAATAATTTTAATCTGAGCTTTTCTGGCCTAGTTTCAACATTATCATGCTGGCATGCTAACATTGATTTTTGCAGAATGGCATGTAAGCATTCAATAGCATGCATTAGCCAATTTCAAAATTTTGCAAATTTCAATAAATATCATAAAATGGCCATCGCAGATCATATAAATATGAATAAAATGCTAGGGTTAATCTTTTTTAACATGTTTCAAGTCAAAAAATTTTTTCACTAAAATGGCCAAAAGACAAAAGACTATACACTTATCTTCAAAATTGCAAATTTATGGTCAAAATTTTTTATCTTCAATTTCTACACATGGAATGATAGAAGAGTTCTAACACATAATAAATTTGGGAAAATAATTTCGATTTCATTTTTTTTGGCATACTTTGAACATTGTTACGTCTGCATGCTAACATCGATTTTTGCAAAATGGCATGGAAGCATTCATTAGCATGCATTAGCTGATTTAACAATGTTACATATGTCAATAGAAATCATAAAATGGCAGTAAAGGATTATAGAAACGTGAATAGAATGCTAAGGTTAAATTTTTCTACCTTTTTCAGGTGAAATTTTTTTTCGGTAAAAATACACAAAAGGCTATACACTTATCTCCAAAATGGTAAATTTACGGTCAAAATGCTTGAACATCAATAACTTCACTTAAAATGATGAAACGGTTTTTACGCATCATAAAATAGTGGAAATAATTTTAATCTGAGGTTTTATGGCCTACTTTCAACATTATCATGCTGGCATGCTAACATTGATTTTTGCAGAATGGCATGTAAGCATTCAATAGCATGCATTAGCCAATTTCAAAATTTTGCAAATTTCAATAAATATCATAAAATGGCCGTCCCAGATCATATAAATATGAATAAAATGCTAGGGTTAATCTTTTTTAACATGTTTCAAGTCAAAAAAATTTTTCACTAAAATGGCCAAAAGACATAAGACTATACACTTATCTCCAAAATTGCAAATTTATGGTCAAAATTTTTTATCTTCAATTTCTACACATGGAATGATAGAAGAGTTTTAACACATCATAAATTTGGGGAAATAATTTTGATTTCAGTTTTATTTGGCATACTTTGAAAATTGTTAGTCTGCATGCTAACATCGATTTTTGAAAAATTGCATGGAAGCGTTCATTAGCATGCATTAGCTGATGTCAATATGGTACTTATGTCAATAAAAATTAAAAAATGGCAGTAATGGATTATGAAAATGTGAATAGAATGCTAAGGTTAAATTTTTTTACCTTTTTCAAGTGAAAATTTTTTTCGGTAAAAATACACAAAAGGCTATACACTTATCTCCAAAATAGTAAATTTACGGTCAAAATTTTTGAACATCAATAACTTCACTTAAAATGATGAAAGGGTATTTATACATCATAGAATAGGGGAAATAATTTTAATCTGAGCTTTTCTGGCCTACTTTCAATATTATCATGCTGGCATGGTAGCATTGATTTTTGCAGAATGGCATGTAAGCATTCAATAGCATGCATTAGCCAATTTCAAAATTTTGCAAATTTCAATAAATATCATAAAATGGCCGTCGCAGATCATATAAATATGAATAAAATGCTAGGGTTAATCTTTTTTAACATGTTTCAAGTCAAAAAATGTTTTCAATAAAATGGCCAAAAGACAAAAGACTATACACTTATCTCCAAAATTGCAAATTTATGGTCAAAATTTTTTATCTTCAATTTCTACACATGGAATGATAGAAGAGTTTTAACACGTCATAAATTTGGGGAAATAATTTTGATTTCAGTTTTTTTGGCATACTTTGAACATTTTTACGTCTGCATGCTAACATCGAATTTTGCAAAATGGCATGGAAGCATTGATTAGCATGCATTAGCTGATTTAACAATGTGAAATATATCAATAAAAATCTTAAAATGGTGGAAATGGATCATAAAAATGTGAATAGAATGGTAAGATTAATCTTTTTGACCTTTTTCAGATCAATTTTTTTTCAGTAAAAATACACAAAAGGCTATACACTTATCTCCAAATTAGTAAATTTACGGTCAAAATTTTTGAACATCAATAAATTCACTTAAAATGATGAAAGGGTTTATATGCATCATAGAATAGGGGAAATAATTTTAATTTGAGCTTTTCTGGCCTACTTTCAACATTATCATGCTCGCATTGATTTTTGCAGAATGGCATGTAAGCATTCAATAGCATGCATTAGCCAATTCCAAAATTTTGCAAATTTCAATAAATATCATAAAATGGTGAAATAAATTCACTTAAAATAGTACAAGAGGGTCTCAATGGAAAAAAACATTTTTTTCCCCCAATTGCTACCAGGCCACCTGACCCAGGGACTAAAAACAAAATATAAATAAATCTAATACTAATTGTACATGAGGCACACCTTCTTTTGGCCATGAAAATTACAAGTTTAAAATAAATAGGGAAAGCATTGTGTATTTTTTTTCAATAGCTGCCAGGCCTGTCGACCTGGAAACTCAGAGCAAAACCTTAAGAATTTCTCTTAATTTGGGGCATTTATGTTTTGAGCAAATACCCTCTGAAGCCACATTTTGACATATTAGCTATAAAAACTATGACGAATAAATATTTATTATGCACATATTGACAGAGACAACTGCATAAAAACAGGAAAGATTTTAAGCAAAGAAAGTAAAACAATTACTAGGTTTTTAATTGGCGAAACCACGGACACATGGTCACAAAAAATAACAATTAATTTGGAAAGCAACTGACAGAGTCATATTTGTTTTGTCTCATGTTTGTAATTATATCCCCAAAATACAAGTTTCGGGGATTTCATGGTTTCGCCCCACCCGCCGCCGCCGCGTCCGCAGACCTTAGCGACTTTAACGACTTTAGCCGTTAGCGCGATAACTCACAAAATACTTTACATTGGCTTCTCATTTGGCATATGGGTAGATATGACATAGGAGATGAACTGATTAGATTTTGGGTAAGTATGCACTCCTAGGTTTGCCACCAGGTGGCGCTATATATTGAAAAAATTTGTTTTTTAGCCATATTTCTGGAACAATTACTTACACAGACCTTAAATTTGCCTCATACTGTAGATCTAATAAAGGGGAATCTAATAAAGGGGGCTTTGGGGATTGGGGAATTTCGGGGATATATCCCTTGCTGTCGGCCGCCGACAGCATAGGCCTAGTTAAGTTTAAGCAAGTTACTCTGAAAGAACTCTAAATGCATACATCCGCAACCACATTTGGAGCTTCCCAATTTTCTAGTCTCAAATTTTTTATTCTCAATTTTTCTGATCTGTTTAGAAATGTTGTTTTCTGAAACTACTCGTCATATAAAAAGATATAGCCTCATGTTCCCAGATCTTGGCAAACAGATCAGTAAGTACAAGTGTGGCTGAGGCACAGTCAGCTTCCAGTAGCTCTGCCTGTAGTGAGTCAATGCCTGGTGCCTTAACACTTCTTCACAGCCTCTATGGTTGCCTCTACCTCAGCCTGAGAGGGCGGGCTGTTGTCAATGGTGCTGTCAACGGAGGGTTCAGAGTCTGCAGCTCGTCAGGATCTGGTCTGTTGAGAACTTCCTCAAAGTGTTATACCCACCTTGCTGCTTGTTCTCTTTTAACACTTCGCCCTGTTTGTCTCTAATTGGTACAGAACTGGTGATGTTTTGGTTCCTTAACCTGTCTGTGATCCTGTACACTGTACTCAGTTCTCCCTTTCATGCAGCCCTTTCAGCTTCACTGGCCCTTTCCTCCACAAAGGCTCTCTTGTCCCTTCAAACACTTCTCTTGACTTATTTGTCTTTTGCCTTGAACTCTGCCTTTGCCTGCTGTGTCTTTGCGCTTAGCAATTTGCTGTTAGTATTCCTCCTTTCTTCTATTTTACTCCGAGTCTCCTGTGCTATCCCTTCCTTATCTTTCCTCTTTCTGAAACCTAGGACACTTTTTGCCGTCTCTCTGCACTCTTTCGTAACAGTATCCCATGTAGTTTCCACAACATCCTGCTCTTCTGCGTCTTCCATGTTTTCTAAGGCTTTAAAACGATTTCTAAGTTTGTTGACAAACTCCTTTCTAGTTTCGGGTACATGCAATTTGAGAATGTCAAATACTTTGTGTCTTTGTTTCGTGGGAGATGTTGCCCTTAGCTTTAGCCTGACCTTAGCTACCACAAGGTGGTGGTCACTGCCTACATCTGCTCCACGGTAGACTCTGACATCCTGGAGTGAACTCTGCCACTTCTTGTTAATGATAATGTGGTCAATCTGGTTTATAGTATGCCCATCAGGGGAAATCCATGTCAGTTTGTGAATGTTTTTTTGAGGAAACATTGTCCCGCCTATTACACATCTATTGCGAAGGCAAAGGTCAACTAATCTCTCTCCACTGCTGTTAATGGTACCACACCCAGGTTGTCCCATTGAATTCTCCCTTCCATTTTTATTACTACTAACTTTGGCATTCATGTCACCGATCATCAGAAACATGTCATGTTGCGGGACTTCGGAGATTGTCTGTTGCAACTGTTCATACCATTCATCTTCAACATCTTCCTCTGCCTCATTTGTGGGAGCATGGCATTGCAGGACAGTTAGTTTACAGAACCTAGAGTCACACCTTGCTCTAATCAGCCTGTCACTAATGGGTTCCCATTCTATGAGAGATTTGGTTGTTTGCTTGTTGACAAAAAGAGCTGCACCACTGGCATGTTGGTTGTTTTTGCCCGAGTAGAGGATAGTTGGGCCCTCAGCAGTTCCCTTGCATCCTGAGCCAGTCCATCTACACTCGCTTACACCAAGTGTATCTAAGTTGAAGCTTTGCATTTCCCTAGTGACTTGTGCTGTCTTTGAAGTTTTGAACATTGTACGGACATTCCATGCCCTGATACGAATTGTACTTTCAGGGCCTAGGAGACTACCATTCCAGCTTCTGACTTCCAGAAGTAGGCTTTCATCAGAAGCTGTCATAATGCCTGCATTTTGGCGAGAGCTCCCTCTCGGGGCCTGGGATCTGGTTACTGTCACAATTTCAATAACAAGTTTAGTATTTTACAAGGCAGGGTTGTTAACCCCACACCCAACCCCCAATCTGGAGGGCCAGGTACCGCCTTATGTCCGACCTCTCCCCTGTTACCTGCCTGGCATGGTTGAACCTACCAGGGACCCAGGCCCCCGCTGGAATAGCTCCCAGGTTCCTAGAGGTACTCAAGCCTCTCCACCGCGACAAGGTAGCAGCACAAGTAGAGGATTGTTTTTGAATAAAATAACATATTTTGATTGGTCAGATCAAGGGACAGTTTTCCATTTCGCCTCAGTCCATCTTAACCCATGTCCTTCCCCAAGGCCAATGCTTATCAAGGTTGGACACATGGGGAAATAGCTACCGGGAAACAATATACTGACGACTGGGACACTGGGGAACAAGAGCGGGTTCTCTGTACATCAGCCACTGGCAGGACCAGGATTAAATGAGCTTGAGCCCAGAGAGGGTGGCAGGTTTTACATGGCAAAGTTTTAACTTGTATTTGTGGATGCAGCAAACAAACTGTGTTCACTGACAATGATCTACAGATGTGTTCCTGAGCCTATGCAGTGATTTCCAGAGCAGAAACCTTAGTTTTTCATTCAACGCTGCCCAAGGACCTGAAGGTTGCCGCCATTCAATATTGGTTTTGGGATTGTCCCTTGCATCCAGAGTGATATTTCCCTGGGAACTCTATTTTCTAAACCTGTGATTGACCAACCAATCCATATGTTTTCAGCCCTGCAGTGTCTGACCCCTGTCGACCTTTCAGCTCGAGGGTCTCTTACCCGGAACTTGCAGACAAGCGTGCACCGAACTTGACTCCCCTCTGAATCCCTCTACCTTCAACGGTTGGGGTCAGGTTCCCATGCTGTCCTCCATTACAGCACCTTGGTGGAAACGGATCCACCGGGTCGTTCAGTCTGACGGGAAGTCCAGACGTCAGGACCTAGCTCGCACTGCCATGTTTACTGTCGGGGAAAATTAGGGCACTTTCACAGAACATGGAAAGCCTGGGTCAAGTGGTCTGGTAACTACTGACCAAACATGTTTATCAATTCAAATGAATCTATTCTTTTTCATTAAATAATTATTATGAAACCACTGTGCATGTTCTATCAATTATGAGAGGTACAACTCATACAGATTGAATAATTAAACTCTTGCATTTGTATTTATTGCCTTTTATAGTACAATCATTCAGCTTTTTTTTTCTTTTAGCCAGTAGGTCCTGAATGTTGGAAAAAAAATAGGCTTATGCCGTCGGAGGCGACAGCTTGGGGTATATATCCCCGAACGCCCCCGATTCTCCAATTCCCCAATCCTTGAACAGACCTTGAATAGACTTTCATTTGAACTTAATTTCAGGTCAATCGGACAAATGGTTTTGAAGATATGACCAAAATGGTAATATTCCATCACAAAGCCCCACCTGGTGGCAAAACATTGAACCATACAGGTATGATGTCATCATGTGACACATTGTGAGGTCATGACCTTGCAGTTACGCATAGTTTCATGTCAATTGGACAAATGGTTCCAAAAATATGGCAAAAATGGTGAATTTTATGTGACAAAGCTCCACCTTGTGTCAAAATTTTGAACCAAACAGGTATAATGTCATCGTGGGACACATCCTCAGGTCATGAGCTTTCATTTGCACTTGATTTGAGGTCAATCAGACAAATAATTCCAGAGATACAATAAAAACAGTGATTTTTCAGTTTTTGGCCCCTGGTGGCCAAACTAGAAATTGTAAATTGTCCAAAATCGAATCAGTTCTTCCTCCTCATGATACTTACTTATATGCAAAACACGAAATTTCTAATTGAAATATTACTGAAGTTATCGCGTTAACACGTAGGGCAGTGCGGCGGCGGCGGCAGCGGTCGGACCAACAACATAATATCCCTGAAACGCCATTCGGGGATATAATAAGCAAAAACAGACATTGCTACCAATGCGCTTGAGATTTACTGATGGTGCCAAACTGCTGCAGAAAGCACAGAATTGGGATTTGATAGCCCACCTACAGAGCACTGTCCCTGAATAAAAATGCAAAATAAGGCCGGGGAGTAAACCTCACTTCACCGTGGTAAATTACTGACAGCATTTCATGCGCCTCTGGAAAACTATCTGCATGATTCAACACTAAATTTGTACCAATAGAATTGACAAAGGTAATTCTAATCTGGTCTATACAGGAAATATGTAACCACAATATATATTTAGAAAATGACTCATAAATCATATCTATGATGAATCACAAAAAATGAGCGAGAAAGGTTTGGAGAAAAGCCATTTCTAATTACAGTTAAATGGAGCATTCCTCATTGATCTTAAATTTAATGTGATCTGACCCTTTTTAAGCATCATGGCGACTCTCTCTTCTATCTGAAATTTCCAGCTGCAAAGCACAAGGGCGAAGACGAAATTCAACCTCCATCCTGCCTGCCTGAGCCTGCCAGGCTTCAAACAAAAATTACCACCCAGGATAGGGAAGTCAGCTTCGCAGAATGTGCCGCCCATATATTTGCATGCATTCAGTACAACTCTGTCACCATAAAATGACACTGTCTTAGTGTGGGGTCCTGAGATAAAGGTCATCTTTGTTAAGAGCAGAGTATGTAAATTTGTCGCCTCTGCCTTACTGATGTCACACTCTTGTATTCCTGAAAGTACTACGTATATTACTCATTAACCCTTTGAGCTGAATACATTTGTAGCTGAATACACTTTCAAGGAATTAAAACTGTGATTATCCGGAGCTGTTGAAAACCTATCATGTGACAACTTGTTTAAAAGAGCTCCCCTGAGGGAGCTCTTTTAAAGAAGTTGCCACATAATAAGTTTTCAACAGCGTCTGATTTTGATATCCTGCATCATTGGGCAACATACCCACGACCCTGAAAGGGTCTGCTACGTAATATAACACCATGTCAACAGACAAGTCAGGTGGCAAAGGTAGTAGGGTACTGAGGCACTCAAAGCCAAGTGGTTAGCACAGACATGGAGGGGCAGCAGAACAGAAATGCAGCCATCATATTTTTGCTCTTCTGATTACCATTTCATTATATCAAAATGGCAGCAAACTTTGCATTTTGAGTGAAATTAGGTGAAAACACAATCAGCTTAAAACTCTTGGGTCATTTCATGAAACCTCTCGATCTGCACGATTTATATGTTGATTAAATAACGTATTTGACTGAATGGGTGAAGCTGAACAACCTCGTGTCTAGAAGGCTGATTTTAAAGAAATATTTGATTTAGAAAAATTTCTCAAAAAGTTTCCAGTCACAATAGCTTTTGGTCAGTTTTTGGAGTCAGTCATTTGGGCGAAGTAAAAAAAAAAAAAAAAAGTAATTTACAAGATCTTTTTGCAAGATTTATTTTATTAACCCTTTGAGTGCTGAATACATTTTCAAGGAATTAAAAATGTAGTTATCCTGAGCTGTTGAAAACCTGTCATGTGGCAACTTGTTTAAAAGAGCTCCCCTGCAGGAGCCACATGATAGCAGCATCTGATTTTGATATCTTACATCATTGGGAAACTATAGTTGCCCACGGCGCTGAAAGGGTTAAGACCTGGTATTGATGATTGAAGATAAAAAAGGGGTCAGTGTACTAATGCTTGCCTTGTCTTTTTGTAAGGACTTAAGGCCCTAAAGGGCAGGATCTTCATTGCATGGAGCGTACACACATGCACGCCCTCCTTGTTTTGGTATGAGCTCCCTCTGTGCTCTCCAGCTTCTCCAGACACGGTTAGGAGAACTTCAGCTCAGGGTTCTAATTACACTGATGTCTGGGACAGCCCAACAGACCCAACTCTGGCTGGGTCACACCTTGATGGTACATAAAGATATAAAAGAGCCCACTCATCTCTCATTTCTCAGAAATATCGGCACGAATCTGTGCAATTAGGTCAGTGAGACATCTTTGGGGTTAATTCACCACCAGCAATGCAAGAAATATCATGGTGTGAGCACACCAGAACTCTGGGACACTCAGGAACACCGGAACGGTTTAAAAACAGTAAGTCCGCCCATCACCGATGACACATTGACCCTGAGAGATGAATTTGGGTGCCAGTAAGCGGTGAAAAACTTACTGAAGAACCAAAACTAAGGTTGGTGCTTTGATGCACTTTCCAGCAGCTCGTTACTAAGAGAAGCTGGGATCTGTATTGAAAGGACAATGAAGTGGTTAATTAGAGCAATAAATGGGCCTATTAACCCTCTTTGGGCATTTTCTGACAATGCATTTTTAAATTGTACCACTATTTGTTTGGTTCAGATATTTGCATTTCCATTTTATTCACTCACTGGCCCACAGACCATGAGCTCTTGGGAAGGCATCTGGTGTCCTCTGTCATAGTCATGCTTCAGTGATTTCTCCAAACAACTTTTACTCCAAAAATAATGGCCCTATTCAATTCAAACAGGATTGGAGCTTCCTTGGGACAATGTGTTTTAATAATGTACACAGTTTTTCTTTAAATGTAGATGTTTACTTTTTTGGTTAATTTTCTAACCCTTGTTCATATTAAAACTTTGAAAGTCTTTTTCCTCCATAACTGCCAGCAAGACTCACCTAAAAATTGGTACGGAGCTAGTTTGCTTAGCAGGTGAGCTACCCAGGGTCCTTGGTCTTATTTTTTTCTATTTGCATTCTGTTGTTACATTTGGGCCATTTAAGCAATTACTCTGGCCGTTTGATCTGTACATTAAAAAAAAAAAACTGCACAAAAAGCATTTGTTTCTTCATGCATCGTATCGACAGCATCTGCAGTGCAGAGAGAACTGCAGACATGATATTCTGACTACAACATGTTATCACTTCACATCTGCACGTAATGTTTGTTTGCTCGTTTGCATACCCTGTAGTCCCTGTGAATAGAAAAAAAAAGTGGCAGAAGAGAGAGAGAGAAGTGAGATCAAACTGAGAAGTGTTAAAGAGCGAAGGAAGAGTGTGCAGGACAGAGGAGAAGGAAGGAAATCACTTTCTGATGCCAAGCTGACGGGAGAGACAGTTTTTTTTTTTTTTTAATTGGCTGTTGACACTGTAATTTTCACTGTCGATTCAGCCTGTGTTCTGAGTCTCCGTAACTCTGGGATTGCAATGCCTAATTACACAGTGACTGTAGCCACTGGCACCCAGTGGTTTGCAGGCACAGACTCCTACATTTATATCACTTTGGTGGGATCAGAAAGAGTCAGTGAAAAAACTCTGCTGGATAAGCCGCTCTACAATGACTTCGAGAGGGGAGCGGTGAGTGCGCAACTTCTGTGTCGCATACAAGAATCCGCATTACGTCTATCTATAAAATACTTAAGGCTTTATGAACAGTAAACTAATCAAGGTGTAACATTTTTGAAAGATCTTGACTCTTACTCAAAGAATTGTGCCAGTTTATATGTTGTCATGTAATTATAATGTTTTTTTTATGGCAGCAGTCCTAATTCTGCTCTAGTAATAACAGAGCTATTTAATAGGGGTTAGAAAGCAATGCTCCCGTGGCCAACTCAACAAAGTGCGCAATGTTCTTCTGCTGAAACAGAATGCAGTGCTGTTCCTGGCTATACACTGAGAGAAACTGAATTGAGCTCCGGGACATTTGCTCTGTGGATTTAAAAGACCGACTGCACTGTACAGCAAAATGCATTATATTTATTAAGTTCTCATTATGATAATGATATTTACCTCAGGTTTAGGTTTCTGTCAAAGTTTTCTAGTCAATTTTGGCAGGGGGTTTTAATCAGCTTTCAAGCACTGACCACAGATTCCTCAAACTGTTAGTGCAACCAATTAAGCTCTCATACTGTAAGTCACATTAGACCACATCAGAACTTTTTTTTTTTTTTTTTATTCTTCAAATGCTGGTTTTGAGGTGAAAAAATAGCTGTCACTGCAATTTCGACAAACCCTTTGAGAATCCAAAAGATTTCCTATTTGAATCACCTATTGCTATATATAACTTCACCAGGTTGGCGCATATTTATGAATGAGAAAAAGGCTGAGAGTTTGCATACTTTTAACCCCCCACAGTTCAACGCTGTAAATGACCACGACAACTGTAAAAAGCAAACATGGCAACAGACCTCAGTCAACACGAAGAAAAACAGGCGCGCAATCCAGCTTGGTCTTGTATTTGGGTATGCGTTTTAAAAACGGGAACCTCGCCCTCGTTAGGACGTAGCACGCATTTGTTCAGAAAGAAAATAGAATAGAGGAAATATTGCACTGCAAACTGTGGTGAAAGGTCTGAAACTTACGGGCGCCGAGTACAACCGCAGAAGAGCTTCAGCAGAGGGACTTTATCATCTCCACTCCCCCCGCGGTTTCCTTGTAAAAATGGTGGTGCAACGCACTTGCAAAGAGCAGGGGAACAACTGCGCCTAAATCCAAATAGTTACCACGATTACCCACCAGCCTGAAATTTCAAATGTACCCTCTCTCCCTCAACCAATATTTTTATCAGGGAAATATTTATATTGGCTGCTTTTGCATGCAAGCTCCTTTTAAAGCAATTCTTACCTTTCAGGCATTTTTACACTTTTCTTTTGTAATCTCAAAATGCTCCTAATAAGCGTATGGCACACTATGATGTAAAAGAAATCCAGCAGGTGTTGAAACTCTTCAATATCCAATTCTCATATATTTCTGATAACAGTCTGACCAATCATTTCCTTCGGTCCAAATAAAATGATTTGCCGAGCTTCCTGTCAGTCATCCGTCGCAGCCCCCCTTGGTCACGCATCTCTCTGGCAGAAATAAAAAAACGATGCATTTGACTGAAAACAAACGGGCGCTGAAATCCTATATTTTCGTTAGAGTATAATAATAACGTTAATGGTAGTTCGTCAGACTACAAAGGTAACTAAACATTATGAGGACATTTTATTTTATACCACATATAGAATCATAGACTTTGGAATTACCAGACTTTCCACCATGTAGGTCCTATTGTGAAGAATTAAAAACTCCCCAGAGAGTTATTCATTAGCCTATTTTGTACTTTGAAGAGTCCACTCGTGGTACCCAGATAGCTTTCGGATATGGGCCACTTCAGGCAATGATCCGGCACTGTAGGCATTCTTCTGGCCCGGACCAAACAGATGTGACCCTAAATTGGCTGATGTAGTAAATGCTACATTTGGCCCATATATAACAAAACAAATATGGCCCATCTTTGGCAAATATGTGGCAGAGTAGGGAATGGTTATTCTGTAAGTGAACCAAGGCTGGGCCACATATGGTTCAGCACACGGGGCCCGACTTTTTTGAAACATATTTGGGCCAGTTTTGGCCGAAATATGGCAAGTTAGCATCAACTAATCCGAATGTGAGCCCAAAGTGCCCCACATATAAGAAAATGCACATGGCCCAGCTTTGCTCAATCATATGTGGCCCACTTTTGGCAAACAGGAGCGCACCTCCCAAGTGCCATTATTCCATGCGGTATGTGGGCCAGATGAACATGTCAGGTGTGGGTCAGATGTGGGCCAAAAGAATTTTGTACAGTGGCCCACATTTGGTTGAGTGCTGGTTTATTTGGTCTGTTTTTGGTTGACATCTGGCATTATGATGGCTTCATTGTGGCCCACTTTTGGCAAACAGGAGTGGACCTCCCAAGTGCCATTATTCCATGCGGTATGTAGGCCAGATGAACATATCAGGTGTGGGCAAGATATGGGCCAAAAGAATTTTGTTATCTGAGTAGAAACTGACTCTGCCTTTAATGAATGAAGTCGTGGTTGTTTCTTTCCGTAATAGAACAAAACGAAAATGACAATTGCCGTTTCCAACAAAAAAAAGTGAAGAGCTACGCAATTTGTTTTGAACCGAGAAAATGTCCTCGGTGTGTCACACGAAAATTTTGTTGAAATAAATTAGGCTATATATTCCACAGAGAAATGGAACGCTCAAACAAATATTCGTCCGAAAATGATAAAACATCTAAACATGGTCGGATAACTCTCTCCTAACAGAGAATTCTTCTCAGTATTTGCGCTTCAATGCCCTCTGTCTCTTCTAGGGAAGGGACACACAACCGCAGTCTGCAGTTTCAGGAGGAGAAGAAACTGAGTTATTTGAAAACCTGCCAGCGAGCAGGTTAGCTTAACGAAGTATGTTGCCATGGTAACTGACTCAGAGTTGGACTGAACTTGCAATGTGAACCGGAAAACTCAGTTTCCTGCAACTCTGAGCTAACAAAGCGAGTTACCACTAACCCTGCTTTCTGAAACGGGGCCCAGCTCTACTCACCTCAAGTAGAAACAAGGCGACCTGGGCATCAGAATTAAAACCATTCAACTACCGGAATTCTCTCCAACGTTGGTATGCTTTCCCTATGTTTATTCGGGACTTCGCATAGCTGCGATCGCGTCTCTATAGGCTGCATCTGGCACATATCATTAGGCTGAATACAAGATGAAGAATGCATATATTTTTTGAAAGACATAGGCCAAAATGTAAGTCTGACACATTTGAATTCAGATTCTTGATATATATGTATATAGGGCTCTCAATTTTCGAAAGCAGGCTAGAGTGAGTTTTTCTTGGGGGGGGCGGGGGGTGCTTGATGCTCCCGCTTTCAAAGGTGCATAGTGACAATGTGCATATACTTTGTTGCAGTATTTAATTTTTTTTTTCTGAGGATTTGTACTTTACTTAAGATTTTTTTTAAAACTAGGACTTATACTCTCGAACATTTAAAAGATAAGTGTATTTTCACTTCGTTACATTGAAACTGGCAACTTAGTTACTCGTTTCAAATTGAAATATTAATTTAATTCGTCATTTACGGATTATATGGATTTGGCGTGTTCGAGTAGAACAACGGTGTATCTTTGCACAGATGTGTCCGCCAGTGGACATGGAGCTACAAATGCGTGCACGCAGTTACAATATTCTATCACTAGATGGCACACCAGGATCAGTTATTGAATCATTAAAACTGCCAGTAAACTCAAATAAGAAGAAGTGACTCTTCATTCCCCCCCAATATCTGCGCTTTTTTAATTTCAGTATACGACTCCCCAGTATAATAAAGGCTAAATTAAATAATTCTTTTGTGTATTTGTCTCGTTTTGTCTGTCACAAACAAGAGATGTTTGCGGGACCACCTCTGACACCGGATCGGAGCAGGGTTTGTTTTCAGCCAAAATACACTACATGGAGGGCAGAGAGCCCCGACTCTCCCCGTAACAAGTTACGAGTCAATTCATCAAACCATAACCGTCCAAAGCTGTTAAATTGAGGTAAAAAAAAAAATGATCCATAAAGCAAATATCCGACACAGTTCCTCGACTTAAATAAGCAGTTATTGTAAATAAAAAAAAAACAGTGATGAAGTGATTACCTGATTTCGGGCTTCCACTGCCAGCTCTTCTCTGTCGCGTGCAGACAACAGCATTCCTGCGCGTGTGGAAGACGTGATTACGGCGCTGCTATTTCACCTGGCAACAAGAAATACTATTTTCTGATTGGCTGATAGGTTGCTGATTCAAGCAGAGCCCTCTGCTTTCGCCTCATCCATTCATAGATCTCTTTTATATACAGTCTGTGTTACTAATGCGCGGCGAGTTTTATCAAATGTCATGTGTGGCGTGTGAAATTATTAAAATGCATGTGTCTCACGAGCCCCTGATATAAAAGAATAATAAGACTTGGGGGAGTATTGGGGCAGCCGCTCCCCCCCCCGCCCCCCCTGTTCCAACGTCTATGTATAGAATGGAATATTATGTCATTACTGTTGGTTAGTTTTCATTTCCCAGTGTCTCTGAATCTGACTCCATTGACCAGTTTCACTCTCCTACGAAGAAAAGTATTGCGTGTGGCGCGAGGAAGTGAGCAGCGCGGGTGAAACGGGTCAATGGAGTCAGATTCAAAGGCAGCGGTAGGTGAAAACTAACCAACAGCAATTTAAAAATATTCAATTCTACATGAGGCATAAAATAAAATGTCCTTGTAACGTTTAGTTAGCTTTGTAGTCTGACGAACTACCATATCAGTTATATTTCTTTTTTTCGTAGGAGAAGTCTGGCAATCGGGGGGAAGAGGGTGGGGGTTTGGAGGGAGGCGGAGTTGTTCATGTTCAAATTTTTACTGAGTGCTGTGCGACATCCCAGAAAGGTAAGAATTGCTTTAAATGTTAAAATGACATAGAAATGAAGTTTGATAGCAAGAGGGTGAAAACTAAGGGGAAATATTATTTTTTTGAAAATTTGATTTCCATTTGGGTATAAAAAGGTTTTTTTTGTTTATTTGATCACTGTAAAACAATCAACAACAGCTACTGATATGAATTCATGTCACAAATTCTCATTGGGTTTTCTTGGATTTTCAGTACAAATATCAACCCAATCCAGTGAGTCGCTGTGGATTAGAATAGGGGGGCATTCAGGACACAGCGCTTCTCTTTTGCTGGGTAATTAGAAAGCCAAGGGAAAGTATGCACTCGACTGACTCCGCAGAGGTTGTTGTACTGGTGGTTACACAAGAACCGAATGCAGCATTTTGGTTTTTTACCTGTAATTTACAAGAGCTGTCTTCCCAAATGCACATGCATTACATCTATGTAATAATTTCACCTCAGTCACTCTGATCTGACTTCAGGTGGACTCATATGATGTTAAAGTGGCTGAGGATCTTGGGGAAATTGTCTTCGTGAAGATTGAGAAGAGAAAATACTGGGTTCAAGATGACTGGTACTGCCGGTACATCACAGTGAAGACCCCTAGTGGAGAATATTTGGAGTTCCCTTGTTACAGATGGGTGGCTGACGACAAGGAAGTGGTCCTCAGAGATGGTCGGGGTAGGTATGCTTGGTCTTAAAGATGCTGAAACCACTTTAACAAAATGTCTTCATCAGCTGATCAAGCTGTTATGACGCGTATATGATTGTGTTACGTCAGACTTATGTTAAGGGGATAAAATAATGTGCCACCAAATCATGAAAAGAATCACCGGCTGCTGTGTGTGTTTGTAGCACGATTGCCACAACAGGACCACACCAGACTGGTGAAACAGCACAGACTCAAAGAGCTGGAAACCAGACAGAAGATGTACAGGTAGGACAACACCATGGCAGTAATAACTGCGCAAACTGCTCTGCTCTGCTGCTAAAATGGCCTCTAAGGAACCTACACTGAGGAACAGAAAAATTCTCTCACTTCATCTATATCTCATATCTCAGAACTGCATCAAGATGGTGAACTTTTAGCTGAGGTCTCTAAGTCACAGTCCGGGGAAAAAAAACAGAACATGGGTCTGTCCCTATTCTGCACCAAATATAGCTCCAGGAACGGGGCCACCCTGTCCTGTTCCTGGAGATATAAATTCCTTTAAGTCAACCTTCACAAAGCCTGCCTCACTCAACTGCTTGAAGTCTAAGGAAGTTTCTGAATGGTTGGTGATTCCTTACTGGGACCTTGAAGTACGGTGGTTCAAGACACAGTGAAACGCAATTAGAGCCCTTAAAAGTAAGTTTGCTCGTAGAATAAAAGGCTGAAATTTCTTTCTTGCCGTTTTAAGTAATTGCACTTAGTCATTCTAACTGAGCTCGAGCGTTCCCCTCGGAGTCGTCTCTTTGAAGGGCCAGGATAGATTTTCAAAGGCCATACCGGTGGTTTTCTGCATTGCCTCCAAAAGCAGTGAGTGAAAATAATCAGGGTTGCTCATAAAGTGACTTTTTCTTTCACGGTGAACGGAAAGATGGAGAGAGTGGCAGCCAGGGTTTCCGATGAGCATCGATGCAAACGCTCACAAGGAGCTCCCGCGGGACATTCAGTTTGACAGCGAGAAAGGAGTGGACTTCACCCTCAACTACACAAAGGCGTGAGTATGACATCATAAATATGACATCATAAATCCACGATAAAACAAGTCCAGCGATGGCTGCGGCAACTATGTTAAAACATACATAATACTGCAACCATTGTGGTATTAAAACCAGGGCAAGACTAAAGTTAACCAATCGTATTTCCTCCAAACAAAGAAATTATTCACGCGCATATAAATACAGCTTCACCCTCCCCTTCATATTAGATCCCACCACCATTTTGTAACTATTATTTATTGGGTTCATCACAAAAATGATGACAGGAAGGAAATTATATATGTTTATTTACAAACAGCGTTCGTGTTAAAATGTGGTTTGGGGGAGTCAAAATGCAAACTAGGTCTGTGACACAAACATCCACAGCACCAGCTTTATGCAATGACAATGACACCCTTTGTGCTGTCCAACCACTTAAGATTCAGTGCTTTCATTTTAGAGCAGGAAACTTCCAAACTGGGTGAGGGCAATAAACAAGCTGTTCGTAACCGACGAAACTGTGCAAAACGTTACTGCCGTGAGCGTTTCAATTTGCAAAGGCACCTAAATAAAGACCATAATGCGCAATTCTAATTAATGTTGGTTGCAACGGCTTTATCATCATACAGTTTTATCTTTCAGAAGTGCTAAAGTAAAGTTTTATCATCACAAAGATGGTAATCTGTAGTGGAAGGTTATGGTCAGAATATGGTTCACACTGGGTGTTGTCACCAGTTATAAATTCAGAAGAAAAACTGCAGCTGTTAATTTCCACCCTTCTATTTGCATTTAAAGTCCACGGCTGTTGCTAATGTCCAATGAAATGAGATTTGAGAACCGCTAATCTTGTTTCAGTGATGCTTTCGACAGTACCGATCAAGCTGATCGAGTTTAGGCATTGAATGTAGTCAAATACACCACGACTGACAACACCAGACTGGAAATGTTTATATTGACCATGTTCAGAGATTTCCCTGATAACTCTACCCTTTTGATGTCCGTTTAGGATTGAGAACCTCTGCATAAACCGCTTCATGCACATGTTCCAGTCATCCTGGAGCGACTTCGCCGATTTTGAGCGGATATTCGTGAGAATCAGCAACACAATCTCAGGTTGGAACCACTACGTGTGTCAATTCAGCATTTTTAAAACTGTTCACATTTAACAACACGACACTAAATTTATCCGGGGCATTAACTCGACGTCAGCGTCAACCGCAAAGTGAGGTGACTAAAATAGTCCGTTTCAGTTTCTGTCCAAAGCACTCTGTACAGAGAAACGTGGGCAGTGAAACGCTTGAATCGCAGTGATGTATATTATGACGTATAATGATGAAGTTGATCAACCACAGTTTGATTCCAAGAACAGACTTGACATTTTGTCCTCACCAGACCTTCATCAGGAAAGAATGGTGATGACTCAGAATTACTGACAAATATTTCAACGCCGTTCTTGGATTCCGACTTCGATTCTGGTCAATTTTATCAAAAGTGTGAGTTGTAGTCTGGCCTTGTTTTTAATTGACTTGCTGCTCGCAGAGAACTGTGTCGTGTTCAGTCTGGCTATGTTGTGGTTGGTCTAAGTTCTGATCATAATTAAAGAAAATAATTTTCTTATAAGCGAGCAGAAGTAAAGTCAGGCTGAAGTCAATCTTCTGAATGCGCTCGCAATGCTAAAACTATGAACAATAAAACTAGCAGTTTTTTACTGTCTAGTTTCGCAAGACAACGTGTTTTGCAAGATGGCAGACAAGTACTAGCGATTTCTCCGACTACCATCAGTCGACCAGCTGCCCATTTCCTGTCTCCTGATGAGGCCATTTTTCACACCATCAATTAGAAAAATTATGCTGAAGTCCTGCCAAAAATACTGGCCGTTTGTGTGCTAACAAATGATATGATAGTCAACGAGAAGAGCAGGAGGGAGGGTGCAGCCAGGGTAAGGTCGTCTTGGAGCCCTGCGGTCAGGATATAAGGGTCTGAAACTGAAACAGGAAGTTGCTCTGCTGTGCTCTAGAAAAAGCACATTTTTAATTCCATGAGGTTCCAGTTTGGAAAAGATAGGCAGGGTAAAGTCAATGTGCAAATCACATGAGAAACGTTGATTGAAGTCACTGATGTTATGACCAGATTGCAGTATTTAAAAAACAGCCTGAAGTGATGATTAAAATGAGCCTTTACTTTTTTCTCTCTGTACTGTAGTCAAAATTGTAGACATTAAGTATTATCCACGGCACATTTGAGGTTCTGATTCCAACAGCAGGTGCGATTGATTCGTGCGTGATTTCAAGCTTCAGTTCTTTTTTTTTTGCCATCGTTACCTCCGCCAGGAGGTATTGATACCACTTGTGTGTGTGTGTGTGCGTGTGTATGTGTGCATGTCTCCGTGTGTTTGTCAGTGGGATTACTTGAATAATATTCAACAGAATACCACAAAATTTTATGGGCAGTTGGACTGTATGAATGGGATGAGCTGATTTCATTTTCAGACCAATCCAAATGCAGATCTTGATTCCGCAGCTAATTATATGTGCTAGTGGATCAAAACTTGCTGGGGGAGGTATGCACTCTCTGAGTGCCATTTTGTTTCACTCAAAAATGCACAGGCACAACCAAAGGAGCTGCGTACTGTAGGAAGTTGCATCGAACTCGTATCCCACAAAAGCACCCATTGCTTCTTTAGTGTGCAGTTGATGCAGATCTGAGAATCCTTCCGGCAGTTTTTCTTAACAAAGTAGAAGAATTTGAAGACTAACACATCTTGAAACTCTGAAACATGATCTACTTTGGCATTGCGGCAGACAACTTGAACACGAGGGTATATACAAATATGATGTCACAGGACAACTTGTTTGATTATGATAGTATTCGGTAATCTGACTTCTGAAAAAGTTTAAAAGGTAAAATTGAGCACAATAGTGGCACTTAAATTTATTATCAGGATTTTATCTTGGGTCTTTATTCTGCAGAGTACGTAATGCAGCACTGGCAGGAAGACTTCATGTTCGGGTACCAGTTTCTCAACGGCTGCAACCCTGTGATGATCCAGAAGTGCACCAAGCTTCCAGCGAAGTTCCCCGTCACCCACGAGATGGTGGAGTTCTGTTTGGAGAGAGGCCTAACCCTGGAGGAGGAGGTGACGGTGGGTCCTCTCAGCGCCCTGCTGCAGCTCAGTGGCTGTTTCAGGAATTTGATCGTTGATTTAGCAGGAGCCTAAACCTCCAATTACATGGACTGATGCAGAAAATATGTGGATATCAAAAATTTTGTTAAAAATCGAATCCATCTTTTTTTAAAAAAAAAAAAGGAAAAGATTTTTACTTATGAATGACTTTACAGTGTTACAGAGTTTTTGGAAATATTGGATCACACAAGTTGGGAACAATCCTGGGCAGTAAGAACAGGAATCTAATTTTATAAATGATATATAATACAGCATAATCTTTATCTGCAAGTAACTGTCCACAAATACCGGACTTAAACAAAATGCTCAGATGTGCAAAAAAAAAATAAAATCTGCGTAACATTTGGAATGTTGATTAAGAATTTGAATGTCGACATTATGAATGAAGCTGCAAAGTTGCGAACCATTTGCACACTAGGTGACAATTTTTCAAAGATTTTTCCGGAGTCCATGTAACATTTTGCTTGAGTCTTTGAGGTTCTCAGTTGTCAGTCAAAGGGCCTCAGACCGCCCCCCCCCCCCCCCGACAAAAACGCAGAGCAATAACATGAGTGTTCAAATCTTAATGTCGCTCAACCCCGACAGAAATCCATTTCAGATTGAAAAGAAAACTTAATTCAGTCGTGTGTTTTTAAACCATATACGTTTTGCCTAAGTACTGACAGAGCACCCAAAAAAATGTAGCCTCTATCGCAGAAAAACCTGGGCCACGGCCTCGATTGATTGTTTTCCATCACTTTTGTATAGCAGAATATAAGTACGGTTCAGAGATGGCAGCTCGGCTGAGATTAAAGGTGGAGAGAAAAACATCTTTTCTGACTAATCAGTATTGACCTTTTTATCAGCCTGCTTGGCCCCAAGGCGCAAGGGGCTTATGCTGTGCTCGGGGTCCCAAGTGGTGATCTGTCGTGCGTCAGTGCGTAAACTTTTGGGCTGGTCTGCAGTCTAGCGCCTTCAGTTTGAGCTAGCCTCATGATATTGCACATATGGGTTTATGACCATAAGCTCTCGGACGAGTTCGATTTTCGGCTCACTACTTCGGCCAATAGGGGGCGCTATCCTTGCACATTCGAGCCAAGCGGGCACAGTGGCATTGCCACTATTTTTCAATCATTTTATGCAATTAACAAGTTTTCCAGTGATGAGAATAATCTATCAGCATTTAAACACACTGCTTCCTTCTTAATGTGATGCTGCAGAATTGAATTCATTTCAGAAAAATGTTTCATTCACTTTAGAAAACAGATGAACCAATGTCTAAAAAGAAAATTAGCAACAAGCATCAACTACTGAATAATGTCATCTTTGATTCACATGGAATTTCGCAGCAAAATTATTTTATTTCTCATGTAACCTCAATGAGGAGAACTGGCTTCACACTGATAGTTTTGTTTTTTTAAGCTCACATACTGTTAATTTAAATAAATGATTGGAATTTAACAGCGCATTCTCATCGTCTCCAATTTTCAGCTCACCGGCCTCCGCTGGAACGGCTATAACTTTGCTTTTGCCCCTTTTTTTCTTCTGTGCAGGCAGGTAATATTTATATCGCAGACTATGATATGATGGAGAACATCACGCCCAACGGGACAGACTCCTGCACTCTTCAGTATCTAGCCGCACCCATCTGCCTGCTGTACAGGAACATTAAGAACAAAATCCTCCCGATTGCCATACAGGTATTTTCATCCGTGTCATGAGTTAAGATAAAATAATGGAAACATCTCTAATGTTACTTAAAACATAAGATGCACACACATTACAGTGTGAGGCGCAGACTCTAAGGCTTAAAAAATTAACAAGAATACGCAAGATGGCCGCCCACTCAAATTCCATGCAGATTAATATCACCGACGTTTCACCAGACGAGCTGCCTTCATCAGGGTCTGTGGCCACAGTGATTCCAGTACTCTTCAGATATAGCAGATTGCCAAGGCCAATAAACAAAGTCCAATGGAACTAAGTCTTTTTCTTAAAGTCGATTGAAGAAATAAATTAAATAGATGACATTTAGCAGCATGTCATTAGAAGTAGCTGAAACTGCTTCGGTTTGAACAGCTGGAACAGCGTCCCGGAGAGGACACTCCAATTTTCCTCCCGAGTGACAGCAAGTGCGACTGGATGCTGGCAAAGATCTGGGTGCGATCGTCTGACTTCCACGTCCACCAAACCGTCACTCATCTCCTGCGCACTCACCTCATCTCTGAAGTGTTTGGAGTGGCCATGTTCCGGCAACTCGCAGCTGTCCATCCAGTGTACAAGGTACTAACACATTTAACAATTAACTAATCACCTTGAGAGCTACATGGGATGGTCAAGTCATTCGAAATAATGCAATAAATGAATAGCTGCTTTGCAAGACTCATTATTGAATGTTTTTTTGAGACTCGTGCAGATACGTATTCATTCAATTTTGTGATATTTTTTTTGAAATGTAGTTATATTGACTAACCTACCAAGTTTCCGTTTGCCTTTGTGGGAGCTCTGACTTGCGGTTAGTTTTTTTTTAACCTAATGTTGTTTTTTGGTGTTTGGCATATGTTGTCGTAATATTTCCTACCATTCTCCTTGAAACTTAAAATAATTTTTATAGTTTTTTGGACTGACTCACTTACATTTGAGGCACTGAATTTTTGACCCATTTGGAACTCTATTAGCAGGCTTATGTTACTTTGGAGACATATTTAGCCTTTGGTCTGGCCTGTATTAAATGGACAAATGCTGCTAATTAGCAATAAACAAATGGGAGAGACTTGTGTCGATGCTTTATAATTATGGTACAGACTTCAAAGTTAAAGCCATTTTTCAGGGGGTGTTTCTGATATTCTGTACATACTCGCAAAAAGTTAGCAATTAATAGCCAGTTGCTACTTTGGTCTTAAAGAATTCTTCTGTTTTCTTCGTCAAAAGAGACTATTTTTTAAAATGAGCTCCATTGGAGTTACAGGAGGTATTCTGAAGTGGATTCAAAACTGGTTACAGGACAGAACACAAAGAGTAGTGGTCAGTGATATCTCATCTGAGCTGGGTGTGGTGGGGAGTGGCGTCCCCCAAGGATCGGTGTTGGGACCCCTGCTGTTCCTCATTTACATTAATGACCTTGATAGGAATATTGAGAGCAGATTGGTTAAATTTGCAGATGATACTAAATTGGGGGGTTTGGCAAATAGTCTTGGGTCCACTAAAGTGATTCTGGACGATTTGGATAGAATCCAGAATTGGGCAGAAATGTGGCAAATGAAATTTAATCTAGCAAAATGTAAAGTTGTACATGTAGGTAATAAAAACATTAGACGGGATTACTTCATGGGAGGTTTAAAACTGGAATGTGCTGCACAAGAGAAAGATCTGGGAGTGATTGTTAACCAAACCCTCACAGGTTCTAGCCATTGTGCCGTAGCAGTTAAAAAAGCTAATCGGATGCTAGGATACATTGCCAAAAGTATTGAGTACAAATATAAGGAGGTGATGCTTCTTTTGTACAACACGTTCGTTAGACCACACCTGGAGTATTGTGTACAGTTCTGGGGACCATACCTTAAGAGAGATATAGAGGCTCTAGAGAAAGTTCAGAGAAAGCCACCAAGCTTATTCCAGGTATTAAAGATGAAAGCTACGAGAAGAGGCTGAAGATCCTTAATCTCTTTAGCCTTAGGAAAAGGAGACTCAGGGGTGATTTGATTGAGGTCTTTAAATATGTTAAAGGGATTAACAAAGTGAATCATGTAGGATTCCTTCGACCAAGTGTTGTGAGTAGAACTCGGGGTCACAAATGGAAGTTGACCAAAGGTAAATTTAGCTCTGATATTCAGAACTGTTTCTTCACCCAAAGAGTAATTTCAACGTGGAATAGCTTACCTGACCATATTGTTGAGGCAGAGACCTTGGGGGTTTTCAAGAGCAGGCTTGACCTAAAGCTAGATACCATTGAGTCATTTAGTATCTGAAGGGATATATTCACAATAGTATAAAGAAACTGGCGAGCTTAGTTGGGCTGAAAGGCCTGTTCTTGCCATTCATGTTATGTTATGTTGAACCGAAAGGCCGCGACTTTGTGGTACGTTTCAAGAGAAGAGACGGAGTCAGATTCGGTGTTAGAAAACCCAGTTTAAAGGAAACAGAGTTTATTTGTCGTCTCGACCAGCGCAGTGTCCAGTATAATTATGATCTGACTGACTTCATTGGGATACAAGCGGGTTTAAGTACCATTGTGAACAGAGGATATTGACCCAGGAGTTTCGCTACGGTACAGAAACAATAGTGCCTGATTGACTCATTGGGTTAAACACAGATGAGTTTGTCTCAGTAAATACAGTACATAATTCATCAATGTGTTCCTGCTTGACTACATCAACCCAGCAGTTAAATGAAACTGCCTTGATTACGTAGTTTCGCAAGACAGAATGACTGGTTGTAAAGATTCTAGATTACTGCCAACAGAACGCCATATATAACTATATGAGCTGTGAACACTAAAATCTAACAGTGGGCAGCATAAAGTGGAGGCAAACTGTGGTCACCAACGAGAAAAGGTCAAAGATACCGCTTTCCGATGCGTATTTTAGAATTGTTGTACCACAATCTGAAATTCTGTTACATCTGAAATTATCGGTCACAGCCATAAATGTTCAAGGAAGATACAATGCGAATCATAATGCCACCTCTACGTGTGAAGACCACCCAGCTGGGTGATGCTTAAGAACTATTTAGTAATTCCAGTGCTGACCCAACATTGGAAGCTACGCGACAGGAAATTTAAGTTCAGGGCAGGACTGACTAGTTTGAGTTCGGCATTTCTCAAAAGTTACCAAGAGACGGAGGAACCCTCCTTTTCCCTCCAAGGGGTGTTGAAGGATGTTTGTTGAGTCATATGAGTCAGCACTATGGATTAATGTTCGTTAACTTCTGACTGTACAACATCCCCAAGAATGTACAGCGGTTCTGCGGGAAAATCATTCCCAATTCACCCTCCAACTTATTTTGCAGAAAACTTCATCAAAGTTATTACCTTGATCAACCTATAACTGCAGCTCATATCTTCAGTGCGGCACTGGACAGTAAAATGGTTTTGTCTAAAAGACAGAAATATTTGTTTTTATTTCCCCTGGAGAAATCATGATAAATTGAAATATTACTGTGATCTGTTCCTGCCTCTTCTCAGCTGATCCTGCCCCACATCCGCTTCACCATCGCAATAAACACCAAAGCCAGAGAAGAGCTGATCTGTGAGTGCGGCCTCTTCGATAAGGTGAGGTAACCCTTTTTTTAAGATAAGGTGTTTTAGAACATTTTCTCATAATTCTGGGACAGAGAGATCAGGTTATGAATGCATTACTGTCAGATAACAACCAAGCATTCAAGGCTTGTCCACACCACAAACAATAACCATGTCGATACACTGTACATATAAAACAGACAGCCAATCACTATCCATTCCGATGCACAAGCCGTCATGTTCACGGCAGCTAATGTAGCCAAGGAACCATTTACACAATGTTATCACTCATTTACTACATGGCTTTGTTTAATACTCAGTTGATTGGTCAATTACAGCATTCTACGGTTTGTTGCTTCTGACTGAGGTAACTGTGGTATCTATTGGTCTATTTTTTAGCATAAGTAATAAAATTATTCTGCCACGATGGCCAGCTCATAGTGCATCATCCCTTAATAGAGCGTATAATCAAATGGTGCGATATCTGTTCTGGCCATTAAGAGCCAGCATGAGTGATTTGAAATGTGACCGGTGACGGTATCATCTGTCCGGGGTTGCAGGCCAATGGGACGGGTGGCGGCGGCCATGTTGAATTGGTTCAGAAAGCCATGAAGACTTTCACGTACCGATCGATGATTTTCCCAGAAGCCATTAAGGCCAGAGGGATGGACAATCAAGAGGAGCTGCCAACCTACTTTTACAGAGACGATGGATATAAGGTCTGGGAGGCCATCGCAAGGTAACGGGAGCAGCATCGACAATCACACAAATACAATGGCATTTCTAAATATTTAAACGATGACAAATGCAAGATCACTCAAACCACGATGATTTTAATTCACTTGTTCTTTTTGGCTGGTCATTTTGTCAGATGTGGCTTATTAATGAATTACGAAATTGTGGACACTATTCTCTGTAGTAAATTTTTCTTTTCTAAATTCTGACCATTTACTTCTGACTTCGTGCCATCAGAATTTACTTACAGAAGTTCAGCCACTTAAAAAAAACTTACAGGATCCAACTGTACATTAAAACCCTCCTCCGACTATTTATAACTCAAAGTTACATCTTTTAAATGCCTCGAAATGATTGAAATGAAGGGAAAGTATTTGATTGGCCGTTCGTGTTCGTACCTGACGCTGGGTCTGTGGTGCTGTCACAGCTTTGTGGAGGACATCGTGAACATCTATTACGAAAGCGACGAAGCAGTGCAGGGAGATGAGGAAGTGCAGGCCTTCGTGAAGGACGTGTGCAGCTTCGGGATGCAGGATCGAGACTGCTGCGGTGAGAAACCTTCTTTCATTTAAATAAGACATTATAGTGTCATTCAACATTCAACAAAGCGAGGCAATTCTGCAAACAGTAATGTGTGAACAATTTCCATTGAACATTTACCTCAAAAAATCATCTCTTAAGGCCTGTAACAGCCATTTTAGCTATAAGGAACGCAGTAAAAATTCCCAAGAGAGCCACTCGTTACTCCTGATGCTCTTTGAATCCATTTTTTTTTTTTTTAAACCATGTGGTAATTTTTTGCAAAATTCCCATTGGATTTGGGTGGGTAGCAACACATTGAACTTGAGACTAAAAGGTTAATAGAAATGAGAGTGATTACAGAGGTTTAACCCATAAAACCTACAGACCCACATATGGGTCCGTCAATGGCAGCTGCAGTATCCAAACCTGTAGAACATCAGGAGTATTTTGAATTTTACTGAAGATCCCGAGGTTTCCCATCATCCCAAATATGTGCTGCTGAGTTACAGGGAAATGTGTATAAAATGATCAACTAAATATTGATATTTTCCATTTTATGTACATCGCAATCCAGTAGCCACAAAAACATTGTGTCCTGGGTTTAAATATTTTCCTCAAAAATATGATGTAGAATATGTGTGATATTATCCTGCAATGCGAAAAAATGCCTTTTCTGAATTTGGACCAACTTTACGGAAAGTTTAAGTGAAAAGTCAGAGTTCAAGGGGTTAATTTTTTTTTAGCCTCAGCTTCCACAATATTTGAGCTTCACTGACTGAGGTCCTCCTGATAAGACAAATTTTACACGAGTCCTCAATACCGTCACAAAGTGTCGTGAGTATCAATAGCTAAATGATTATTAAATGATTCATACTTCCTCTGTCAGCCGCTATTTTCATTCATCGCGCAGTACACTTTCTGAGTGTTCGTCAACTTCAGTGGTAAACAGGAAAATATTCAATAAACTTTGTTGTTTTGAATGTGCCAAGTGTTCCGTACCATATATGGAGCAAAACTGCTGTTATTGACAACAGGAAAAGTCTAACAAGGAATAAATTATGATTGTAACGGTTTCATTCCCCGCTATACTGAAAACTGCAAGAATTTGGATTGTAACTACCAATACCACAGTAAATGCGAAATTAGATACACCAATCATAAACATATTTGAAGTCATTTGCTCATGTTTGATTGATTAATAATGCATACACTGCAATAACAAAAAATGAAAGTGTCAAACAGTTAATTTGGCCTTCTGTTTTCATAAGTTTTTACAAAGCAAGATTTGCCAATGAAAAACATTGTCGATGGGGTGAAGCTCCAAGAATTTCACTCATTTAAAAAATTTGCTGGTGGGGGACAGGAAAGGAAAGTTCACTAGCAGGGCAGGTAAAAACTTTCAAAAAATTAAATATTTTGTTACTTGCGTGAGAAAGTATTAGATGCCTCTATCAGAGGCTCATCAAGAAAATACTGGTTTTTAGACTGACTGTTCTAATTTGTGACCTATGATATTTCTGAGAGCATACGTCAAAATGAAAAAGCTTTAAAATGGTAAGTACTTTTATTGGGGAAGAGAATGACCCTCTGGACTTAAAGAGGATGCGGTGACTCACATAACAGAGTCATTGGCCCGATGTTTAAACATCCTGTTGGTTGCCTAATAAAGGCCATGTCCACATGTAAGGCCTGCTTCAGAGCTGAAATTAGAGAAGCATCCAGTTCCCTCTCATTAACATGATATTCACAAACTTCAAATTGATAGCTGAGCCACAGATTATCTGTGATATCCAGCTGCTGTCAAATGTTGATACAACAGGTTCTACAGCACAGTCAGCGCAATAACATCTTTCATATGGATTTGCCTGCATTTGATGAAATTCAAAACATCAGCGTCCACTCCATCCGTCCCCAGGGTTTCCCAAATCATTGAAGAACCGCGAGCAGCTGACTGAGTATCTGACCATCATCATCTTCACTGCCTCGGCACAACATGCAGCCGTCAACTTCGGCCAGGTACTAATCAATCGCCTTACTAAACACCCACTCAGGCCTGGAGAGGCATTCTGATGCAATCACAGTTTTATTGAAAATGTCTTCACTTCACCAGTTAAAATACAATTTAAACATAAATGATTCATCATACATTTTGGCTACTACAACATATGCTGGAAACAAATCAAGAGCATTTCAAATATATATTTGACACATACACAAACAAACGTACACACAGACAGACAGACACACACACACACACACACACACACACACATACATACATACAGCTCCCTCCATACTTATTGGCACCCCTGGTTAAGATGTGTTAAAATCCTTAAAATAAATTCAATTTTTATTGCAGAAGCATACTCTCACACTGAAAATTGTAGAAAAATGTAACCTTCAACTCAAGTGAATTATAAGGGGGAAAAAAATCCTTGAGTAAGAAATAATTATTTTTCATAAAATCACCTGTTCCACAATAAACTTCATTGCGGGGGGTATAATTATTGGCACCCCTAACAATTCCGAGGAAATAAATGTAATTGAAGTATTTCTGTCATTTCTACAGTAGTTTACACAGTTGATCAGAGTATCTATGAACATTTAATTAGTAATTCATCACTTCCTGTTTCCCTGGGGTATAAATATGACGTGACACAGAGGCCATTTCTCTTATCCACTCTTCAACATGGGAAAGACAAAGGAACACACCATTCAAGTAAGGCAGATGTCGGTCGACCTTCACAAGTCAGGCAATGGCTACAAGAAAATAGCCACTCACCTGCACATGCCCATATCTACTGTCAGAGGAATCATTAAGAAGTTTAAAACAGCCGGAACAGTGGTAAACAAGCCTGGAAGAGGAGGCAAGGTTATTTTGCCACCACGCACAGTGAGGAGGATGGTGATAGAAATGAAAAGTTCTCCAAAGCTCACTGTTAAAGAATTGCAACAAATGGTAGCATCTTGGGGTCACAAAGTCTCCAAAACAACCATCAGGCGCTATCTACATGCCAACAAGCTGTTTGGGAGGCATACACGGAAAAAACCTTTTCTCACTCACAATCATAAACACAAACGTCTGGAGTTCGCTAAGCGGTACTGGGACTTGAACTGGGACCATGTGCTTTGGTCAAATGAGACAAAGATAGAGCTTTTTGGCAACAAACACTAAGTGGGTCTGGCAGAACACAAAAGATAAGTCTGCAGAAAAGATGAGGTGATGAGCCCACAGTGAATTATGGGGGAGGATCCGTGATGCTGTGGGCTTGATTCTCTTCCAGAGTCCCTGGGAACCTTGTTAGGGTACATGGCATCATGAACGCTTTGAAATACCAGGACATTTTAAATCAAAATCTGATGGCCTCTGCCCGAAAGCTGAAGATGGGTCGTCACTGTGTCTTTCAGCAAGATAATGACCCTAAACATGTGGCCAAATCTACACAGAAATGGTTCACCAGACACAGAATCAAGCTCCTCCCATGGCCATCTCAGTCCCCAGACCTCAACCCCATTGAAAACCTGTGGTGTGAGCTGAAGAGGGGAGTGCAGAGGAGAGGACCCAGGGCGCTGGATGATTTAGAGAGACTGTGCAAAGAGGAATGGTCGAAGATCCCTCTTTCTGTATTCTCCCATCTTGTGAAACATTATAGAAGATTAGGTGCTGTTTTGTTGGCAAAAGGGGGCTGTACAAAGTATTAATATCTGGGGTGCTAATAATTGTTGCACACATGATTTGATGTAAAAGAATTATTTCTTAATGTGGGATTTTTTTCCCACTGAATAAATGCACTAGAATTAAAGGTTGGATTTTCCTCTTTTTTTTCATTGTTGTCCTATATTATTTAGAAAAAAACTGAATTTATTAGAAGCTAAAGAACACATCTTAACCAGGGTTGCCAATAATTATGGAGGGCGCTGTACAAATGTAAACACAGATGCACAACTTACGTCTTAATGAAATACATATGGTACATGGTATTAAAACCCATTTAGGCATAATTTGGTTGGCTCTTTTTTGCCAAGTGTTGGAACGCAGATTTTTCACTCCCGTCAGGTGCCTTGATAGAGCACTAAAAACAAAATAAAATGGTTGTGTTAATTAGGGGTAAAAAGAAGCCAAACTGATGGACACTGTAATTTTTCCACATTCTGCGTGCCTTGCAGTATGATTGGTGCTCCTGGATTCCGAACTCTCCGCCCACAATGCGCAGACCCCTGCCCAATAAGAAGGGTGTTACGACTATCTCATACATCATCGAGAGCCTACCCGATCGAGGCCGGTCCTGCTGGCACCTGGGGGCCGTTTGGGCCCTAAGTCAATTTCAGGAGAACGAGGTACCCACCAGTGTAACTCTCATTACAGGTTGGGCATCTGCATCAAAAACTACACTGCATTAAGGCAGATTAGAGGCGTTTACTGGTCAAACACATCCAGAGCAATGAACAACACAAAGTACATCAGCAGGTACAGAGGTGCTGAAAACCCTCGAACACTGGTCACCAACCCCGCTCCTGAAGATCTACCATCCTGTATGTCTTTCCCCCCCTACAATAACAAAATTCACCTCACCCAGCCGCTGTGGATCTCACTGAATGGGTAACAAGCAGATTCAAGTCTGCCAGGTTATGGCAGCAATAAAAACCTTCAGGAGTGCAGATCTCTGGGAACAGACTCGGTGTCCACTGCCCGAGGGAAGAGTAGGGTTGCAAGAGATGCCAGTTCAACAGGCAGTGTATTTAAAGAGTAAATACCAGCTAAATTTATGCAGATATTTGGTAACTATTTTGATTTTGGAGATATGTGCTATGAATTTGGTGGAAATGGGATTTGTACGAAATATAATAATATCAGTGATATTATTTTGTGCCAAAATTCATACTGTGTATTAAAAGTGAGGTCTTGATTAGATCTATCCAGTGACAAGCCTGTCATCAGCAACTATTGAAAAACAAGGTAAAAACATAAAGACTCATCTCAAACACCTTAGAGTAAAAAAGGGCTACGTGCACTAAAAGGTGCACCATGTACATTTTACATGAACTAATAATGCATTCTTCAGTACATCGGCAAAATTGTGAGTGAGGACAGCCGGGGTGCAATCAGTGTCAAGGAATCCAGCTGTGACGTGGTGCCACACAGGAAGTGAAGTCGCCCTCCCTCATAAGAAAGTGACGCCATCCAGCACAGTACAGCTAATTCTCAAGACTTGATTATGGCATTTTAGCTTTGTCACTGCACAAGAATGTAATTAGTAGTCACCTTATAACAAACTGAAGTTGAAAGAGACCACTTTACACACAAGAGGGTGCATGTGATTCATATTTGGAAGGACAAAACAGGCACTGATTTACATTTGTGGCAAGGAATTGGTTCACAGTGTAAACCTGTTATTCATGGAATACTAACAGAACACTCCAAAGGCACGGCAAATACTGCAGATTCTGGAGAAGCTCATCCTTTGCCACACTTTTGAGAAGATAAATAGTTAAACATTCAGATGAAGATAATCTTCAAAGGTCTGAAGATTACGAGAGTAAAAGTCCCCGCTACTTTATTTTATTACATTGGCTGGGATTCACTAATTAGCGCTACTCTGCAGGCAAGAGTTGGTGCAGAGAGGTGAAATCACCTCACTGAGTTTGCAGATAGATGACAGGACCACCACACTCTGACCCCGGGCCTTAATATCCATCTTTTGTTTTAGGACTTAGCAAATAAGCTGACAGAGAAACGTATTTTCATCAAGGAAAATGATCTTGAGCAGGCCGATTACAGCCCACCAACTGTAACCCTCCCTCCATGGCCAATACTATAGCTGTATAGAGGGTAAAACGATTGGCCGAAGAAAAGAGTATGGCCTGTGTGCTCATCCATGGTCTTTCGGTGAGCTAGGCATTGCAGTGCGCCAAAGCGCAGTAACTGAGTGGCCTCACACTATTTGGAGAGCACAGAACAACTTTAAAGTCAGAGCTGTCCACAAACTGTACCAAATACCACGCTGGCAAGACAAATAACCACGTGTGGAGAGCTTAGACAAAGAAATGTATGTAGAAGTAAATATTACCTAGGCCAGGAAACGGTGTCTAGATTACACAGACTACAGCCAAACGTTGTAAGGTTAGGTGTTGACATCTCTCAAGAACAGGAAATAAACTTTAAAACAAAGCTTGAGTCACTTCAGTACCCTCTGCTGGTGACAGAGAGTATAACAGTACCGTTTTTTTCTCCTCTCAGCTGTTCTTGGGAATGTATCCAGACGAGCATTTCATCGAAATACCAGTGAAGAAGGCCATGGAGAAGTACCGGAATAAGCTGGCGGAGGTGTCCCGTTTTATTAAGGCCAGGAACGAGGGCAAGAAACTGCCATATTACTATCTGAGCCCAGACCGCATCCCCAACAGTGTGGCTGTGTGAACTACCAATCATTGCTCAGCAGTGTGAGGGAACTACCCAATCACTGCTCAGTAATGTGGCAAACAGCGGTCATCCTACTGGAGCTACAAATTACTGTTCAATGGTGAGCAGTACTGCCCAATCAGTACTTAGCAAAATGGCAAAACTTCCAATCACTGCTTAACAGTGACGTAACTCTCCAATCACTGCTCAGCAGTGTAACCGAATTACCCAATCACTGCTAAGTAGTGTGTAAGAGTAACCAATCACTGCCCAGCATAGAGGCAATACTACCAATCAGTCACTGCTCTGCTGTGTGGACGTGTCAATAATAAGGAAATTTTAAGAGATAAACATTGTAAAAAAAAAACAAAACAAAACAAAACGAAAAAAAAAGAGCTCGCACCAAAGGAATTACTCACAAGGCGCTGGGACACAGGAACATTTGAGGATCAAATATATAAGCCTTACCCCTTTGGTGCGCCAGGAAACAATAATGCAATTTATTAATAATTAGTTCATAAAGTAGAAAGAAATAATTTCTCGCCCATTGAGTTCTTCATATTACAGAGCAATGATGATTTGCGTTCGTTTTCTGGATCTTCAAGCGCGTAAAAGCGTTTTCTTTACATTTGTCGTAAGTAAAACCGCTGTCGGTCACAGCAGAGGAATCAGCTTTAGTCTGAAAACCCTCTGATGTGTGAGCGCTGGCGTCAGTAAAAAGGGAAGCGCATCGTGGGCGAGACGTTATTCTCACTCTCCCACATTTATTCATTTTCAGTTTTAGAAGCGCTGTCATGCCAAAAAAAATATCTTAATTTCACTGTCAGTTTTTTGTTGGGATTGTGGTAAATATCTTTTCTTATGACCACTGGAGCAAATGCAGTGTGCAGTGATGTCATAAGGTTTATTTCAAAGCATCAATTTCAATAATCGCAAATTCAAAAACAATGTCTGCTCCTAGCTGTTCAGTCATTGCAGTAAAGCTGTCTGCATTTCTCACAGAGCATAAGACTCATTATGTATATATTAATAAATTGTAGTTTGATAAGGAGAAAAAGATAATTAGAAAAATGCTTCCTCTGCATTTTACATGATAAAAAAAGAGTTAAAGCAACCAGTGTGGTGATAATACACCATCTTAGCAGTGTCTGTAAATGTGAGAATTTAAGGGTACAACTTTGGGAAAAATAATTACTGTCGATCTTATAAAACTTCACATCTTTAGCTTTTATCATTGCTTCAAAACATTTCTTTTTGACCTTTATGTTTCATAAATTATATTTCAAAGGCTTAAGAGTCACTGTCACCTGTCAATTAATTACTACTTTAAAAAGAATTTGTGTAATGGTAGATTATATGGAAACAGAAACCAAAATGTGCTTTATATGTTCTACTTAGTATTTCCAGAATTTGGGGGCAAAACATTTTTAAATGATAAATTGCATGGTTATCCATTTTAAGGATTTGTCATTAAAGTATTCCAGAGACATTTAATCAATGCTTTGCAAAGTTTAGACCTTCGGGATGTTCATTTTAAGAAGGTACGATTCTCCAAGGACATCTTAGTATATTGAAAATTTTCCCACAGGAGTGTCTTTCAGAACGGGCTCACTTCTCTGACTTAATAATCAAAGAATCTTGTCAGCAGCAGATTTTTTTCAATCGCCAGTTGGGCTGGATAGTTGATGTCAAGTCATTTTCTTGCGAGATGGTTCCTGTTGGGTTGTGGTTTGTTTTCGGCTGTTTTCTTGCAGTCACACCAAGTTCCTACCATTTAATATGTGTGAAAATCACAAGTGATTCCAACCTTTTGAGAGGGAGAGTATATATTAAACCTTCAATGTAAATAAATGATTTGGTTGAATTTAAATGCATTTCTTAAGTAACCGAGTTCACATTGTCTGATATTTTCAAAGTTGATATGTGCAAGAACGACTTCCCAATGCAAACCCTGGGATCCCATCATTAGTTAGAACAGAGTAAGCTTTCAAACAAGCACAGCCCATTTATCATTTTTCTTTTATACACACACACACACACACATAATAGAACTGCTAACTATGAATTCCAAAAGGAAACATTTTGCCCTATAATTAATATACACAATATACATGGTTTTAAAAAGTCTGTTGTTAATGAGGTCCAACTATTTTGATGGGTTTAGCTCCTCAACACTGAACTGTAAGGTGTGACTGAGATTTTTATCAATGTCTTTATCAATAGGGCAACATCAGTATGAAAAAAAATGATATTTTTGGGCACTTTTTGTCACAATTTTTTCAGAAAGTAAGTATAAATTTATGCAGGCTTATGAATAAAATGAAATCATAAACATGAAAGAGCAGGAGACAGTAAATGAGAGGATTTCTGATAAATACATTGTGAGAAAGTATGAGACCATAAAGAGGACATTAAAGTGCATGTCCTGCAGACCTCAGTTTTACCGATGAAAGATAAATGATCATATTTGGCTGGACAGAATAAGAATTGTTGTGCTTGATATTAAAAGTTCACTTAATTTTATTTGGTCAATTTCAACTTATCAGTTTTTTTTAAAAAATGAGAAATTAAATTACTCAAAAACATCAATGTTCTTTTTAACAAACTCATTCTCATACCGATGTTTTTAACACAAGCAAATTCACAATCAAAGTGTGCAGGGTACAATGCAGGGATAACAAGGGGAAAAAAAAAAAGTACTTTATGTAATAATGCTTTAGACAGCGTCAGTAGTGCTGCACAGTCATTTTATGCAAAAAAAAAAACACCTATAAATAAAAATTGAAAGGTCTGATCTGAGGAACAAAATTATGCATCCTTTTCATTTTCTCTGTTAACACATCTTCTGGGGACACCAGTGATGGGGGCTTTCAGTAGTGGTCAGTATTGCCTCTATTTACGCTAAACGATTAACAAAATGTGTTCGCTACTGTGGAACTCATTCCAGGAGAGAATTTACTGATGAAGAGTGGAGGGGTGGGGTGGGGTGGGGGGGGGGTCAAATTCTAAGAAAAAATGCTTCAGAGTCATTAATGCAGAAACAGAATTACTGGTGTCAAATTTGGAAGCGAGTCATTGTTGAACTCTCCGCCTACGAAAGGAGCCCGCTCCTTCATGCAACAGGCAGGTCAGGACTGCAAGAACAACAAAAAACAACTGAGAAAGAAATGGAACAGTCGCGGCTCATTAGAGACACCGGAAATCTCACTGACTGAAGACGGCCGTCTCCGCTGAAGGCAGACAAACTACAGATGACGATAAGCTAAACCAGCAGAGTTAACAGTCACAGGCCGCCTGAAAGTCGCATTACAGGAATAAAAATAGCGCAGCGAGAGCACGTAGTAGGATATTACAGAGGTGAATCATGGGAAGGGCCATAATGCTGATTTGGAACACATAGTGTTAGTTGCATAAAAGCACATTTTGTGGGTGGGTTGGGTGGGGGGACAGGGGGTTTCATGAACTTGTGGGCCGGTCGTTTTCCTTGTGAATAGAATTAACTTAAAACTGTGTGCGGTGAACTTCACACACAGAACACCGACAGCAAAGCAGCCCTGTTATCTGCTAGCAGTTGGTCCAAGGAGGGTAATTGCACTTTAAATATCGAATTGCACTGAACCGTTTGAGTATTAGAAAGAGTACAGTATGTTTACAAACAAACACAAGTCCACTTCAAGTTTACACATAGCACACTAGATGGAATTACAATTCAGGGGATCGCAAATAAATTTCTGAACTTCACCACCAGAGGCGCTCCTGCTATTCTTGCCAAATCCTTGCGAGTGATTGGCTGACACACACCAGGTTAAAGGAGGTCAATTCTCTTTGTCGGAATGCGTAGTCCTGGAGACACAGCAACCGATACTCTTTGCAGGCAGTGCAGCCCCAGAAATAAAAATAGATTAATAATTCCAAATGAGTATCTCGCTTATGTTGCCTGCATGAACATGCAAAGGGAAAGTCAGTTTTACGCACTGAAAACATTGACTGTATAGAGTCTATGGCTGAAACCGGAAGAGTGAATCATGACACAAATATTATTGTGCTTCCCTTGGCAAGTTTCAGACATTTACTTGCGATCCATGAGATTCCTAGTGTCTCCCCAATGAACAGACTCCCAAGATTACAATCTCAAAACATGCTGATGGACTGGCATTTACACAATTCATAAATAACTGAACATGTCGCTGTTCCTCTGCAAATCATGACAGATGAAAATACTGATATCAATGATCCTATTTTTAAAAAATGGTCTCCACCGACATGGCAAACATCACTAAACCAATCCCAACACTTTCTGTCCTGACAGCAAGTGAAGACTTCAGCCCTGGATACACAGTCTACAGATGGTAAAAAAAGAAAAAGAAATAGGAAAATCCGCAACGTGCCTTCTAATGCATTTCATCTTCTAACCACCAGATGGCAGTCAAGTCTTCTCTTCATTACATGACATAATCAGGGCACAGTCATCCAATGCTGCACTTGTAATGATAATGCGAAACGACAATCATTTAACATAACTAGTCACACTTGATGCAAAAAATATACCAACATTTTATCCAAAAATTGACATTATGAGGTGCTATTCAGTTTCCATTTTGCCTTCCGTAAAAATGATGAAACAGCGGAGATGATTTGTACTGTAATGCAGTTGATATCATTCCATGCAACACAGACTGGGCCAGTTCATTGTGCCACTGTTGTTCAACTGAAACTCGCACAGGGCAGATGCCACCTAAAACACCAAACCAAACACACTGCATGTAATTTGGGGCGAGACAATGCACTTCACTATTAAACGCAATACTTAGCGCTGAATTGCTTGTTTTGTCCAAGTCCAGACTTAGAATAAAATGTCTTTTAAAAAGAGAAATCTTAACTAATTGCCACACGAAGCCCTTTTACAGAGAGGACAATGTCAAATTCATGCACAATTTTTAAGGTCATATTCTCCATCGGACAAGAAAGTTTCAGACTTGTTAAGCAAATATGCGCCAAAAAGACGCCTATGCTCATCAGGTTAGCCATCATAGGCACAGTCATTCCGTTGGGCATGACTTCTCAGGACGGCAGTTCACCGAATTTAAGACACAAACCCTTGCGAACCAATCAGTGATGATGGTGGACAGCAGATCATTACGCATTACTGACAGGAAACAAAACATTGACCGCGAACACCTGCAGGCTCATTCTTGAGTCAAAATGGATGAACTGTCGTTAAAAAAAAGGTCGGACTTCCTATTAAAATATGGATTTTAGCTGTTGCTCAATATAAAACGTAATCAAAGGACATTACAGAGGTGGCAATGACAATTGAGCGCCTATGTAAATAATAGAGTGAATAAATCGCTAGTTACCCCCTGACGCAGGACAAAAAACATTTTCAAAATCAGACAAAGAACTTCTCAAGATCCAATTCAATAGTTCAGCAAACAAAGAGACCAACAAACGACATCACATTGAATATCAGACGCATCTTCCACACAATAAAAAACACACAATCTGTTCACTGCTAATTCGTGTTACATTAATGAATATAACCTGGGCAGAATAGTTTCTGTAACTGGTAGAAAATTTGTAAAAAGGTTACATTCTGTCCCAAGCATTGTGAGGGCACATTTCCGGGAAAGGAAACCGAATTAGACTCAGCTTCGCGTTTGTGTCAAACCAGCCAATAAAAATCACCTCCAGATGTAAGCAAACCAGAGAAGGTTTAGCTTTTCAGAATGATTCTGTTTTGGAAACTAGAACAGTCATTTCCGTGATTACATTTCCTCAATCAACCCCTCCCCTCGATCCAAGGTATGTCCACTGGGCTACAAAAAATGGTTGCATTGTATAAAATGTGAGTATTTCATAATTTTAGCTTCAAGTTTTCCCCCAATATACACATATTGTTTATAGATTCATACACAAAAAATGAGTTGTGGGTTCAGAAAATAAAAGTGCTTGAAGGTGTTATCGCGGACTCCATCGGAAACTTGAGTTCCACGAATCGGGTCTTGTAGGACAGCAGTAAAATGGCAGTAGTAGGAATGTTCCGGACTGACTGTAGCTGACGTGCGCCAATTTATACGGATTAGCTGATATCTCACAGGAAAAAAAGGGAAACAGACATTATTCCACAGAAAAGAGCGCGGCCATCAGTCACTTTTTCCTTTTCCTTTTTCTCAACGATATTTCTGATCGTGGCGCCAATCGGAATCGCCACAGCCAGGCTGGTCCAGCAGAGGGCGACAGCGAGCGCATCACACGTGTAGGATTTCCATGCTGTAGTCCTCCATCTCCGTGTACTGGGAAGAGTTTGTGTCAGACTGGGGCGGCACCAGAGCCTCTTTATTCTCAAAGTTCGGCTCCATAAGTGCTGGTTTCTCAAAGACCAGTTTTTTGCACGTCTCGGGCCGGTTCTGCACGTATATTACTCTGTTGTAAGCCTTAAGTCTCCTCCAGAGCTGGACGTAGACTTTACACTGCACGTACATGAAGACCAGCCCTCCCGTGAAGCCGATCGCCACCACCACCAGCTTCGTCCAGAACGGCCACTCCAGTATCCCTGCATCGTCAAAAGGAGGGGAACATTGAAAGAACATCATAAAAACATTACAACTGTGAAACAGTTAAAGTGGTACATTTACTGTACTCCATGTCTCTATAAACAACATTTCCCATTTTTCATTCCCCAATCACTGACCTGTCTGCTACACCTGTCCCTCCAAACAACTATCCCTCCAGCATCACAGGCTGACTGCATTCTGTTCTCATGTTAAGCTATAATCAAGAAAATTAAAACTTTCATGGATATAAAATGGTCAGAAACGATCTCAGTCCTGAAAAATATACTGTGTGCGATTTGTGCCAAAAGGAGGGTTAAAAGTTTATTAGCCCTGGCGTTGTCCTTCCAACTCCACCAGCAAGTGTTGAAATTAAGGTCAAATACAGGGTGAGGTTCAGACGTGCACTTGCGCACGCAGACACACACAATACAGGAAATGAGCCAATGAGGAGGGAGACAAATTGAAGAGAGACACCACTGACATCGAAAAACTGTTTTACAAGTTAAAATCCTGCACAAAGGTCACGTCATCGCACTTTGAAAAAAGCGAAGGCGGCTTGAACATGACTGAGCACAACACAGAGGACATTCTACATCCCATTTTAAACTGAATTTCAAAAACCATTAAAGAATGATAATAAAATGATCGTAATTCTGGCCTGAAAGTAGATTTCAGACAACAGCTCTCAGCTCATTTGACTTGGCTCATACAGCAAACACAGAAACATCTACACAACACAAAAAAAGCCAAAAAAACACCGGTGAATTTCTTATATGACTTACACTGTGTAATAAACCATAAGTCATAAATGTGCAGACCATATCATTTCTCCTGGGTAGATTTGAAGGCCAAAGAACACATATATAAAAATTACATTATTGCAGCTTTTATATTGATGCAAATAATTAATGAAAGTCTATGTGCCGGTGTGTATTTTGACCTAAAAGATCACAAATGTCTAAAACAGAAACGTCTGACACAAGGGATAAATAACAGAGATACGGCCAGAGTTTCTGAGTAAATAGGAAAAAAGTAGTGTTGAGAAGTTACTAAAATCTTCCATTTTCAGAAATTGAGGGATAATTTCAAAAACTACAAGGGTCTGAGAAAGCGAATGTGTGTTCGGGAACTGTAAAATAGCGAAACCATGGAAACGCATATCCTGGCTCTATGGAGGACCCTGATTATGTCTTATGCAAGATAATTTCCAATAACCCAACCCAGAGAGAGAGCAGCTGAGCTGGTAAAACAGAACTTCACTGGATCAATAAACACACGACCATGTGTACAGTGACAGGCTCCATTTTTGACTCTAACCTTGTTTACTCTTCCAACTTAAAACTCCCAGTTGTGTTACTGATCATCTAAAGCACTGTGGTAGATTTGGGATTCACAGATGATCACGCACACAACCATGCAAACACTGATGATTGTGATTGGCCAGTCATAGACTACTTCATGTGGCACTCAACAGTTGCACGGTGAGCCCCTCTGTGATGTCATAAGACAGAATGCGGTCTGTCTTAAAGAATGATCTCTAACTAGCGTTAACCCTAAAGGTTTTCTCACACCATAGAGGATCAAAAAAAAAATTAGAAAATGCAGAGAACTCATTGACAGTAGAGTTTCAAATTTGGTTTGGATCGGCACAAAGAGATAAATTGGCTCACAATTTTTTAACAGGAGCATTTTTGTTTTGTTTTTTATCTCATCTTTGGCGCAAAAAAACCTTCAGTGTCAATGCTTAAGTTAACTCTACATACTTTTTCTACGGCATAAGGTCCCAGTTTATCTTTTTCACATGTTGAACATCGTCTGTCGCAAGTATTAAAAAAAAATCAAGTTCTACTGAGAATTCTGGATTTCTAGGAAAGAACACAGGGGAATATCATATAAGCAAAATTATACACTCTACTTATGACTGTTACAATTACCAAGTCGCATCAATGAGATTCGAGATGAATAAAATGGTGCAGATGTGGCATTATAAAAATCACAGGGGATGTCCTATTTTACACAGCCTGGGTGCACCAGGATGACGTGGCATTACTCTGGATGAAACTATTAAACATGATCTCTACAATGCTGGAGGAATAAAAAGTGCTCAATATTATTATTTTCAGGATTTGAAAGAAATGGAAGATTAAAGGAGGAAATTTTACCTGGTATTCTTCCGGCTGCATGGTCAAAAGAAGTTTAAGTTTAATGAATTACCAAATGGTAGGAACCAGAAGAGAAAAAAGTCATCATTGGTTCAGACTGAGGACAAATTAGACGCTAATAACGTCAACACTGATCTCGCAGACGCTCTGTTTAATCATCTCAGTTTACATACATTTGCTGGGAATCGACCGTGCAGGAAATATCCAAGCAGATTATAAACACTCCAAAATATATCAGTTATGGCCCCAAAGCCAGAGACAGATTCTCAGAATGCAAGACTAAAGCTGCTTTCACACCGGACGCGAAACAAATTCTTCGCTCGACAGATTACATTCAAAGTCAAAGCAAAGCAGGGAATTGCATTGAATTTGAATGTAATCGGTCGTGCGAAAAATTCCTTTCGCGTCCGATGGGAAAGCGGCTTTAATCATCAAAACTACAACCTGGCACCTTCAGTATTCATACCCATAACTCTGCGTGGCATTTCAAAGGAATCCACAATAACATTAGTCCTTATCTATTAACACTACCAGCGCTAAATACAAATAATGCTGCCCAGTGGCGTAAGATATCAAATTCAAAGTCTCCACATGATAGGCTTTCGACAGCACAAGATAATTTAATTTATTTTTTGAAAATTTATTTCAGCATGTCTAAGGGTTAATTTTTTTTCTGCTTTCACTTCGCTGCCAAAGTACAAAGCCAGCCCTCCTTTAGAACATGACTCACATCGCCATGGTTACCCGAGACGAGCATCTTCGCTCGGCTCCGCCTCTCGGTCAGATGGTGTCAAAATTCTCAGGCGATATTACTCAGCCTGCCGGCTGTCTCAACAAGCTGCGGCTGGAACTAATTGAAAAAGAACAAAATATTCCCCGTCCGACAAAACACTCCCCGTCCTGATTTTTTTTAAAGTCGCCCTTCGCACCCTGTACACAGACAGCGAGCAGAAAGCGAGATGGAGGACTTGAAGTAGGTCATCGGGGAGCTTCTGAAAGGAGCGGCCGTTTCTTCTTAGATAATGAGCTGAAGGCCATCCAGCTGATTATCTCGGCACAGAACATTCAAAAGGCACAAAGAACAACAAATCCGCAACCCTTTCCTCTCCCATATCTCAGCAACCGCCAACTGGCAGCAGCATCACAGTCCTCCTGCTCAACATCATCTCTTTAAATTCTCTCTTCGTTTTTCTGTTTGTCGAAACGCCCCAGGTAACAAGAATCTTTTGCAAAGTACCCTGTGTCCAATAATCATCCACTGAACTTCATTAATTCACCACAGGGCTTAGGACATTATAATCCAAGACTTAATCACAGAAACCTTAAATGTAGCACCCTCCCCTCCCAAGTAAACGGACACTAACCAAAAGCAATTATTCATTAAGAGTAAACATCAAAAAACGATTAGTAGTATTCCAGTGAGAATTATTTCAAAGGCGGATAACCTTATAAAGCAACGATATGTGAGGCGGATAGGAGTGCGAGGATGATAATGTTGGCAGAAGAGTCTTCCCTTACTTCAGCGCAGGAGGATGGCGGCTTGCACTCCAACAGAGGACCACAAACGAGCAGAGTTCCCTCTAATGAACTCCGTTGCGCAGAGGGCAGGCTGCGCTCGACACCAGGGAGCAGAGCAGCCAGCCGGTCCACATCTTTCATGTCACCATGTCGCTTCTGAGACTTGACTAGTTGTATTTTTATATTTTGTTTTTCAACCAATACGTCCACTTAGTGTAGCAGACCCTGTGTTGTCTGTCAGTCAGCGCACAACACTTCAAAACGGCCGTCTATCTGAAGCACTTTTGTCTTATTATAGGACTTCAAATAATAATTTTCCTATGTGAAGTAGGGAGAATTAGTGATGTGACTGGAGCTACTGAGCGCTGGATATGAGACATTTTCATATCTTGAAACGAGTCAAATCGCCTGTGAAATATTATGTACTTTGAGCTGTGTAAAATCACGTCCTCGTGTAAAAGAGGTGGTTACAAGTTTCTTTATTCTAACAGTTTCTGCGGCTGAATGCCAGAGTAATGCAGCTCTTCCTATTTACACACGTGTCAGAGCAGGCGATGGCTGGCATTTTGTAATACTGATTTGATTTTGCTCAATAAATTTTCAGTCTAATGACTAAGTTGTGGTGATTCGGAGAAAAAATTCCACGACACACCCCATTGAGTTCTGTCTCATTGAGCACAAAAGTGATAGAAGATTTTGAGAGGAAATGTAGGATGAAAATGCTTGATGAGATTAACTACTCACAGCCAAATTAAGTCCATCTTTAGACCAGTCAATTCTCCTCTAAAGTACCTGTACACCTCGGGTCATGCGTAGAGCACTTGGCTGCTCTGATTGGGGTGCTGGGTCCTGTGTAGTGCGTGGCATCTCTGGGTGGAATATTGGGTTGTGTGCAGCACATGGCTGCTTTGGGTGGGGTGTTGGGTCATGTGTAGCTTGTGGCTGCTCTGGTTGAGGTGCTGGGTCGTGTGTGGAGCGCCGCTGTTTTGGGTGGGGTGTTGGGTCGTGTATAGCATGTAGCTGCTCTGGATGAGGTGTTGGGTCGTGTGCAGAGGGTGGCGCAGTTGTCCTGACCTTGTTTAATCTCCTCGGCGGTTCTGTCGATGAGGACGTACAGGGACCACACGACACAGGTGATGGCGATGACGTGGAAGGTGACAGAACACAGGATCTTTCGCCTCTCACTGGAAGTCATCTGCAGCTTCTCCCACTGCAAAGAGGGAGAGGTCACATGATCACACACTGAGCAAAGGGAGAGGTCACATGATCAAACACTGACCAGAGATAAGTCACATGACTATGCACTGAGTGAAGGGAGAGGTCACATGATCACACACTGACCAGAGACACGTCACATGACTATGCACTGAGTGAAGGGAGAGGTCACATGATCACACAGTGACCAGAGAGACAAGTCACATGATCACACAGTGAATAGAGGGAGAGATCACATGATCACACACTAACAAGAGAAACAAGTCACATGATCGCACTGCACAGGTCACATGACTACAGGCTGCACAGAGACAGATCATGTGGCCAAATACTGAACAGAAAGTGAGATCACATGATCACAAGCTACACAGATAGCCAGATTACGTCATCAAAAGCTGCACAGAGACAGACCACATGACCACTCACTGTATACTTATACTGGTTACATCATGCTGTACGGAGGGACTGGTCACAATCACTCATTGAGCAAGGAGACAGGTCACATGACCACACACAGGTTACATGTTCAGGTGGTGTAGAGAGACTAATCAGATGATTATTAACTGAGCAGGGAGGTAGGTCACATGATCGCAAGTTGCACTGGTCTGCTGCATAATGCAGAGTGAAACATTTCACACACTGAGGTGAAAGACTACACACACAAACACACACACAGGACAGAGCCTCAGTGCCTACAGTAGAGATGCGAGACCCTCAGATTCGAAGAGACACTGCTGCGTATCAACACCAGCACTGAACACTGAACGCCGCACACACTGACATTACAGCACAACCAACATTACAGCCCCAGGGCGGAGCAATAACACTAAATAATAGAAAAATCCACTAACCTAGTTGCTGATTCGCTGTCTTAACTACTGTTGGAACATAATGACGACACTTTGTTCCCCAGAGAGCACTTAAAGCGCCTATTTAGTCCAGATATTAAATACCGCAGAAAGTGTAATTGAAAGCGAACAATCAGAAAGAAAGGAATTGCACCACATTTCTCTGATGGTTCTCATTAGATGAGAAAATTATCATTACAAGGTGCTTTCATTAAAGGGGAAGTGTATTTATTCAGGTTGGGATGCGTATCCAGAAGAGGTTTATTAACCCTTTACCTCCGAGGAGGGAAATGCATACCAGACGTTTCCTTCCTAAAGCAGTTTCAGCTTGTTAGCTACTCTTCATGGCACCTTTTGAAACACTCTCTCCAGCTTAAGCTAAAGCTAAACAACATTATCCATCAAAAGTTGTAGGACACATATTGGACCTGCATCTGATCATGGGTTAAATTCATACAATTATAAAGAGATGATAAAAACTCCAGAGTACTTCATATTAAGGAAAAAAATCCTCTGTTTGACAACTCATTGCTCAAAATTTTTTTATGTTTACCTGCCCTGGCAAGAATCCATTGAAGCCAGATTCGTTCAAATTACACAGATATACGCATTTTCCTCCATGTTGAGAACTAAAAATCCTGGGAAAAAGTGTCGAAATTCTTGAGTGCAGCTATCCCATGTGATTAAACAAGTGTCATTTATAAGGCTTGTTCTGATTGGTTAAGACAGGACTGCAACCAATTGACACATAAAACAAATGTTTTAATTGGTATAAACATGGCAACTAATGGAGTGCCACGTAGGTACAGTTTTAACGGAGAAGGCAAAGCGTTAGAATGCGGAAGATAAAGTACATGGAAAAAACCATCAGGACACCGTGTGCTTTGGGACCGCATGTTACGGTTCAAGCTTGTTACCGCAGTTCCATGAAGGTAAATCTTAATACTACGACAATCAGAAAGATTCTGTGCATCCCACAGTTCAGCGAAGGCGCTCACTGCTTTCAGCATGTGCCCCGAGACACAGAGCAAAGTCCAGACAAGGTCTTTCAGGATCATTGAGATCACTGACCTTAACCCTATCAAACAACCCGAATCACCGGATCTCACTGACGCTCTTCTTCCTGGAATGGGAGCCAATCCCCTCAGCAATGTTCTAACATCTAGTGGAAAGCCTTTTCAGAAAAGGTGAAGCCATTACTGTTGAACCGCGGGGGCAGATTCCATATTTATGGCCACCATTCTGGACTGCAATGTTCGATGAGCAGGTGTCCACGCACTTTTGGAACTTGTCCATACATCTAAAGGGATTGTGTAAGTATTGACAGACGGAAAGATGTTCAGTCGTCAAAAGAAAGCTTATTCACCAGGGAATGGAGCTGCAAAAGGGTCGTAAGTCGACCGAGAGGGAAGGTGAATTTACTGATGTTCATTTTGCCAGGAAGCGTAGCACGAGCTCCCCAGGGATAGCAGGGTTTCTCCCGGCATTGTTACCCCCAGTGGGAATTTATACCCGCTGCCGATCGGGGTATTTTCTCCCAAGTGGGAATTTTAGTTCCCTCGTATTCTATTTTGGAGCGTAGGCCAGTCATTTGGTCTTCTGCAACTCTGCAAAGGATCCCTCTGACAGTCCTTCGGTAAAAAAGCGACAAATGTAAAATTCAATTGAAACTGATTGGAGGGAGAATACATGCTGACTGACTCACATTGTTTGCAAAATCAGTCCAAGCAAACCACTCTTTTCCAAAAGACTCCTCACAAACACCACCACAAATATCCAAATGCAGTTATAAGCATCATTGAAAACAAATTACCATACAACTGTCTTGTTTTCATTTGATCCAGTAGGGACACTGTCTCAATAATCATCTTTAAGCAAGGAGAAATAAAATACCACAATACAACAAGCACAACCTTCTCAAATACCCTGCCCACGCAAACTTGTTCATGTGTGGAGCTTTCGACTTCCTGCTAGTGTGACACCCGCCCCGCTCTTCTCTGAATAATTTATGTTGCGGTCACCAGCGAAACAGACTAAACTGCAGACAAAGCAAAAAAACAAAACCGCGATACAAGACCAAACCGCTAGTAGCACAGTAGCACAGAATAAATTTTTACTCGAGCCCCCGGAGGGATTTGCGAGACGATTGTAATCACCTTGTGAGTCTGTCTGTCTGTGTATTTGTGTTTCCGGGCAGATATCTCCAGAACCACTTGACCGATTTCACTCATCTTTCACATGTAAACACCTTGGGCTGACCTCACGACATGACATAAATTTCAGGCTGTTGGGCGAGACTATGAATTTTCTGAATGCTTGTTATTTTATTTTATTTTTTTTAAGCAGGAGCACATTACATTCTCGGGTTTGATAGATGAGAAATGATGCCAAATTCTTCCACGCTTGCAACCATATTCAGGAGCTCCAGAAACAACATTCATCAGACATAGAGCGAAGACAGCAGGCTTAATTCTTTCCCCTAAAAACCCAGGAAGAGATTACCTTGCAAATCTGGCACAGATGATGACATTTTAAGGACATTCAAATAAGATAAATTAGCTATATTATATAATCACAGTATGGAAACTCTCGCAACACATTCAGTAAATACTCATCTGCCTCATTATAAACCCAAATGCTCTCGGCATTTCTGGGCTGCATATTTATCTCAGAGACTCGGCTTCTAGTAATTAAGCTCCTTCAAAATAACAACCATGTTAGCATTCGCATAGCTCAGAGCGGCAAGCAATCGAGCAAAGCAATTCCATACATCCCGCACCACATTAAAATATCATAAACAAGTGCCACTCAATCAGCCCCAGGCAGTCTACCATGCAGTTGGTTTAGAGTGTCATGGTGTGATGTAAATTTGTACGTGGCTTCGTTAGCCTTTTTTAACTTCTAGGTCCATCGGTTCAGTTACTTTTTTTTTTTTACAAAATATAAATTTGGCATCACCAATCCCACCCAAATCTGAAATGCCCGTGCAAACCAGACACGCCAAAAATATTTAACAGTAATTATACTTTTCAGTGTTGTTAAGGTTTTGCAAAGAAAAAGGTTATGTGAAACTTGCATCAATGCTCAAAAAAGTTTTACATTTCAAATCCTCTAGGAATAGATTATGCAAGAAAGTTTTTGCGGAGGAAAGGTATTTGTAAGGGTTTGTGTATCGAGAGCTTTGTAACTGGAAGGTTTCACTTAGAAAGGTTACAGTGAAAATGTGGAGAATTTTAGTGGGCAAAGGTTTGCTTTGAATAGAACTTTGTTATATTAAAGGTTTTCGTAAATAAACAGCAGTATAACAGAAAGATTTTCCTTGGAGAAAAAGTTTTGTAAAGAAACTGTGTATGCATAAAAGGCTTTATATTTTCCTTCAAATAAGATCTTATGAAGAAAATACACCTGTGTAAAAGGCTTTGTATTTTCCTGAAAGGTTTAATGTAAAAAAAATGCTGGTGTTGAGAAGGTTTAGTGAAGACACTGCTGGTGTTGAGAAGGTTTAGTGTAGACACTGCTGGTGTTGAGAAGGTTTAGTGAAGACACTGCTGGTGTTGAGAAGGTTTAGTGAAGACACTGCTGGTGTTGAGAAGGTTTAGTGAAGACACTGCTGGTGTTGAGAAGGTTTAGTGAAGACACTGCTGGTGTTGAGAAGGTTTAGTGAAGACACTGCTGGTGTTGAGAAGGTTTAGTGAAGACACTGCTGGTGTTGAGAAGGTTTAGTGAAGACACTGCTGGTGATGAGAAGGTTTAGTGAAGACACTGCTGGTGTTGAGAAGGTTTAGTGAAGACACTCCTGGTGTTGAGAAGGTTTAGTGTAGACACTGCTGGTGTTGAGAAGGTTTAGTGAAGACACTGCTGGTGATGAGAAGGTTTAGTGAAGACACTCCTGGTGTTGAGAAGGTTTAGTGTAGACACTCCTGGTGTTGAGAAGGTTTAGTGTAGACACAGCTGGTGTTGAGAAGGTTTAGTGAAGACACTCCTGGTGTTGAGAAGGTTTAGTGTAGACACTCCTGGTGTTGAGAAGGTTTAGTGTAGACACTGCTGGTGTTGAGAAGGTTTAGTGTAGACACTGCTGGTGTTGAGAAGGTTTAGTGTAGACACTGCTGGTGTTGAGGAGGTTTAGTGTAGACACTGCTGGTGTTGAGGAGGTTTAGTGTAGACACTGCTGGTGTTGAGGAGGTTTAGTGTAGACACTGCTGGTGTTGAAAAGGTTTAGTGTAGACACTGCTGGTGTTGAGAATGTTCCCCTTACCTTGCGAAGCGGCTTGAGTTTGGTCTCCATGATGAACTCGTATTTGCACAGCTCACAGCATCGCGTGTCCGAGCTCTTGATCCACTGCTGCAGACAGGCCTGGTGCACGAAGCGCAGGCTCCCGGTGCAGTGGCAGGGGGTGATCAGGGGACTGTCCTCATCCCCCTCGCAATGGCAGATCCTGCAGAGGAGAGACGGCTCGACACTTCATCATACTGCCACCTCATTGGCCAACAAGCTCCTTACACATGGACGTCATTGGTCAACTAAGTAACCACACTTCACTATACTGCCACAAGATTGGCCAAAAAACTCAGGCCACATGAATATCATGTCACTGATCATATGAAGTGGTTCTCAACTTTGCCTGCGCTGACCTGCGATCGCTCACACGAGGCTCGTGAGATTTCTAACTGATGGAGATATGCATCTCTCAACTGACTGCAAGTGCAGAAAAATTCAGTACCACAAACACAAGGACAATCAAGCAACAAGCAGTCTCACGCACACAACCAAACACTGTAAAAAAATAAATAAGTATGTTTATTACAGAACTAGTGCAGCACCCTTTCAAAAAGTGCTGAGTGGAAATGGCCTGATTGCTCAGGCTCTGGTACTGGTGCTTCTAGAATTCTTGAGTACCTCTCAGCCGAAAAACTTCAGCCTCAACACTGCTCTTCCTTGGGATCCCAGCGACACGCCCCTCGAGTGTAAAGTTGATTGAATGACCGGTTATCAAGAAAACACACACTGACACACAGAAACTCCTTCTATTCTCCCTCTTATGGTTCTCACCCCTAAAATGTCTCATCAGCGGACATGACCGTGTTCCTCATTAAGATGTTGACATGCGGAGTGACGCAGTGCTAGTAGCAGTCGATGCCCTAAACTGCCTCAGGGCCTAAACTCCAACCGACCTCACATTCAGGACTTTAAATAGGCAGTTTAGCCAAACACTAAATTAATGCAGGTTCTCTTTTACACTGAGTAGTTCCTTTCCTGCAGATATAGGTTTGTGAAATGTGCTGCATTTTATACATGTCCCTTGGCTGAGTAAAGCAGCGCAGTATGAGGTGGTCAGCCTTTAAGTGCCAGAAAAATCAAGCACAACCAACATCGACTCCATTCAAACACGACAGCAGAGGCTCAGGCTCACAAGTGTTCAAAGAGCTTCCTCTGCCTGTAATTATCCAGCAACTTCATCTCACCCCCCCGCCCCTTCATCGCTCCTGCAGCAGGTGTGTGACGGGACCTGTCATCACTCTGGGGGGGGGGTGAACGGTGTGATAAGAAGCAAACTGACCAGATTTAGGGAGAGCAGAGAGGGACAAACAAGCTGTGCCCAAGAATGCTCAACTACATGTGCGCACACACACACACACACACACACACGCGCACGCACGCACGCACGCACGCACGCACTTTTCCATGCAGCAGCAGTACACAGGCTCAGAGAGCGGAGATTAAAGGCTCAGCATTAGCTCATGATAGCTGCACACGCATTTGGGCCGCGGGGAGGCGAGCAGGTGCCACCATCGCTGTAACAGGTCCAACAGCATCCAACAGCGTCCCAGAGTGTGTGTACAATCACATCTAACCATCACACCAGAGGAAAAGCACTGATACTGATCAAATCTGAGCAGAACACAAAGGAACCCTGAGGAAGAGATGGTCTTCGATGATATAATGACAGCCAGATGCAGTTAATGACAAAACTGATTTAATAGGACACCCAAAAATAAACACAACAGTTGCTTCAGTACCAGTACTGCTAATGATGGGCAAAAATGTCTGAATTTGTTTTTGAGCTTCAAGGTCTTTAACCGGACCTTTTCCTTGTATTTAAGAACTCCCATCCCTCCATTATGTTACCTTAACCACTTCCTCCCGCAAATCCCAACATGAAACGGGAGAAAGGCAGAACACACACTTGACGCAGATCACCAATCAATTGCATGGTAAAGCCCCATTCACTCACGCTCTTAAACTAACAGTAATTTACAGTCTCCAGAAAGGCTCTGCGTGAATTTATTGGGACTCTATGAGCCGGTAAGGTCCACTGAGAAGAGTCCAGGCCAGAATTCTGACTCGGTGAAGTCGCACAACAATCTAAAAGTGCCGCAGCACCGCGGCTTCTAGGAGCTCAGGAGAGCCAACACACAGATGGAAGAGACGAGAGGTTTAACCGAACACCCACACCACAGCCTCTGGACCAATTACACACACACACACACACACACACACACACACACACACACACACACACAAAATACAAAACACACACACACACACACAAAATACAAAACACACACACACACAAAATACAAAACACACACACACACACAATACAAAACACACACACACACACACACACACACACACACACACACACACACGCACACACAGACAGACAGACAGACACACAGACACACCACCAGGTTTCCTTTCCACGGGGAAAAGTGAAAAAACCATGACCACAGACATTTAAATAAACATCCGACCCACAGTGGTTTGCGTTCGGCTCACAAAGGAAGCCAGAAGTTCCGGGAAAAATTCACATCAGATGCACTTCTAAGCACCGGCACCCGTCTCCATTACAAACTCCGTAAATACAGACACTGTACATTAAAATTTCATATGAAGCCATTGCTTGTACACACCTACCTACATTAAACAATCTTACCGACAACCGCAAACGCAGCAAAAACGATGTTAAATATAGATAACAAAACAGGAAGGGTTCAGTGGGGACAGCTAGTTTTGTGATTGAAGGAGCCGCATGACAAAGTATTTCCACCATTTTGTGGCAAACGAGAGGGGCTGTACCCTTCCCTGTCCGTCACCCTAAACAACGAGAGAGGGACTGAGACAGAAGGAACAGAGGGCCCTGAGAATTTAAACAGGAATACTGAATGAACACGGCCCAAATTCCTGCTCGGTTCACTCAAACCCAGCAGATGTAGCGGGCAAATAATGAATCACAGAACTGTTTATTTTTCATATTAAATCTCCTCCAAAAGCAAGCCTTTTGCACTTGACTTCAAGCAGGGAAATGAATAGATGACTTGCATTTTCACTGAGTTCAGGCTCACAAGGGTGGCCTCAATTCTTTTGCTCAAGTACAGATTTTTTTTTTACTTCATCCAACACTAACGCCCAAAAATCAATGCTGGCCCTCTAGTGCAGATTCACTGTTTTTAATATCCAGAGAGCTGGTGCATCAGGGGTAAAGGCAAAGCCAGTGTAACTGTCCAAATACTTACAAACAGCACAGTAACACACGCACAAATAAAGGGAGGCAGCGCTGGTGTAACAGGGGCTCCTGGATTCCAAACACAACCCCCCTGTAAAATAACAGACCCCATCAGGACTGCAGATAGGGGAATCATCACACACTCGTTAGTGCTGAAGCGATGATGTCACAAGGCAGAATCCATGGAGACTGGGGGGGTTTGGTTCTCATGCAATTAATAGACACAACACACCAAAGACATGAAACAAAACAGAGATGCAAAGAGGCAATGGGTCAGTATGCGCAACCCAACACTCGTAACACACTGTGGGAACTATAATAAGATTGTTGCTTTGATTGCAATGAACCCTCGGCTGGTGCTAAACATGACTCTCCTAGGCTCGACACTTTGGACAAATTTATGTTACATTTTTGACATTATATGTTGGCTTTCTCACCGCCGAGTAGGAGACACGATCCTCGGTCACAGTCAGAAAGTCAAGATGACAGTTTCACAGGAACCTCTTTTCTGCTGATTACAGTTTCACCCACTGGGTGATTTTTATGAATATCAATCCAGCATCGAACGGTTTAGTAACGCTACTGCAGCCCAGAGAGACGGGCGAGGAGGGCAGGAGGAATGCAGGAAATCTGGGGTCTAACATCTCAGTAGGTGGCAAACACAGGAAGTGACATCATAGTTAAGGCATAGCCGGGGAGCGGAATTTATATTTACATTTCCTGAGGAAAGAACACATCTACAGTTGAGGGGTGAAACACAGGAAGGAAGTTGGGAAGGCTGCACAGGAAGTAGGGGCGCTGGGCTCTCTGGCAGGGGGTCAGGCATCGTTGGGTGGGATGGGGGTCCGAGGACGGGAGGAGATGGGGGGGCTTGAGTGACCAACCTGCAGCAGTCCCCCGACAGCGAATAGGGCGAGAGGGGGACGGTTTTCTCCGACATCGGGGAGGGGCATCGGTCCAAGTCGCTGTCGCCTTCCAGCGAGCAGACAGGGGCCCGAAGACCTTTCAGCGGCCCCTCCGAGCACCACCGCGAGTCCTCCTCGAAAACATCATCATCACCGCTGGCGTAATCGTCCAGGCAGCCGGGCTCCCGCCCCTCCAGCAGGACGCTAGAAGCATAGCTGCCCAGCTCCGACCCGCCTAAGCTCCCCCTGGTGGACGAGTGGGAGAACGGCAGCAGGATGCGGCGGAGGTTGGATCCCCACAGGAAGGTGTCCGGCGAGGGGAACGCAGGGGTCCTGACCTGGTTTTCGGCCTCCGAACCAGAGACTAAGGAGGGGATGAGTGCAGGGAAGGGCAAGGTCCCATGACAGGGGCTTCCGTTTGCAGTTTTGGTCCACATATCACCCCTGTCCACCGAGGCTTTGGTCTCAGGGCCCAGCTCCCCCTCTGAACATGTCTTGTCGATAAAATGCAGCCCGCTGCACAGGCTGTCCACCTTCAGAGCCACGTCGTTCAGGGACTTGGAGAACTTGAGCTGAGTGCAGTCGGGCCGGAGGTTCACGGACGGCTTGAAGAGCGACCGCCATTCCCCACCGAAGAGGTGTCTGCTTTTGGGCCTGGGGCCGGACTCGGGGCAGAGGGTGGTCACGATACCGCCCTGCGGCCCCGGGGCCTTGCTGTTGGCGGTCAGAAGCACCACGGCGGTTTGCTTTGCATTCTGGGAGCCCTGATCTACCGCCACTGTGTTTAAACTGCATGCAAGGTTAGGGGGCGGAGTTGGAGGGGGGGAATGAAAAAAAGAAGGCAGAACAGGCAAACATGCGTTAAAGAAAGAGCGAAAGAAGGAATAACAGAGGAAGGAACCCAAAGGGAACCCGACCAGAGGGGCCACACACGCGTAACTGATGAGACGCCACCGTGTTTCGGGATGACTCCTCCCAAAGAAACTTTCACATTTCACACGTCACGATATACTGTAAGCTGTCAGGATCGAGGAGAACGCCGGCCTCTCGACTGGGATGATCACATCTCTCACAAACATTGAACAGGAAGTACAGGAGCCCCGGACGACTGAGGGACAGCCGTTCGATGTCACACGGCAAACGAACAGTCTGAGACGTGACAGGACACGTTATCAGGTGGCTAGACGAAAACAAACCTGCAGATATCCTGGTTCGAGGGCGTGACGGACGTCCGAGAGAAGCTGCAGGGGGCGTTTACGGAGGTAGGGCTTCCTGCCTGAAAGTTGAAGGAAACACACGGATTGGTTATTAATCTCAAAGGCACTATTTAGACTGTTTAAAAACTGCTACACAGAGAAAGAACAAGACTTGTGTTGATGCTTAGACTTATAGGCTAATTTGTTTAGATTGTGCACCGAATTTGACTGATAACTTCATCATACAACCAAAAGAAGAGACAACAAAAACACAAACTGTAACAATGATATATTATAACTTATAAAGTTAAGATTCAGGTCAGTGTAACCCTCTTGTTGGCTGTAATCCTGGTCTCCGTTGCGGTAGAGGAAAAGCCCTTCCTTCCACTGCAAGCCTGATTAAGAGACCAGAGTTCACAGGTCAGAGACTGTGTGGCCTGCAGAGTGTAAAATGGCCTCTCCTGCTGTACGGTACTGTGGCCAGATTTTGGGTGTTAAACGAATCCAAAGCCAAATTATATAGTCATTTACTGCACTCAAAAAGTGAAAAACGCTCCCTGGATACTGACTTTTATTATATGACATTAGGATTTGCTCTCTCCCGATTGGTTGAGGCGAGCTCTGCCGGTCACTGTAAACAATGATATTCACATCGCGAGAGGTGAATATAACGACCCGACAACGTTGAGCTAAGAGTAAGTTGGTCTTTCCTGCAGGAGCTCCTGACAGTGTCCGTGTTTCATGTTGCTTCCGCGGAGCAACCGATATCCACACAGTGACTCCCTACAGTGAAGATCAGCCATTTTATATTTTCAAGTCAGGTCATATTATGAAACTGTTATTGGCTTCAGATATCTGTGAATCTAATGATTTATCCACCTTGTCCAAAGTCAATAACTGTAAAACATCCCATTTCCCTCTGACGAATTTTCAGAGTTGCTACAATCAGCTGAACATATATACATATTATAAGACAGAGAATTGAGAGTTTATTTATGCAAGAAAAATCATGAATGTCCAATGTGCAGGAGAAACTAAAACACATCAAAACTCAGCCCCCGGCCACCTAAAGATCTGCTCCACCGTCTACAGACATTAGCATTTGCTTAAAATCAACACCAATACTGGCACAAGTCATGTCAAACTTGCTTCAGCTTAATTAACAGCACAATCATGCAAATATCCCTTTCAGTATAAAGTCTGGCTGTCCAGGCAAGGAATGAAACTGAAAGGTTAACTCCATTTTGGTATTTAAATTGTGATGCACGTGACATAGAGCTCTGACAGTAAATGCCTAGAGGTTTACGGTACCAAAAACCAGTGTTGAAAACGTCGATGTGCTGACACTTGCGTGAAAAACAGAGGCTCGGCCATGAAGACTCAGAAAAACACTGAAAAAAATATCTCCGCAAATTACGGTGAATTAGCCAAGTCTACAGAGAACTCACATCATTCTGACTCAGACTACTCCAGTTCAGGATGACACAAGCTTGAGAGAGAAAAGAGAAATATTAAATATAGAAATCCAGCCCAATTATATTCAATGCGCTTCTGAACAAATCTCAGAGCGCGACACTGGCCCTGAATCTCATCATCATAAAGCCTGAAATCACCCGCCGCAAAATACTCATCATGAGGAGGAGTATGAACTCAATCACCCTAAAATATCAGGAATATTCACATTTCTACTCAATCCCAGTATAATTATGAAAAACATCTCTGCTCATAATTTGCATAAAAATCACAGAAATTGAATCCGACTCGACTGAAGATCCAGCACATCAGAACAAATCTCATTAAAAACATTCTACCTCATGCCGCTACGCAAATGGGTGTTTATTGAGAAAGGTTAATAAATGGCAACATTTATTTTTTTAAACTTTCTCTAGCACCAAGCAATCCCCCCCCCCCCCCCCGAAAAAAACCAGGAAATAAAATAATAATAGCGTTGAAAGGGCCCTCGCACCCCTCGTGCACGTTGGGGTGGCGGCAAGATCTTGATGGGTGCAGGTGTCCATTCAGAGCCATTGGACACTGCGGGACCGCGTACAATGTGGTTTCCTGAGGGGAGTGCAAAAATTTTCTGGAGGGCGCTATGACACCATTTTGACATGCCAAACACCCCTCCCCCTCCCCTTCCTGCCCTGAGACCAAGCAGCTCAAATTACACAATGACTGCTGCTGCAGCACTCACTGTCATCTTTACATCATATCTCATGAACCGTTTGACGGAATCAAACGCCGTTTGGTACACTTCATCAACACAACACAGTGAACATTATTACTAAGTTTGGTAGAATTTGAATCTAAACTTTTGGAAATATTATTATGTTATGACTGTCTATATATATTGAAAAATTTAGAAAGACGGACTTCAAAACACAGTATGGGTTGCAGTGTACGAAAGTTTCGCCTCGGTCTGCTTGTTTACTTGTCAAAGTTTCAGCTCATTTGGACTTTCTGGTGAATTTTGGGAATTTTTTTTTCATCCACTCCCTCTATCACTTCCTCTATGACAGCGCCACCTAAAATTTGATGAGCCGCCACGGCCGCGCCGTTTGACGAAAGCGCACAATATTCGCAGCACTTCATCTGCAAGGCCTTAAAGCTAATATCCCCAATTTTGAAGAGGATATGATGAACATCTGCATTCATATTTTGGAAGTGCCCATCCAAGCCGTAAAACATGCCATTTCCTGTTGCCAGCAGGTGGCGCTGTGACTTCTAACAAATGTTGATATACAGACATCTTCAGGGTGCGACTGTCATCATATGTAGGAAGTTTCGGGCAGATACAATTATGTATGGCCGAGTTATAACAACATATGTCTTATGGCAAACATCAAAGTTTGCCATGCCCCCACGGCCACGCCCTAAGACTGTAGTACACGTCTTACGCAACTTTTGCTCTCACAGGTCTTATGAAGGCACAGACCGAATTTGAAGTCGACCGCATTAAATGTCTAGGAGGAGTTCATTAAAATACGACACCTGCAAATTGCCCCAACATGACAATAAAATTCAAAATGGCTGACTTCCTGTTGGTTTTACGATATCGCTCCAAGAGGCTTTTTTGTACGTCTTGACCCTCTACAGGTGACTGGCGATTTTCATACTTGTAAGTGAAACGGTATGCAGGGGCTGCTTCATTGAAACACTATTGGCAGTGCCTAGGGGGCGCCATTCAGCCAATTTGCCATACCCATGCCCGCAACCCCCCTCAAAAATCAAGTACCATACCTTACAACATGTGCCACGTACCATACGCCAACAAGCCATCCTCCATCTGAAATACCATAAAATGCATTAGGGGGCGCTACAGAGCTGATCTGCCACGCCCGTGTCCAGCTTTGATATTTATGAAATTGCATTGGGATTCACACATATGTGCAAAGTTTCGTAGGTTTTCGCACATCCTAAAGGCCTCAAAACTGCAATCGTATATTGAAAATTTCCGCAGGAAACGGTCCACAGCTGACTTCCTGTCGGGCAAAAAAAAATTTTTAAATCTCATGACATCGTACTTAGGGGACCAATGATGTCACGGAATTTCGTGCACCTCCGACGATATATGCCCAAAAACGGTCCTACGTCTGGGGGCGCGATTGAGGCCCCTGACCACGCACACGCCCAGTCACTCCAGAAAATGTTGAGTTTCGCCAGGCTTGAGGTCTGTGCCAAATTTGGTGCGGCTCGCACCGCGGGAAAGGCCTCAAAACGGGTCGCAAAGCCGCGGAAGTATAATAATAATAATCTCTACAAAAACAATAGGTTCCTCGCAACTTCATTGCCCGGAGCCGTTGGCCCCTGGCGACTTTGTCGCTCGGGCCCTAATAATAATAAATGATTGTGGTCTTTGTTGTCTTATGATAAATTGTGCCCAATGTATGCTTGGAATAAATGCAGGGCTGTGAACATTGACGCAATGTGAGACAAAAGTCCTTTTATTCACATCAAATCACTAAGAATTGATCTGCTAATGACCAGTAAACGAACAGATGACCTTGGGTGGCCTGTGTTACTCACTGAATGATCTCAGCTGACTCAAATCACCAAGAAACGTGAAATTTGAGAACAAAAAAAGATTATACTGCCCTGGGAAGGTCAACTGCTGTTACCAGGTCGATACTGGCCAATCAGAAGCAGCAGAGCGGCAGTACAGAGAGAAGCAGGCGGTGACAGCACAGAGGCTGTTGTACGATCTCTCTCTCAGAGGCACATCTTTGCAGAGCCTAATTCAGCCCATCAGATTCACACTGGCGAAAACGGAGAAAACTGCTTTCGCACTTCTGCCTGTTTCTGGCAACTGTGCAGATCTGTGGCTCCAAAGAGCAGGTTTTATTTCTGATGCTAGTTTTTTAGACAACAAAGACATGAAGAACTGACTGAAAAAATTGCTTTGCAGTATTTATAGAGAGTTTGCAATCATTAAGTACATAAATGCAGCCGTATCTTGTAGAATACAGTACGTGATCCCTTCAGTGCAGGGCTGATCAAGGACACTTATTACCTTCATCCAAAAAGCCACATTGAATTACTGGCCAAAGGTATATTTTTCCTCACCTCGCTGTGGCAGTGCTCATCGTTTCATGGTTCTGTTTTTGCATTTATTTTTTGGCCAGAACGCCTGTATCCATCTGTTCCACAGTCACCTGATGTGTCCTCAGGCCGACACTCTAAAGTGACGGTTACTGCTAGTAAATTCTGGCTTCGAGTCCAGTTTTCACTGCGCCAAGGAGAGAAACTGAACTCCAGCTAAGGCCATGCGCAAGGCTCAGTGGCGCCAGTTCAACAGGGGACGTGATAGCACTGACAATATCAGCATGTTTTTTATTTTAACTGATTCAATAGTCCATCGGACCAATCATGAATCAATTCACAAATTACTGATGTTTAAATCAGGTGAATTTGCAGCGATTTAGGACACATCATTGTGATCGCATCATTTGCAGCAAATGAAAGATCAGATATTACTTGACAGGAGTACAAACTGTAAGGCCTTGATTGGTTCCGACTCTGCAAGACTGACAAGCAAAATCAATGTTGTTTCATTTCCTGTGACATCAGTATCTTAATGAGGATTGGCGTCCCGCTGAAGGAGAGGAAGATTCCTCGCAGTGACCTGCCACATGTTTAAAATGGCCACAGAGGGCAGTTAAATGTTCATTAGCAGCGCAAATTAAGGGCTGGAATTCAGCGTAAAAATATAATCTCATCTGCAAACTGCTAATTATTATCGCTGAGGTCTGTAAACAGCCATTTTTATTGCCCTGTAGGCAGAGATAAGGCAGACTGTGACGGAGCCGCCGTCCCTGTGACAGACTCGAGTTCTGCGATCAGCAGATGGGGATTTGGTTTAATTAGAGGCCCTGGCACCCTATGGGTTAAGTATCCAGCAGGTGGGAGTTGAAGTTAACAGCTGGTGCGCTAACGTGCTAAAGCAGGCGCTGTCGCCAAAGGCCGGGTTCACAAATTTCACAGCTTTACGCGCGTGACTGTCTCCACGCCGACCTCTGTTCACAGGAACGGTAGGTAACAAACGGGGAAATAAGCTGCATTCAAGTCACCATCATCTACTGATGTGATGGTTGTATTCGGGCCAAGGTGAATAATCTGCTTCAGTTTGACGACATATTTCTTTTCATCAGGTGTCATATTTAGCAAGTATTGCAATCCTTTGCATAAGATGATCATGTGCGTGTATGAACGTGTGCACACTATCCAGACTCATTGACTCAAAGAGAACATGACACCCTCTTCAACTGGCTCATCATAAATTATTTGTGTCCTGTTCTCAATGCTGGCTGATGCAGTTCAATCAGACAATGGGGCTCTTCACTGAAGCACCAATGAAAAGCTGCCAAACGGATGACAATGAACAAGAGAGATGATGACTGGAACACTGATGAACCGGTGAGACGACGGGAGTCATCAGTGCCAGTACTGCTTGTGGTTTCAGGCACTTTCATCAGTACTTTACTGTTGGCCGTTTCATTAATGCTGCGAGGTGGCCAAACGAGATTCTCCCTTTCGGAAGTGCTGAGAGGTGCACCATGGGTATTCCAAACGGGAAAAAAAATCAAAGCTACAAAATGTTAACAGCTTTCTCTTCCTGTGGCTTGCATAAAAGCAGCTCTTTGTTTGCTCAAGATTTACGACATTCAATATGGTGTAGTAATATCGTTTAGGATAGTGCAAAGTCACCTACACAGGAACAACTCAATCCTATTCGTATTTTTATTGGACTTTTTACAGAAAATCTGCCGCAAGGACAATCAGCACAAAGACAGGAAGCAGAACAGTACTGGACAGTCAAGTCTGACCCCCAAAATGATTTGGCAGAGATGGGCAGCGCTGTAGAGACGATGGGTGCTCTAATATATCGGGGCACATACAGTATAAGAGCCTGCATGATGTTACACAGGGGTCACGACGGGCGAGGAGTCAAATAAGATTTCAGAATTATTACGGTCAGATGATCCATCCATGAGGTCCCTCACCCGTCACACTCCATATCTGCGGTGATTTCAATGCACCCACTGACTGAACAGATTCAAATCAAATCTGACACATAAAACTCAGCAAATCTCTACGGCAGCTTTTGGCTCAGGCTGAGACGAGCACTCTGAGCGACGCGCACCTCCTCTTTCAGTAATGAGCCCATTCCTCCACTCCATTGGACAATGCGTTAGGTTCACCAGCCTGCAGTAACCAAAACATGCAGCGTAACAGCAATGAGCCGTGACAGTAAATGACAGCCCCTCAAGCGGATCAGCTCTCTTCCAGATGACTATAGACTGGACAGGTTTGCACTGGGTTACAGCGTTTCTGATACAAGTTCCCCAATAGAGCTTGTGATTCTGACTTGTATGTTATGAGATGAACTTGGGAAGAACTCCCATCTTCCATTGGGCCCTTGTGCAAGGCTCTTAAAGGGCATCTAAAGTCGATTCCCATTGTGTTTGTTTATCGGCCAATCAGCGAGCCGCAAACAAACCAAAATAGAAGGATTATTTACACGTGTACACAAAACATTGGTTTATATGAATGAAATTGGTCATGTGACAACGCAAGATGTCAACAAAAGCAAGTGATTCGTTTCAGAACATTGGACGTTCAACGTCCCGTCTGAGAATCGACTTTAGTTGCCCTTTAAACCAAAAATGTCACGAGGGCGTTGACCCCCGTTTCCTGTCCCTCACTGACCCCGTGTGAAACTGCTCTGCCTCGCACTTCTACACCCTGGCCAATAAGAGTTTGCGTTTAAGGCATGTGATTGGCCAGAGGAAGTTTGGCATTTTCTGACTTTCGGAAGCCCTCTGTTCAGAGGACGATCCCGTGACGCGGCAGCCCTCCAGGCCAGGATTATGACATGCAAGCCTCAGCCAATTACTGGTCACCAAGACCATAGAGTTCAGACCACAGCCAGGGCTGCTAAGTTCACCTGAGTTGTAGGAGGAACAGCGAACAACTGCTGCAGTTATTATTACAGCGGCTCTCTCATCCGTCCAATCACAGACCAGCTAACATCCCCTCGCAATCTATCAAAGTCAATGGGGCTTCCATTCATGACACTGGTGAACTAACAATAAAGAAAATGATCTATGGTGTCCTTCTGTTTGAGCAGTTTGGTTGTGTTTATATCATAGTGTAATCTGGTGCGTGACGCCCCAAGATTTGACCGCAATAAACTGCTGAGTCGGCCTCATGTTTCCGTGGCTGTCATTAACAATGAAGGACCATGACGGAAATACTTTTCTTTTTTTACCTTATTGCGCCATTCTAAAGAACATGTGATGCTGACTTTCGTAAAATTATCTGACAAATTAAACAAAAATATTGAGTGTTTCAGCTAAACTTAAAGGTCAATAAACACATTCTGAGCCTCTGGCAGCAAGTATTTTGAAATATCTACCATAACAAAGAAATCCAATCGAATTGGTGAATTCAATATGGACCCAACTAATTACATTATCAACATGGAGTTGGGCCCTTATAAAGTTCACTGATTCAATTTATGACATACAACAGTCCATTCTTCATTGGCCGCTGCGTGTAGCATTCAGCTGATCGGAGCCAATCATACGGAGGCAGGAGGGACCCAGTAAATATGAACTTCACTGACGCGAACAGACAACGGCTCCACTGCCCTTTGTGTCAATCTTCCTGTCGTAGATGAAAGGCTCACTGGCAGCCAGGAAAATAGGAATTTCAGGCACAAAAGGACCGTCTCTGATCTTTATCGTGTCCCAAAGAAAATCAGCCTGACTGACGGCTTTGCTTTTGCCACATGCAGCAAACAGACGCTGCGCTCCCACCCCTGTTCTACAGCTTGCGTCGTCAAAACAGCAATGTCATATCTGGCGAGAAAACTCATTTCGGCGCTGCCAAGTCGCAGCTCTCAAGGATACGAGCTGTTCGCCGTCAGACACCGAGAAACGCGTCAAGCGATCGAAGCGACAGAGAGACGAACTGCTGCAGCACCGCAGGAATTCACGCGTAATGATCTCGCAGCGTAATTCCCAGCAATTTATCTGTAAATGTTCTCGTCGCCTCCCCCAGAGCGCAGTTTACCCGATAACACATCTGCCCTTGAATTCAGGCAGAAAAACAGACAAATAAGATGCATTTCGCCAGGGGTTGGGGCGTGTGAGCGGGGTGCAGAGAGTCCGTGAGAAACAACAGAGACCATGTTTCAGTTATCTGATGCAGACACAACAGCGAGAGTTAGAGTTTGCTGGAGTTATTTTAGGGTCCAAGGAAACAGGCCAACATTAGCGAAAGGCCAAACAACAAAGCCCCAGCAGCGAAAATGCCCAGACAAACATCCTACTAAACCTCTACAGAGGCATAAATAAATTATTTTTTTCAGCAATTCGCTCATATAGACGTCTCAACAGCAAAAGGGGATAATTAGGTTTATTTTGGGCTTATCGTAGGAGCTCGATTTTTTTTTCCTGCAAGCATCTCATGTTTGAACATAACAATGGGCAGACGTTGGTCTGAAAATCTTGCCTGCATGGAATTTTAAATTCATTTTATTTGCATAGTGCCGTTTACAGTGGACTGCAGCATAGAAACAGAGGGCTAAACTCCTGGCGTTAACCCCCAGATAGCTCCCCCCAGTCGGGGGACAGAGTCTTGAATAAGGCCTGTCTCGATGGGGAAAAAATCTCTTCACTCCACTACAGAGGGGAGCCCTTCATGTGCAGGACCGCAGGGATTAACTGTAGACAGAATTCAGCCGGTATCCCAGCAACCACTGCAGGCGCTCTACGCCCGCTCACAGCGAGTTCTGCCGAGTGGGATTAGATGAAATTTAGAAATATGCAGTTTGTAGAGAAGACCTATTATTCTCTGCCGAAAGCACTGACTGCTGGGGAATGAAGGGCATTCGAGTTACTGAATCTGCACTTTCTGCGCAGAATGACGCCTGCTCAAGCAGAGTCCTGATTTTTTCTGGGTCTCAGGAAATTTATTAAACGTTAACGATTGATAGGAGAGAGAAAAGAGGGAAGATGGATCGATATTCCATTGGACGCTGAAGAGAGACCGACTGCTGACAAACGGTAGACTTATAAATGGTCACAATTGCCTGTCGAATTGCCCTAATATACGGCCGCACAAAAGATTTTCAGAATATCGCTTTCAAGTGCTCTATAACACGGCCTGCATAACACACAAAACGATTTAACATTCCCTCTGGGAGAAAAGACCAGCCTCTGACTCCATACAGCCACTGCAGCTCATCTGAACAGGGCGAGGAGCTGAGATAATCATGTCCTTTACTGAAACTCGATGAGTCTTATCAATTCTGAGCCCCTCTTACGAAGGTGCAGAATTAAGATAAATCTGACCTAAAGGACACAGATAAGTGCTGAAATAGAGACGTTTTCACAGCGAGGGCAATTCACATTACCGTGGCAACCACATGGCACATCGTAATAACTCTCAGCGCACAGTGATTCGGAAGGGAGACGTTACACAGCGAGAATGACAAATGTAGACAGTGCAAAGCTACGACAGGTAAAACACCATCACAGTTATGATCTATAAATTATAATGGATGGTACAATGAGATGACATACATCTTGGGCTTTTGTTGTAAAAATGTTTTAGGATAAGGGGCATCATATCAAGAAAAACATTTGATATAAAGGCCCGTGATCTTGTGTACATTGGTGTAAACAATAAGCCCTGCGCTGCAGCCCCCGACAGCAAAGGGTTCATCTGCGAAAAACTCAGAGTGAAACACCCCCAAATCAAAGCCAAGCTACTGTATTGGCCAAGACAGCCTTATGATATTATCATAAACTGGACCCAGTTTTGTCTTTTATATGCTCAGACTGCCTATATTTATCTCATCAATAATGAAGAATGCCCTACTCTGCTTTTCGTGTGGTGTGCAACATGTTTTAGTACTTATTACATAATCTATTGATATTTTCGCTGTAGTATTCAGCGATAATTGATCAAGAGCGAAAAAAAAATCTAATGGGAAAATTTCAAGGTGATCTTACCAACATATAAGACTTATGACAGAACTTAGCTGGTCCACGAAATCAATTAGTTTATTAATTTATTATGATTAATAACAAAAAACCCAGGCCAGGGCTCCCTTGGAAAAGAGATCATTGATCTCAGTGGGACTACCTGATAAAATATGGGCTAAATAAAATAAAAATAAATTTATGTAAAAATTGTTTTTTAGACATCGTGTTAACATGAAGGATCTGTTGCTGACGCGGCGGTGATGATGATTCCATGATATCCGCAAAACAGAGAAGAAAAACATGGGAATTCAGACTCAATTATTGTTAGCAGAGTTTACGAGTCAACAAGGAACAGCGTTGATAAAGCACACGATAAACCTCCATTCGTTTTATTTATCAGTTTTCTCTTGTAACAGGCTGAGCAATCCTTTGAGACATTCTTAGCTGGTGAGCGGGCGATTTGCTAAGAGTAGCTACCATTCATTTCTATGAGTGCTGCAGAAAATAACCTTCTGTCGTCACAGGCAGGCCCTGCCTCAAAGCCTTCTGGGATACAGGCAGGCCCACAGTGCTTCTAAGAGCCCCCAGCTGGCTCTGAATGCATTTCTGTGACAGCCAATGGGGAAACAGTCTCACTCCCATACCTTTGAAATGTTGCTGGACCGGCTTGCAGAGTGACCGAGCGTCTTCTCATTCTGTAGCGCAGAGAAAGAGGGAGGGGACAGAGGGACAGAGGGACAGAAGGACAGGTGGTGAGTTTCAACCTCTGAATTTTCCGCTCTTTATTACAGCATGAGGCCATATTTGTTATGGGGTCCAATGGTCATTACCCTCCAGACGCATACAGAGATTGGAGTGTTCTTCATAACATTTATAGGTTTTATAGTCAGCAGGACAACAGCAATAACAACCTAAATAAATCAAAATAGTAAAAACTGACATTTTTCATCTAAAAAATCATAACCCAGGCTCTCCATCACGGTCTGGACTCTAATCCACTCCTGGCTCTGCGGCTCCTTATGCAGCAGAGACATTAGGTCAGACCCTCCTTAATTTGCACCAATATCATCTGCCATAAGTAATTCTCAAACATAATCAATGAATCGTTTATTCAGAATTTGCGGAATTATCCAGATGACTAAGTTATAATATTTAATGCCCAGTTCATGGATTGTATTTCCTACACTAGTATATGTCTGTATACAGATGTGTGTGTCCGCATGAAGGTCCGTGTGTATGAACGAGTGTCCGTCCGTGCGTGTGTGCGTGTGTGTGTGTGTGTGTGTGTGTGTGTGTGTGTGTGTGCGTGAGGGAGTGTATCAGAAGGTGGGGAGAGGGGGGGTGGGGTGCTGCAGTGAGTGTGTGGCGCCTTTTGTTTCAGAAACAACCATCTTTGTCTCGGACTGAGCAGAGTCGCCCTGAACCACAGAAACCGCTCAGCAGATTCCAGGAGATTTTCTCTCCAAGGACAGACGCTCGGCTCTGAAGAGTCACACCTCACACGACTCGAGAATATGCAGCACTTGTGGCTTTGTTTCTTGTTGATTTTTTTTGGGTCCAATTTTCACCAATTTAGGTTTTTCTACATCTATTGTTAGAAAATGGAAATAATTAGTTATCTTGTTTATTTTGCCAGTGTACATTTTTTTTTTACTGACTCTAAAATTAAGGTAATCAACCATCCTCTGGTCACACACACAGCCTGTGGTTCGCTAACACCCATCAGCCCCCCTAGTTCAGTAGCACAAAGCACACGTGTGCACACACACACACACACACACACACACACACAAACACACAGACAGTACCGTAAGGTTACAGAGCAGTGGAGCCCCATCACTGTCCGCATCACACTGAGTGCACCGATAGCATTAGCATCATCCAATGCCTGTAATGCTGCTACTCTTAGTCATTTACTTTCCGCTCCTTCTAAGAATTTAGCAAAGGCAGAAAATGGAAAATGACATTTTCCATTAAACATATGAAAATCACAGTCAGTTAATTAGTTCTCCATGCCTCGTAATGAGGGCTCTATTTTTAGTCCAATCGGAGTAGGAAGCCTGGAGCGCCGAGTAGGCAAGACAAGACCGTCGGCAGACCGGAGCTCAGACCCGAACCTCATTTCATGGCACGTTTGTGCTGAACTAATCTAAACAGCGGGGAGGTGTCATCACTCAGGGAGTTATTTTTTTTAAGGCTACATTTTACCAGGCAGGTCACTTAAGAACAAATTCTCATTCACAACATTTCCCTGATAGAAATTCCAGAGATAGTGTTGCATGCAGGCAGAGCGCAGGAGAGACACCAGGTTGTAACACCTGGAGAGTTTTTGTCGTTAAGGGCCAAATGCAAGGGCCAATCCGCAGCGTTCTTCCCAACGACATTACCCATGCAGCAATTCAGAACCCTCACCCCCACCAAGGCCTCGAACCAGCAACTGCACAGTCCTCAGTCGAGCAGCCCATAAATATCGTTGGCCTCAGCTGAGCAGATGAGGTCACAGCCGGCCGCCGGACTACAAACTGAACATACACAAAATTGCAGAGATGAAACGGGGATAATTTAGGGAGGATTAATGTTCATAATACTTTATTATTTAGTGGAGGGGGGGGGAGGCACAGTGATCACACTGAACTACCCCAGCAGCACTCGCCCAAACAGGCAGAGGCCTGCCGTCTGGAGATCTGTGACCGCACCGCACGAGGACGCGTGAACCACTGAGGTCATCCCTGCCCATTGGTCAATAAGGGTGGCGTTTTACAGCTCACCGGATAAATCGATTACCAGATGCTTCCGTATGACCTCTACTGCTGCTCTTGCAGTCGCTATGGTAACAGACCATTGGTCGAGAGGGCAGGCTTCCCTAACCCGCGGCAGGAGAGGAACAGAGCAGTTTCCATGAACTCATTCCCTACGGCAGGCCGCTGCCAACGACACGGCAAATTCTACTGTTCCCAACGATAAGTCGGTGCCAGCGGCGTGGGTGACCATTCGCAGTCCGATGAAAACACAAAATCAGTTGACAATCGCGGTCATGGGCCACCTGTACTTCAATACTTCATACTGTGTAATTTTCGGGAAAAGTATTCCATACAAATACAACAATTTTATATAAAAGTATTCCGTAGGGAATGAGTTAAAGCTGAACAGATTACGCAGTACCACACCAGAACCTGGGCCAGCGACCCAGACCCACAGACAGACATAACTATTCAGAAACACGACCGGCGCACAAACAGCGGGCCAAGCCAGGATTTTTAAACGATGAAACATCGTTCCAAATGCTGACCAGAGCAGACCGTGTGGGGACTGCAGGTTATTTGGCAAAGAGGCCGTGATAATGAGGGCTGATGAATGCGACGCCACACACAACCCATGAAGACAAACTGAAATCCAGATGCAAGGAAAACCCAAAAACTACACGACCATCAAAACCAGCCACAACAGGACCCACGAAAACCACTCAATCGTCCTTTCAGCAACGAGCAGAGCCACTGAAATCACATCGACATCCCGGCAGCACTTGACCTCCCACATCTGTTAAGTAACTCCTTGTAAAATCTGCTCTCTTCTCCGGCAACCGAAGATTAAATAAAGCCATAAAATAAAAATATATTTTCACAACAAAAGTAAGGTGACATACATAATTTACAATTATAATTTAATTGTAATTGGAGCTTTGGCATTATTGCTAGTGTCAGGAAAAGCATCTTGAATTGGGGAAAAAAAAGACGTACAGATAAAATCACTGCCACACGTCACCTCAATGAGATACTGCTGAATATTTCATTTTCTACAGAGTTAACAATTGAATAAAGCCCATGATTGGCCAAAGGCCGCGCCTGGGGTGAGTTTTAAATCCGTCACAGATCAGAGGAGGAGATTGTAAAGCCTCAGCGCTTCAGGCGTCCGGGGAGAGAGCCGAGCAGCTCACTGATCCCAGGTGTTTATTTAGTTTTTCGCAAACTGCATTTAGTAATTCTGTTCCTCGGCGCTGAAACCAATTACCAAAAAAAACCTGACCCTGTATGGCTGATTGTACCCTGTACAACACTATAATCTTAACATGTAAATGTCTTGCAGGATGAATATGATCTTCCTCAATCTGTAAGTTTGCAGTCGTGAAATGCAGGATATTGTCATCGACTGATACTGCAGGACTTCTCTCTCACACTCGCTGTCGACGGAATAAAATATTCTGTATCTCAACTGGACTTCCCAATAATTACCTAATAACTACCTAATAATTAAGGATAAAATCATTCCCTGCTGCAGCAGAAGTTTAAGGATATGTCCCTCTCATACGTTTCCGTTTTAAAACATTTCACTTTTGCCATGTTTTTGCCAAGCCTCCACACGACTCTGGTGTTTTCAACAATTACCCGTTTGAGTGAGACGACTCTCACTACACAATCTAATTTAAAAAAAAGAAAAAGGAAAAAAAAAAAATTGAGATGCTTTATTTCAACAACCAAACACTGATTGACTGACACTCCCTTGAGTGAATAATAACAGAGGACCATGATTTACAAAAATGAATCAAACTGGGGAAAAGCATTTTTGCAGATGAACCCTTCATATGAGGCGTACAATAATGTGTCTGTGGACACATAATGCTGATTGAGCAACACTGCGCAAATATATTTACATAAAAGATGGAAAATTACCTCTGAAATAACCACCAACCATAACCATCTGGCAGATAATGTGCAATTCAAAGACAAAGTAAACGACAATGAGGCAAACCTGCATTATGATTATGTTTCAGGCAGAAAAATTATGACAACTGTCATTTGTGTTCCCTCTTTTGTGCAATTGTTTGCCATAATGAACGAATCGCAATATAACATTGAGAATTGAACAGATTCTTAGTGGAATTGCAAAGTCACTTTTGGCATAATGTTAAATAAGACAATGATTAATCCAGGTAAACATCAAAAGAACCAACTCAAGAAAAATTAGCAGCATATTAAAATTCTTCAATTGTAGTTGTGGCTGAAATGAATCCCAGCATGCACAGCGGTCCCCCAGGACTGATTTTGGGAATCACTGTTTTACACGCTGCCGTTTCATCATGGACTCCCACTGACTTTCACACCCTGTTAAACGGGTCTGGTTCCTAACCTGGAACTGGGTCCAGAAGCCACTGAGGGAAAGAAGGGCTCTCAACCTGAGCGCCAGGTCCGCATTACAACAGCGTGACGTTCCACAGAGGCCGTCAGTTCTGCGGACTGACAGGAGAGAGAAAAACACTGCACTTCTACCCCGAGTCACGTGGCTTTTCTGCGTCCGCAGAGCTGAGGCTGTGCTACAAACACAACATCCTTCAGCAGCTGCAGGCCAATACAAACTTCGGTAATAAACCGCACATGCTCACATTAAAGCGAGAGCAGGCCGCATTGTGGGTTCCCAAGTCTCTCCTCTCCTTGGACACCCCAGGTTCAGCTGCAGAGCAGTCCATAAGTGTCTGGACAGTGACACATTTTTGCTTTGCAGCCCTGTCATGCATTTTAGGTCCTTTTTGTCTGAAGAATGTAGGAATTGCAGACTTTTTAATGCAGACTCCCTGTCCCAGTACTTTAGGTTTGATGGGCTCCATCTCAGCGCACACTGTTTGGACAACTAGGAGACACTGGCATCTGTTGAAGTGGACGCCACCTAGTGGCAATTTAATCCCATCATTATACAAGGAATACAATGTCTAGCAAACCAATGAAACCCGAACTGAAGCAGGAGAGCTGCAGTGTCCACACGGCCTACACGCACGCACACAACACACACACAACACACACACACACACGCGCGCACACACACACACACACGTGCGCATTCACACGCACACACACACACGCACACATGCGCACACGCACACACAACACACACACACGCACGCACACACACAAACACACGCACGCACGCACACAACACACACACAACACACACACGCGCGCGCACACACACACACACGCGCGCATTCACACGCACACACACACACGCACACATGCGCACACGCACACACAACACACACACGCACGCACACACAAACACACACACGCACGCACGCACGCGCACACACTCGCACGCACACACACGCATTCACACGCACACGCACGCACACACACAAACACACACACACACTCGCATGCACACACACCCGCACACACACACACACACACACAAACGTGTGCGCGCACACACACACACACACACACACACAACGCTTAAAGCTGCCGTCCTGTGCTTCAGCCCCACAGTCATCATTTTCAAATCTACAAATCTGGAGCAGAGACACGACACACAGAATAACTGTCCAAATGATTATGGACTCAACTGCAGATCTCGCTGAATCTGTCCCATAGGGCCTCCACAGAGAAACTCCAGGCCTCACAGCGTTTTCGAGTCTTACTTGGACCGTCGACAACAGGAAGCCATCGTGCATGAATCATGCATGATACCAGAAAAAGATCCACATGTCCTTCTGTAGTTTAGCCGCTGAAAGCGTCTCGCCTGAAACGTTTACAGCCCGGAGACACGCAGATGAGCGCCCTGCTGCCGTCTCAGACACCTCAGGGCTCACGGTGAGGCGTCTCGCAGATTCACCGCAGAGGAGTATAAAAGGCAGCGCATCTGTCTCAGTCCCCGGTGAGATCTCTGCGGCGCTCGCTGGTTATAGTGATGAGCTTCCCCAGACCGTCTCAGGAACATATGCAGGGTCCCAATACCCGATCTCCAAAACTCATCAAAAATGGTGGTTTACCCCGTAGATGTGAATTAGCACAGTAACAGGTCAACGTTTGGCATGGCAGGATGTTAATTATGCCAAACCAAACCAAACTAAACCAGACCGTTACCAAAGCAGCATTGAAATGATTTGGTCTAATCTTTTTTTTATTTTTTTAAATAAAAGCACAGCCAAACACTGATAGTGTCCCATCCCATTGACACACTCACACTCACACTCACACTCACACTCACACTCACACTCACACTCACACTCACACTCACACTCACTCCATCCATCTAAACGTAATAATCTCATTCCAGTAAGGGTCACAGGGGAGCTGGAGCCTATCCCAGCATGCACTGGGCGAGAGGCAGGACTGCAGTATGGACAGCTCACCGATCCATTGCAAGACTCACCCATACTGCAGCACAGGGCGATTCAGTGACTCGTGCAGGCATATTGAGTCTTTTGATCGAGGGAGAAACCTGAGGAAGTTGAGGACCCCAGTCAGACAGGAGAAGCGACTCGGCACAGAAAGGCCCCGAGCCGGATTCAAACCCACAACCTCCTTGTGGTGAAGTAACAGTGGAACCCACTCCACGGTCATGTCGCCCATATTATTGACCACGCCCCTTACACGGTTGTACATCGTGGTGCGAATGACAGAGAGGCCAAACAAGCGCATGTTCTGGACCTTTCTGGAGTGTTAATGTTCATGCGCAATAATACCGTGGTGGTTGCTCTAATGTGCCTCGCTGTAATGACCTCGTCTCTCCAGGGCTGCAGCGAGACCTTGGGAGCACAGAACCGTCTCACCGTTAAACCAGCATCTCAGCTTCACTCTCACACCATCAATCTTTCTTTCTCTCTCCACGGGAAATATTAACTTGCTTTCAGCCATATTTTAGCTGCCAAGTGAAATTAAGTCTCACCGCATCGGCAAATCCTGACACAAGTTAAACTCTCTCACTTCATCGGCAGAATATATCAAATAACTAATGAATTCATTCAATGATTAATTATTTCAGCTAAAAAGTAAGAAAAAAATTTAAGATGTCACTGTGTGTGTGCGCGTGCGTGTGTGTGCATGTGTGTGAGTGGGTAGTCGCTGGATTTCTCAGGAACAGAAGGCTCAGCACAGATGCGGACGGACGAGCCGAGAGACGACACAGCAGGTGCAAAACTCGCAGCGAATCCAAGTCCAACCGCGACCCAGGCAAACAGACCTGCACGTGCTCATTACACGCTTCCTTCCTCCCGCGTCTCCATTTTGTGCCCAGTGTGAGTGCGTCACCTGTACACTCTGCTCTCCAGATAAACCAGCACCACAGATTAATCATTAAAATAAGAACGTCAGAGAGACGTGCAGCGATTTGGGTTTCACAGTCCTACAATCAGAGAAACAGTGCTCACGCGGAGATACGAGCCCCTGTCTGCATGTGAATCCGCAGCAAACAGCCCTGTACCTGTCTAAAGGTATGAAAAGGTCAGGTGGGCGTACAAATGTGATGATGTCACCAGCTTTGCCTTTTTTTTAAGTCACATTTAAAGGCAGCAGGTCACACAGCACTAAAGAACAGCCCGGAACCACTTCAGACACGACAGGCCACACAGTACAACAGGAGATTCAGGGACTATTTAACAGCCTCCAGGTCAAACGGTACTACAGGAACCTCAGTTATAATTTCCAAAATTACAGGCCACACAGTGTTATAGAACAGTCAGTCATCATTCAGACACAACAGGCTATGCAGTACTACAGATTCAGTCACTATTTACCGCTGTCGACACTGCAGAACAGATCTGTGATGATTTAACAGCCTGTAGGACACACAGTGACTCTATAACACACCGTCTGTCACACAGTCACTGCAGCAGTGACTATTTACTCCCAACAGGCCACACAGTGCAACAGAACACAGCCCTGCCAGGGACCATTTTACACGCTATAGGCTATAGGCTAACCCTCACCGATCTGACTTAAGGGAGGTTTCTGATTCTCTCCTGAAGTAGCTGATTAAGAGTTGGGTGCTGGGGGATTAACACTGCTGTTGACACACTGAGACAAAGTTCACAGCTTCAGTGTGACCTGAGCTTATTTGTCATAAACCAGAGAGGAAATCAGAAGCATCGAATGCAGAAATGCGGAACCAAAGAGAAGAGCGTTCGAGACGTACAACTTGTATTAAATTCCAAGCTTTTCATTGATCCAAATCCCTCAGAAGCCGACATGAGACCTGAATAAACCAGCGACGGTGGATATGAGGTGACATGGTGGATTAGAGACCAGGAAATAGGGCAACAATGAACTACAAAACACAGTGAAGAAGAAACATGGATTTCTGTTGCTTGTTAAAACTGCAATTAGTATTTATTCAGAGGAGAAAATCTGAATGTGACCACACCTTACGCAGAGTCAATTTGCCAGAGAAGCAGATCCTGTGTCTGACAGCAGGGAGGGGCACCTGCGGATCAGAGCTCGCACGCACGCACGCACACACATACACACATACACACACACACACACACACACACACACCTTTCAGTTACACCTGTTTCCAAATCTGTTTCACTGAGCAGGAGCATCAAATTGCAGAAGCAAAGAAAGTCCGAATATTTTAGGACAGAATAAACACTGCAATTCAGCGCAAACAGTGTACAGCACCCCTCACCGTCCCAATCATTCTGCATCCTTCTCTCCCCCCCCCTCTCTCTCTCCCTCCTTCCCTCTCTCCCCCCATTACCACACCCTGAGGGGGGGGAAGGGTTTGTATTGTCATGCAACTCTGCCAACGGCATCGCTGTCGTGGGCTTCTGTTCTGTCGCTGTGGCAACACGATTGACCCACCAACTCAGCCACACGCGAACAAAAACAACAATGGCGCCACAATCAAGCAGAGCGAGAGAGAGAGCGAGAGAGAGACGTCTGACTCTGTCGTGAGGAGACAGCCAAACCTCACCCCAAGAGTGGAGACCGACCCTCGATGTTTTAAAAGCACGGATACGAGAGAAAGCCAGATCTGCGATAACGACAGTCTGAACTGCCAGAGTCATTCTAAAGCCTGAATCCCTCATATTCACAAACAGTCTGCGGAGACGAGAGCCGGGTGAGATGAGTGACCTGGCAGGATGAGGGAAGTACACAGACACATGGGCTGCATCTCTCATGAGGCTCATTTGCACATGTAGATCTGATTAACTCTCCGTAGAGTCACTTCACACACTGAAGAGTCTACAGAGAGCCATTCACACACTCCATATTCTGAGAGTTACTCTGAATGCGACCAGGACCAGCCGAGCAGTCAATAAATGCCCCAAAGCAAAGAGATCTAACAGATATACCTGAATACATGGATTAGAGCTGGGAAATATATTCCTATTTTACTATCGATGATGTAAGATATTGTTTGGGATTTTGGAGACTGTAATATCGTGATGAGACAAGAGTGTCATTTTTTCTGGTCGTAACAGCTGCACTATGTAAAGGGATGCAGTTTTTTGCACATACAGGACTGTCACAGCTGTGGATCATAGCCATAATATCCACATTACAAATGACTATTTTATCAAAAATAAACAGCACCAACAGTTATCCCAACATTACTGCCACAATAAAGACACTACTCTTCATTGCAGGCAATGAGCTGGAATGAAATTCATCTGCGTGAAAAGCCACAGGTTTCGCTCGGTAATGATACGGACTGAAATAACCCACAAACCAACCAAACGCCCCCTCCCAAAGGCTCTGGATTACCCACAATCCCAACATGCACACGTAATGCTGCCTGTCCGGGCCTATTCTAATCACCCCGCTAACTGGCTGTCAACCTTTGAATGATGACAATCAGTTATTTAAATTAAAAAAACGAAAATTGAAGATTGTGCATTAATTGGACTGACGTCTGAAGCACACCGGTGTCCCTCTCGGAACACTCTCCTGGCCCCTCACGTCAAAAACAAATTAGCCCAAGCGAGTGGCCCCGCCTGAGATAACAGCTGCTAGTTTTCATGTTGTGCAAAGCTACGTCACGTCGAGGTGACACGTTCATCCAGCTTCCAGACGCCACACAGCACATATCACAAGTCCTTATGTTCCTAACATGTTTGGGCACAGTGGATCAGGATGGCCAGCCCAAATCTACCCCGCAAAGCAGGCACTGGGGGCTTATGTTCCACACACAAACACTGATACACTGAACAGCTAAATCAACATCGACAGCACAATTCTAACACACCTCAAGCACAACTGCTTTACAGCGGCTCTTTCAGAAAAGGGAAGCCAAGTACAGTATACTGCAAGGTCTCTGAGAATTTCAGCCAGCAAGAAGACATACGTAATACCATACAGTAAGCGTACTTACACAAGTACATACTGGAATTACTGAAATGCAGACACACAGATAAAAGCACAAACACACAAACATGCATGAGCACACACATACTTCTTGTTGGCTGTTTACTCCAAAAGAATAAAGGTCAAACACACCGGTCACCACTGAGAGCACTTCAGCAGGCACCGCAGGGTTAAGTACTGTTAACAGAAGCAGTGTTTCACAGTCCAGCTGTGGTCGCGTCTGCGTTTCAGCCAGGCTTCAACAGCAAAGCACAGAGCAACCTTCCAACTTAAAAAAAAATAAAATTTGCAGTTCCATCAGCCCAGAGGCCTCGGAAGCCCTCACTTCTTTACACTGCGCTGGTGCATCGCCAAATACACACCGTATGCTGTGGGAGGGTAACGCGGTCAGCGCATATTTGGCAGTGCCTGTCCGACCAGGAGTGACCGCTGGAGTGCGATGAGCCGGTGACAGCGGGGCTGGGATTCGAACATCAGACCCAGGGCTCGATTACCCGAGACCTCAGGTTAAATACACACACAAATCACACAGGACGCACAGTGAGCCATGCCTGAGAGTTTCGGGGACGCACGACTTCTCTGGGGATGAAAATCCAACACTCACTCTCTGGAGCATTTTCCGTTTTCCCAAGTTCATCAAAATAATGCCAGGCTTGAAGCTTCCCTCAACGCGGCAGAATTTGTGGTCTTTTATACCTCTCAGCGATCCCCAGTCATTCCATTCCCGATCATATATTAATAACTACGGACCAATCACAGAGATCCATGCATGTTGCGTTGTTTCTCTATGCCACGAATACTTCCCGTTTGCCCTGAATGTTTGGATGCATGAGCCTTGTCTGAATCATCTGCGCAAAGTTTCGTCCTGCTCTTGCCTCTTTTCGCAATAAACATTGCTGTGTAAAGTAAAACCAAACGGCAAATCACCGACTCTTTCAGAAAAGAGAGAGACTGACGCAGGCGGATGATGCTGCTGCTCGTACCTCCCAAACGCAGGAGATATCGAGCCCCAAATCAGCTGCTGCCAGCGGGGCCTGTCAGCAGAGACGCTGGTGCGAAGAGCGGCCATTCAGATATCCATGGCTAGAAAAAAAAAAAGATTGTGGGAAGGAAATTTTGGCCTCCATAAAATAATGCACGCACTACATGCTCCTAATGCAAAAATTATGACACAGACCCTTCCAGCTTTGATACAACAAATGTGTGTGAGCTTGTGGTTGGGGGGAGAACTTCAAAGAACTTCAGCAAGGAAATATTGTTCCGCCGAACCAAATTTCAAATGAATTTATTTAAATCAATACGATAATTCGCTAGCTAGTTTGCTAATGCATTTCGCTATTAATTTCATAAATTCAAGTTTCTACGATTACAATTACACGTTTTAAATTTTAATGCCAAAACCGCTCACAAGCTCGCTAGCAAATTATTCATCATAATGAACTAGAAACACGCTGGTGATGGTTATCAGTTACCAAGTTACTGTGTTTTCCAGTGAGCGGAATCTGACCAATCGCGACGCAAGAAATCACGTGTGTGTGTGTGTGTGTGTGTGTGTGTGTGTGTGTGTGTGTGACACCAAACCTGTATCTCATGGGTTGCACCCCACCGATCAAACGACTTTTTTTTTTTTAAGAAAGCGCTAAGAGTCAAATATGTCCTGTAAGCAGCATGCGACTAGACGCAGTCCATTTGGTCGCCCGCGACCGCAACTGGTGTCCCCCGGTGCGCAGCTGTCAGATGAAATTGGGCAAAACCCCATAGGCATGTCCATTGCCCATCTAGTAGATAATGCTATACTTGTAAATGTGAAATATGGTGTGTATATATATAATTATATTCGTGGGGTTCAGGATTCCAAGGGAGCGGCGTAAGTAGGCAATGGAATCAGTCAGGGTAATTTTTGTTGAATTAGACCTCATTTTGAATGTTTAGGTGCAATGGATATGCCAAAGCTGCAACGGCATCTTAATGATGCCAGTAAAACATTCAAAGGTATATGGCTCTGGAATATTTATGCCAAATTTTGTACAAACTCACTGAATGGTTTTCGCTGTATGACTGGAATGGCACATGGAACATGATGGCAGAAGTCTGTTGTACCATAGATCCAAATAACGCATGCATGGTGTGGTGTGGTGTGTGTGCGTCTCTCACTGTCTCTCTCTCACTCAAATACCATGATGTACAACATATTGGGCCACTGGACGTTAATCGGGCTCCTGGAGGGAGAGGCTTACAAAAAATTCAAGATGGCCGCCATTGCGACCATGTTGTTTTTCCAATTTGGCCGAAATTCAATAGCAACCTACCTTGGGACCAGATGTGTGTGTATGAAAAGTTTCGTAATGATATCTTCATAAATGTTCATAAAAAGTGTGTGACGTCGTTTGGTATGGCGCACGATAACGATAACGGCGCACAGGAATTGTCACAAACGCTATATGTCCCCCCTCCGGGGCACAAGATTAGCCTTCAGGGACTGACTGTATACAACTCGGAACTGTTATTTCATTCTTTGGACCAACAATCACAGAGTTTGTTGAGAATACTGTGGACTCGCCTGCGGTTGACAACTGTTATGTTTGTTTTACAGTTGAGTTTTATCAAAGACAGTCACATTATAACTGGTCCATTAAATCAGAATAGGATCATTTAACACAAGGGAGTGAATCCAATTACTTTTGGTTATATATTATAAGCGGTCAGTTAATGTCTACATTCCCCAATCAATGTTTGTTTCTCACTCTAGTTGTGACCAAATGGCTTGAGGAGATAAACTAAATTACTGCACTACCGACATCATCTGGTCATGGCAGAGGTTGGGATGTGCATAACTTGTTGAGCGAGAGCCAGGGAACCCCGAATCTGGATCAGGACCCCCAATAAAAGGAACTCATGGGTTTTGGGACCCCTGAGAAAGGAAAGCTAATAGAAGCCCTGAGACCACAGCACTAAGACAAATATCCGAGCTGTAAACCAATCCTCCCTCCTAAACACAGACCACAGGCCCCAGACCCCAGTCCTGAAGAGCCACAGTGTCTGCGGTCGATACTCAGCCCTTTCTTGATGATAAAGTGCATTTTTACCCTGTTAAATCACCTCACCTGGATTGTTGGGTCCACATTTGGTGGTAAAAACAAAAGCCAGCACACACCGCAGTTCTTCTGCACTGGGGTGAGCCGCTCGTGACCATGTGGAGGATTTCAGATGGTTGGCAGAGAACTGGTAGATACCTTCAAGAAAACCACAGAGAAGAGAGGCCGACCTAAAAAGCGAGGGGTGTCTGTGGAACAGTGTATTTGTGTGAATGTGTGTGTGTGTGTGTGTGTGTGTGTGTGTGTGTGTGTGTGTGTGCGCACACTTTTGTGCAAACATGTAAACACACAAATCAAATTGCCGGCTTACTTAATTAAAAAAGCCGTCTCTGAGCAGTGTGAAACACGACATGCGTGTCCCGCTGTAGAGAACGACAGATGACAGCAATTACGAGTGGCTCTTTCCTCAGGATGATCCCAGTTGACACATCAGGGCTTTGATCAGATGATGAAACACCAGGAAGAGGAAACCGAGAAACCGACAGAACTGGGCTGGACTCGCCCTCCGATCTCAGGTCCGAGCTCATATCGACAGGAAGTCGACATCGCTGCCTCCGCTAAACATCCATCTCTGTTCCATCTGCAGTAATATTATTCAAAATGACGATCACTTCCTGAGGCACTCAGGGCGGCTGGGGTCGGGGCAGAGCCGGGCTACAGCTCCCTGTGACGCGTCTCCGCGCTGCTCCAAGGGGACATCAGAAGAAAATCAAACAGATGAAAGGAATTTCCATGTTTTCTGTATCGCTGCTGAAAGATAGATTTGCAGAGAAAATCCCACAATCTACAAAAGGAACAAGTCGACATGGTCTACAACATCCCCCGCCAATCGTGCGCTTCTTTTCGAACTCCATCAAGGCCTTTATGGTCTGAAGCTACACACCAAATTTGGTTGTCCTATCTGTAATAGTTTCTGAGAAAAGTTGTCCCCTTTCTCTCGGACGGACGGACAGACGCACACACGCACGCAGGGACGGACGGAGGTCATCCCCCTCACACTTCATGTTGGCGGGGGATAATAACGTATGGAAATGATAAACTATTATTATTATTAGAATACAGAAAGAATATGAATACATAAGGTCTTGTTATGTCCTTAAGGAAAGCCCACAGTCTGCCTGGTTTGTGTTCTGACTAATTCAGTCAGGCGGGGGCGTGTGGAGAGGGATACAGATGGTGGGGGGCGGGGGGGTCACCCTTAAAGGAGCCAAAGTGATTAATCCACCCGTCAGCTGCACGGAAACATCCGGATCTGGGTTGCGCGACAGCGGGGCGGCACACAAAGCCACATGTGCTTCCCAACCACAATAATTCTGATCTACACCCTCAGAGGACCACAAAACCAGGTCTTCGCCCCTGACCCCGCCCCCGACCCCGCCCCCCAGCCCACACGAATCTCCGGCTGATGGCCTACAGATGGCTCCCAAGATTACTGAGTGCAGAACGATAACCATTCACTCATAAACCACAACTCCACCGAGCGCACCATAAACACGGCCAGGCCGAGGGGCAGGAACTGCCTCCCCTTTGATCCACAGGAAGTGAGCGTGTGCGGCTTCCTGAGCTGAGCTATCTCCCACAGCCGTGGTCATTTTTCCCCTCGGCAAACTACATCAACATGTTTGTGCAGGAAATGAGCACAATGCCATGAGCAGCTTTCTCCCCGAAGCCTGGCGCACCCGTAAAACAGCCCCGCAAAGCATCATGGACCTTTGCTCTGAAGGGCAAAGCCTCATGAACGAAGGCCTAGGGGTTCTCCATTTTTTTCTGCGGTGGTCAGTAGGAAATAACATGGAGCATCATGCCTATATCTAACAGAACCCCACACTCGGTCTACAGGCTCAGGACAAGGAAGTTCCCCCACCTCACAGGTATTTCATTTTCTCGCACTGCGCTTTAGCTTACATTACAGAGCAAAAGCTGATTCTCATTTATCCAAAGTGACCAACAGCTGCTTAGACCGAGGAGGGACCACGCTTCTCTGGAGCAATACAAGAGTCAAGGGCCTCGTTCAAGGGCCAAACAGCAGCGCAGGTCTTATCCTGGCACACTGGATGACAAGCATGCAGAGGGTTACTTGATTTAGCCAATCACACTGGATCTTGAGCCATAAATCTCTCCAGTCCCAGTAAAGCTCCGTCACCAGCAGGCTGTAGGCTGATTACAGAGAGACCGCAGTCAGCTGCTCTCACACAGTGAGTAAGTAACCAGTCTGGACACAGAAGCCCTTCCCTTCCCCGGCCAACATTACAACTAATTATCCATCCAGACCACCAACCCCACCCCTCTCCGCACTGGCCTGGGCAATGACCAACATCAGGGCATCGGGGATCCCCAGGACACAGAGCACCGGTCGACCCCATAACCCCGAGCGTCCCTTTCATTCACACTCACGCCAAAACTCATACAAGAGGCTTTCCACAGCCGCGACACAGAGGAACTCCAGCCCGGGAACTTCTGAGTAAGAGAATATATCAGCGCTCCACTGAAGTGTGTGTCCACAACACACTAATCACACACACAGACTGCATTTACACGCCTTCCGTAGGCAGTGAGGCTACACTGTGAAAAAATGAACTGGCTCCAAGTACCATTTTAACATCATGAACAAACTAGTGCCCAGAGTTACTTAGAGAGTATAATGTGAATGAATCGTTGTGAAAATATGGAATCCATACATTGTACATCCTCTTGAGTGGCAAGGAGAACTCATGTCTCATCTGAGAAACAATCCATCCATCCATCCATCATCTAAACCGCTTCTCCCTCACTGGAGTCGCGGGGGGGAGCTAGATTATATCCCAGCTGACTCTGGGCAAAAGGCACGACCCACCCTGGACAGCTCACCGATCCATCACAGGGCGAACACACCTGTCACACACCCTTCACTCACACATGCTCACCTACAGGCAATTCAGAGTCTCCAATCAGCCTGACACGCTTGTCTTTGGACTGTGGGAGGGACGCAGAAGATGGCGGTACGACCCGCTGCAGTACTGCCGCCCCACACAAAACTAGCAGGTCAAAATATCATTTTTGTGCAGGAGGACACTTGTAATTTTTTCCCTTAAAAGCACAGATGAAAAACACAATAATTGTTTGGCCTCGGGACTGTCAAACACAAAGCAGTGGAGAGGCCTCATCACAGTGTACGCAGGGCGATGAGGACAGGCAGAACTGCCCTGTAAAGCTCATGAAGCGGCACACAGGGGGACATTAAACAAACAGGGCACAGAGTGTACATTTAAAGGTCAGGAAAATATTATGTAATTTTACATTATATGTACATTACAATCGGCTTGCAATATAACTGTTGGCTGAACAGCACACTGTGGTATTAATGACCAAAGTCTCCCTACAAACCCAGGTATTCAGCTCTGAAAACGAGGCCGGGTCTGGGGGCTTTGTTACAAATAAAGCAGCAGCCAGACGGCCTGTGACTGTACTGAATGCAGACAGACAGACGGACGGACACATAAGAGGCTGGGTGCTCAGCAAAGTCCCCGGACGCCTCTTTTATCCGCTGGGACGGCCATCATTTATTCCTCCAGGAAGGGTGAGCGAGAGAGAGAGAGGGAGAGAGAGAGAGAGAGAGGACCCTTCTGCCCGCCGACACTTCCTGTCTCAAGCTGCCATATCGTCAGCAGGTTTAAACATGTGATCACTAATCCATGCACAAACACTGCACACACACACTGCACACTGCACACACACACTGCACGCTCATGCGTACGCACACACACTGCACACACACATGCACACCCACTGCTGCTCGGGGATCTCACACAAAGCCGGGGTATTTTCGTGTCTGACAGTAATGCTGCACGCTAAGTCCTGGCCTTGGGGGCGGGGGGGGGGGGGGTTCAGATCAATCCCAGGGGAAATGCTTCCGCTCTTCGGTCTGTGCAGTGCCGTTCAGAAGTATTCGGACTCTGACTTGATATTTGGCAGCACTCCAGCAGAATGGGTTTAACAACAATGACAGTGAGGTTAAGGTAAAGACTGTCAGCATATATGCACAGGCCTTTCCACCCATACACTGCAAACCACTGTCACTGCCTGAACAGTATTACAGCGCAAAACATTCCTACAAACATGCAGAATGCATGTAACTAAATAACCAGGGATATTACTGAGCCATTCTAGTACCTTCTCTGTAGTCTACACACCAGCTCACTAACATTAATGACCACTTATCCATTAATTACAGTTTCTGTTAAATGAGAGAGAGACAGAGAGATGGTAAGTTGAGAATAAGGCCTCCGTTTATCACACAGTCGTGGTAAACAGCCGGAATGAGACGATGTGAATTAAACACATAACGAAGCTCTATGGCGCAGACCTCCGCGTCAGACACAGCCGACATCCCAACATCACACGAATACATGATGCCTCTGTTTGGGTAAATAACACTGATGAAAGTGAAGGAGTAAGAAAAGGGGTAAATTATTCACAGCGCAGTCTGTACAGCACCGTTTGTACAGCGACCGTTACATCTCTCTCCTGAGCCCCAGTGCATAAAAACAACACTAAAACAAAGTTAAACTTCATGCTTCAATTTGCAGGCATTTGGATCCATACTGGGTGACACCATAAAGAAGTGCAGTCATTTTTATACAGGGTGACTGTTCAGTTATTCACAGACGGGGATGTTTATTTCAAACAAAGCCATGCAGTCTGTCAGATATTTCACACACAGCTCTTCCTGTGTTAATGTGTATGAGAGAGTAAATACGATAAAACTACAGCGTCAAGAAAGGTCAAGGAGGGAGATTCCCGATCGCAGGCCTAATTCCAGCCTGAGCCCCCCGGCACTCGACAGGGTCCGCAGTCGTATAGAAAACACGGGGGAAATTTCAAACAAATCACAAGTGCACACAGCTACCAAACCATGTGACGGACGAACAGGTAAAGTAAGGATCAAAGTAACAGCATCCTGACGCACGCAGATTATCAGCCCTCTTTTCGCTGTGGGGTATTTCACAGAACAGCGGCCGTCTCATGAAGCGAGAGCACAGTTAGCTGAATAATCTCTTTCTCTCCTCAGTCCATGTGCCGGATCTGGGAGGCTCCATGTTTCACTCTGTGCAAATGACGTCCAGCTAATGCTGTAATCCTATTGCATAAAACAGGCCCCAGATCTGACCCCTGCTAACTAAACAGCCACCCCTCCGCCCCCACAGCCACATTCCAAACCAGCTGTGATGTCACAGCGAAAGGGCCGAGTCAGGTATGCGTTCGCTGGGCCGAAACTCCACACCCTGTGCCAGCGGTCAGTCTCCACAAGAGGATGAGCAGTCTGAGCAAACACAGTCACACACAGTCACACACACTCTTACACAGGCTAATACTATGCTGTCAAATGATGCGATAGATGCAATGATCTCTGCATCCTTGGGTAGAGTATGATAAGAACAGATATTCCAAATTTCACACAGTATGGATTTACATACCCAAACAAATACATCACACAGTATGGATTTATGGATCATATATTTATATGGACTTGTATCCCACAGCATGGATATACAGTGTATACTCTACAAATTAAATCCGACTAAAGACCCCACTTTAAATTCATAATCACAGTTTCTAATTCCAATATACTGGAGCAGAGAGCCCACTAAGCAAAAATTACGACACCGCATCCCTGTCCAAAAGTGCGCCAATACACAAACAGACAGTGCTCCATTTGAATTAAAAATAGAAACTAAAGAGGAAGAATCAGCAGCGGAGGGAGTGAGGTGTGTTTACCTGCGGTTTCGTCCTCCAGCAGGAATGCATGGTGGGGTAAGCGGGAGGTATGACTCCACAGGCCGTCCCGCGGCAGCACTACATGCTCAGAGGTGAACCCGCCACACGGCGAGGGGTTGGGGGGGTGGAGGGGAATCGCGGCTGGAGACCAGAAGCGGGTCTGGCGGCTGCCCTACATTCAGTCGGCCGTGCGGGGCAAGAGAGGCAGCGTGTCTGGGCATGTTCTGAAGCTCCAGAGCTGCTCCCTCCGCCAGCCGGCCAGCCCCTGCCATAATCCCATTGGCCGAGCCAACTCCTCGGTCACAATCCAATCCTGGGAGACCACACGCTGCATAATTCATGAGCGGGACGGACATAATGCAGCATTTCCCTGCCCCACTCTCTGCTGTCGTCCGTCTTCCCAGCGTGGCCATTTCAGATCGAAGCTCAGCAGCTCTTCCCATCCCACCTAACTCCGCCCTAACCACACCTCCCTGGCTGAACCACACCCATAAAACCCTCCCACACTAAAACATGGGAATTATACACAGGCCAAGTGAAAAATACCCAGAAACTGCATTTTTCAACAACAAATCAATTATAGGGACAGAAAATAACTTTGAACAGGATAGCTTTATTGCTTTGATTTCTATAAACATTGAAGCCCCGTGGATACATTTGCAGATTTAGAAAAAAAAACAAACACTCAATATTTTCGACAGGGTGAAAAACCGGACTGTGTGAAATCAGGAAACTGATGGAACACCTCTTCTGTCACTCCTTGGTGATTTTTCCATCACAGGAGCTTTGCCCAACTAAAAACAGAATATCTTCGGCCTGCTGATAAAACCTCGCATCTTCAAAATAATGAACTTCATAGGAAAATAAAAAATAAATATAAAATAAAAAATTACAAAATAAAATAAAAAATGTTTAATTTTGCATGTAAGAATAGTGGATATGCAAGTTTTTGTTTCTTATCAATTTAGAGATATGAGGTTTTATCAGCAGGCCGACGACATGTAATGTGCAGTATGTCCTTAAATTACCCAACAGGCAGTAGTCAAGAGTGGGTTTATCTAAAAAGCTCTCAGGGCCCCTTTATTTTTTGCCCCAGAGTGTAAAGCCAAGACCCTCTCTGAACAAAAGCTCCTCTCCCCAAATTACACACCTCAGCTCAATTACCCCAGAAAAATTAACCCTGAGAGCAGTATAGGCGACTATCATTGCCCAGTTATGAAAGATCAAAATCAGATGCTGCTGGAAATCTATCATGAGGCAACTTGTTTACAAATGGTCACATGATGGATTCAACAGCTCAGGATAATCACGGTTTTAATTCCTTGAAAATTAATTCTGCGCTTCAAGGGTTAATCTGGAATGGTCCTACAGGAGAGAGAGGAGGCCAGGGAGGGGGGTTACTACTCGGACTAAAATAAAAAATATATTCATCAGTCCATCTAGAAAAGGATTTTAGTCTTATACTGTGTCTTAAAAGAAATAGTTTAAAAAATATTCCATTGAGGCAAGACTGCAGCATTCCAAGACATTCCAATGAGATAAAGATTTACTTATTAAGCACACAGCATATTAAAACAAGTTTATATTTCCGTCTAAAGTGTAAAAAAAATTATTTCTTACACCAAGACTAATAAACTTTTTAAGAACCACTTTTTCCGTACACTGTGGAGAATAAGGACTGCCAAAGGCAATTCACCAGAGAAAATCTCACTTCCGCATCAACGGTCTCTTACTGTTAATTTGCATTGCACTTCAGTGCGTTCAGTTCCGCAGTACTATTGCTTTCCTTTATTGAAATGGTTCCCCTGGCATTAAACACCTGAAATTCCAGGACGCCACCCCGACAGGCGCGAGAATGCTATGATGTAACCTCTCTGCGCGTGGGCCTATTCCCAGCCCGACAAATTGAAAGGATTTACTGTTAAACCCATTAGGCGCTGTACATCCTGGGGGGAAAATTTAGCCATTACCCAAGACAAACAGTCGTGGTTCAAACGTGCATCTGAGCGAGCCACAGAGATTAGCCTGAGCTGATCTGTTAGCCATAGAGTGAACTGTTGTCCCCGGGCCACACACGCACTCGGGGAACTGCAGCTAAACATAGGAGGGTAATCCATTTAGCCCAGGTACTGTACAATCGAGCAGCTACTTTCACTTTCCCTATGAAGATCCAGTAAACCGCTCCTCAGTGAAGATGCTCCGTTATCGCAATTAGAGCCCTGTAAGTGGACTTTAGCTTCGGCTAACATCAGGATTACTGATTAACACGTTTCCCATATGGAGAGACAAATTCTTTCAGGCTCCTACACAGCCAGGAATGAAGGAAAAAAGCATCCCTTAGTAACCATTAGAGTGCCAAAATAAATTAAAAAAATATATATATAAAGGAATTATCCAGTGCTGTTGAAAACCTATCATGTGGCAACTTGTTTAAAAGAGCTCTTTTAAACAAGACTTGTTTAAAAGTCGTCACATGATGAGCTTTCAACAGCTTTGATTTTGACACCTTACATCATTGAGCCACAATAGCTGCATTTAGCACTCAAAGGGTTAAACTGTATTTCCATTCTGGATAAAATTTTACAGTTGTTGTTCATTAAGGACATACACTGTGTGGAGTGAGATGTGGTTAGTGCAATAGCCGTGGCAGAAAATATGACTCCACTCGCTGCGTTTGAGGTCAGTAAAAGCCTCCCATAATTCCTTGCGCCTGAATATTAGTTCATCATTCAGAAGAAATAACCAGATGCCACTACTGCAGTAGCTTGGCCACACACAAGCCCTCATTCAGAACACGGAGGTAGTCGGCTCTGGCATTTAACCAATCAAAACTGATTTTTTTTTTTTGCCAGTAGCTGGCAAACTTCAGTGGTCACCGAAGGTAATGTAACTTATTAACCCTATGGTGCCAGACCGAGAATTTCCCCATTGAAGTCTATTAACCCTTAAAGTGCTAGGTGTGAAAGATCAAAATCAGATGCTGTTGAAAACCTATCAAGTGGCAACTTGTTTAAAACAAGTTTAAACAAGTAGCCACATAATAGGTTTTCAACAGCTCGGGATAATAACATTTTTAATTCCTCAAAACGTTATTCAGCGCTCTAAGAGTTAAATTCAATGACATGACAGTGGCAAAAAATATTACATTTTTGCCTACATGTATAGTTCTTAAATTTTAATAACACTTCTGAGCACTGAACTTAAACTTGGTCCCTGGATCATGCAAAGTTCTTTAACAAAAGGCACAAGATTCTTGCTCCTCTCCGTCTCCTCATGTTCAGGTAGCCAGCAGCTCGCTGGACTCGTACTGAGACCCACCACAGCCAAACAGGAGAGCCTCCATCAGCCGGCATCGTGACGTTACACAGGGATCAATGCAGCCAGCCAGAGTAACCAGACCACAGTCCTTCATAGATCTCCATGGCCGTCACACAACCGCACTGCTTCATACACGAGGGCAGCAGGGGAGCCTAGCGAAAGATTTCTTGATGGGCAGCCTTACAGATGCTAGTCCAGGCCCCTAGGGGCCCCAGTGGGATTCTGATCGCATTTGGAGAGATGAAGTAGGGAAGAGCCCCACCGATGAGCCCTAGAGAAAGGCGTTACAGCCCAAAATCACTCCCAGGGCTCCACCTCCGTTTCTCTCACCTGTCCTCCCTACAGACCTCTGGTCCATCAAGTACGTCTCCCAGAGCATCTTTGAAAAAAGGACCATCTTGCGAATGGAGTGTCCCGGGTGGAACGGAATAAATAAACCAGAATGAAAACTAAATGAACCAGGACTGAACAATAACCGAACAGACGATACTCATGTTGAAAACACAAAGTTATCTGTTACCGTTTTTACATCGAACCAGCTGCACAACAGAAATAATTATTCATTACCGTCGTCAACTTTCCTAATGAGTTGACAAGCAGGGTAAATTACTGTTGCTGACAAGCCACAGATAGAGGAATGTGTGCGGCATTAATCTTAATTGAGCGATTCACACCATAATCATGTAATTACATCTGAATGATGTCACTCAGAAAAATGTCATGTAAATAATAAGGGAAGCATTTACAGTGAGGAGAGCAGTTTCAGTTACACAGAACTGCAGAGACGTGCGCAAACTGAGAATTAGGTCATGTGTTTAATGTGAGTATTTGAGTCGGATCTCAGCTGCCCGCAGTTCCTCTCTTCCCACAGAGCAGAGACCCTCTTGGTCCTGTTATATCCGCCCAAGGTTTATCCCGCCACTGTAACGCTAATGATACCGCGCTCTGCCGTCCTTCTCTCCATCTCACAAGATGCTCTTTTATCGGATCTCCCATCATCCACCATCAAAACCCCAGCAGCTCATCGGATTTTAAACGGCCCAGGCGCTTCCACATCACCCCCCCACTGACCCCCACAGGCTGTCTGTTACGGCTCACATCAAAATAGAAACAATGCAGCTAGCATACCAGGCTACTAAAGGGTCAGCCTCAGCTTAACTAGAAAAGATGAACAAAGCTTGCACACCTGCAAGTCCCATCCGGTCTGACATGTATGGATATTTTGCTCCGCCCCTCTCTGTACCAGCACTTCCTGGTTTCACCTCCAGTCTGTTCCGGCTCATACACAGTGGAGTGACCTTCCCACAGAGGTCAGAACAGCACAGACTCTGACTATTTGTCTTGTTTTGCTCTACAGGATTACGATGGCGCACTGAATGTACGCCGCCGCCTCGGGCTGGAGAATTGTGATTTCCCCTCTCAGGCTTTCGGGTACTTTCAGTTCTGCTAAATGCACTTTGTGCTGCGGGTCACTCAGTATAACAGCACCTGCTAAATGCTTGTCGTGAAATAGAAATGTATTTAAAGATTCGCATTAGGAATGACAAAGTTTTGCATGTGTGTTGACTGGAAACAGGAGACAGAAAGCCCATGTGGATCAGTGATGAGTATTAAGGACGTCTGTCTCCCTGTAGAGCAACAAAGCCGAATGATTTCAGCGACTCATCGGGTCTCGCCTCTGCCTCTGCGCGTGACCCCAGTCATTCAGCTGCGTCTCTCTGTCACCCTGTCATATGAAGTAGAAAAACCCCCTAAAAAACACGAATGAGGTCTTGAATGAGATCAATGGTCAAATAGGAACACAAGTCTTTTGATGTTTATCAAGTGCTGCATTCGCCTGGGCTCGGAAACGGTGAACAAACCGAAGCCAAACACCATCCTTCAACTCTGAGATGGGGCTCTGGACACAGCTGGCCGTGAGGAAATGAGGAGGAGCGACACGGCGGCGGAGAGGAGAGAAACTGGAGAGAGACCTGCGGAAAGGCAGAATCACAGAGGCGTGTCCCTGCAGAGAGGCGGGGTCAGCACTCCACTGCCGTGGGCTGTGCTCAGTCTGGGTGGGCCGCAGTGCAGCTGGGGGCCCTTGGCCCTCTCAAGAACACTTCGCTCTCGGCCCCAACTGATTTCATCCTGCTGATATCGGTGCGGGGAATCTCCAGGAGCAGAACCCCATAAACAGTGAGCTGCAAGAACCATCATTGGGGTTCTACCCACTGGCCATGTTCTCACTCTCCAAAGAGTCACATTCCCATGAAATTCCCACAATGCACCTAGTTTGTTGACTTGCACTCCATGTCCAAAAAAAACCACAAAGCTTATATTTTACTTCCTTTCAGAAGTGTTATTTCTGAATAACAAACATATCAGCATACACTCAAAAGCTCATGTCTATGTGCCGCATCCTTCACTTCGCATACCATCTTCACCCGTTTGAGGGGTTTTTTTTGGAATATTTTTCGAAACTCTCCAGACCTCCACATTTACAGTCAGATACCAGCTGTGCTCGTTACAGATAAATATTCAGGTAATGATGGTTAAATCAAATCATATTTTATCGCCTGATGCAAAATGCCCGCAGGCGGCAGGCAGTCTGACGGGCAGAAACTTCACGGCGACCCCTTTATGACAGCGATGCTCTGGTTTTTCCTGAGAGTCTATTTTTAATGCGAAGCGCCGGGTGAAACATACATCAGGTCTGTTCTGGGTCACCTGCATACGGTCTTTCCGCTCCGATTCATCACCAGAGACTGACTGTAAAAATATTTGCAGCTGAGACAGCAACTCCAATTTAAACCTCCGGGCCCAGAGAGCTGAGTCTGTGACTGATGTTATCACTGGCACCATGGGAGCCATAATTAAATTTGTTCTCTATAAATAATTATTGTGATTTTTACCGTTTCAGCGCATTTTAAGTCGTCACGTCAAATTAACGCCAACCTCAAATCCCCCAATTTCTCGAGGCGCGTGTAATTTTAGCTCGATTTGACAACTCAAAACACAGGGAAATGAAAAATGGCACAGTATTGTTTTTCTACTGTTGTTTTATGGACTCAGAACAGAAGCAAGATGCAGGGAGGATTGAGATGTGAGCATTTTCTGTTACGCTAACAGAGCAAGTCGGTTCAGCTCGACGTAAGCAGAGCACGGTCTTATGCAAGAGTCTCCATTTCAGAGCTGAGACACCAAAATCTGTCTTTTCTGATAACAACCAACTCAATCCGCAACAATCTTCCACCTTTGAGCGAAGTCTCACGCAAAAAAAAAAACGTAAGTAAAAAGGAAAGCTTTGAGGATCCACCCTGCAAAGGCGCACTAGTTTCAGAAAACTTTCAAAGCGCTTTTACAGAAATTCAAAGTCATACGACTCAAGGGCTGTGGCGGGATTAATCATGACTTGCGTATCTGATAACATCCCTCGCTGCCCCTCTCGCTCCCATCCGTGATGGAAGAACAAACATAAAAACTCCTCGGTGCGCAAAGTGCCGTTTGGGCATCTTACATATGCCAGGCAGCGCATGCGCAAATAAAGCCATGCAAAAAAAAAAAAAAAAAAAACATCAGCCCACTGCAAACTCTGGCAGAACTCAGCATGAGGACGCTGGAGCCTATTCCACGGGACGGCAGTGTTCACTGACTCCATCTGATTTTGGACGTCTCCAGCACTTCAGCACAAATCACTTTGGTCACTGATTAGTCACATGACTACATTCTGCACTGGTTGCCCTTTCAAAAGGAAGCTGACTGCATTCTGGAGAGATGAAGTTGGGATGGACTCAGCCATTTGGCCCTCGAGCAAGGCCCTTGACACCAAAAACTGCTCTAGGCTCTCCTCACCCATCACCCTCCTTCTTTCTGTACGTGTAACCGTTTTACCTGGAGTGTTTTTAAAGGGCTTCCTTGGTAAAGAGAAATTTGTTCTAAATGGAACTTCCTGGTTAAATAAAGATAGTAAAATTCTGTAAATATGCAAAATAAGGTTTTACTTCAGCCTGTCAGCAGTGTTTGCATTAGCCTAGTTTACACAGCACTGAGGAGTCATATGCCAACATCCGCACTCACCCAGGTGACACTGGCTGTAAATCAGAGACAACAGCTGTGAGCCATTCTTGGCACCAGCATCAAAGAGATATTCAAAGAAACACTGAGATATTCTTTAATTTGTTATTAATTCCTCATATGTTGTTCAATTCATTCAAAGGAGGTGAGGAGTGTGTAATTTTAGTTACGTGGCTCAGTGCAGAACCATTGGTAAAATGAGAGAAAAAATGAAATTATGAAATGAAAAACATATGAACATGTGAATGAATGTTCGAAGAGGATATAGGTGTCCCAACTGTTTGAGCCCAACATTCCAATTTGCTATTGATTAAATGCAATAGTTCTGCACAGCCTGGTGACAGAAAACACCTTCCACTGGAGAGTCTTCATGGTGGGCAATAACACACCACGCAAACTAAAACAACTTCATTTTTTATTTTTCTAATAATAGCACTAGTCAAGTCGTCGAACTCAAACACGATAAACAATACTATAAAATGTCCAAATAAATCTCACCTTGTGGAAACTGAAAATGTTGGTCAGAAAAGCCAAACTCCCGAGGCGAAAATGTCAGGACTCTTGCAGAGTCATATTCACACTGGTGATGTTCTTACAAATTTTTATTTGAGTGGGTGATGAAGTCAAAAGCTCATTAATCTAATCTAATCCATTTACCTTGCTGCAAGCTTCAGGAGAAGATGGAACACACTACAGGGAACCTCAGTGTTCTATTAAATGACCACTGCCATTCAAGGAAGTGCAACAAGGTCCCATTACATGATTACATTAGAACTACATTACCCAGCACTTTCCTATGGTTTGTGCATTGACACAAAGCACCGAACAAGAAGTGCTAACCTGAGCTCATTGGAAAATTGCAGAATATACTGTAGACTGGGCAAGTTACAAATCTCTTAAGGGGTCTTCAGGGTAAAAATTTCATTTTTTTTCCAGAAAATGTCAATATTTTTGATTTTCGCATAAAATAAATAAAATAACAAAGGTATGTAGTGAGATGCCAGAAAACGCCAAGAATCTGTGCTCTTCTTCTGCCTCAATTGTTACATGTGACTTTAAATGCAAGTTACTGAAAAATCACAATTTTTACTGATTTTTCAACCTTGTTGTAGGCTGTTGGAGATCTATGAAATGACATAGGTGCATCCCTGGAGGTTAACTTTGAAAATGAATCAAGTTGATTACAGCGATTTTCGTTATGGTTACATAACAGAGTTCAGTAAATATACATAAATGCTCCAAACAAAAAAAATCCTATGTCATTTCATAGAACTCTTAACATTTTCATATGAGACCAATTTGAGTAAAATCTGACCATGGGTAATTGAAATATCAGTGCCACAAAAACTTTAAAACAGCTGTTTCCATGGCAACCACATACATTTTTATCAATCTACATTTTATGGAGGTTAAAATCATGTTGAGTTTGTTTATTTCTTAGTTTTTACATTATTATGGTTATTTGTACACTTTACCCTGAAGACTCTTTAAAGCACCAGTTCTTCAAAACCATAACCATCAATTATAGTTCACGTAGTTAGCATTTGATTGGTCGGGACCATCACTGCCCCTCATGACTTGAAGCCAGGCACAATCAGAAGAAATGCCTTAATGAGCGGGAAACGCTCAACACAGCGTGTTTGTGCCGAACAATGACACGACAAAGAGCTACAGAATGACGCAAGTGCGGAGAAAAAGTGCCAGAAGATCAGTGAACAAGTACTGGGTACCGTGAGGAAATATCGAGCACGGTAGTTTTTTTTTCAACAAATTTGGCTACAGATATTTTTACCTTTGCATTAACTTGGTGCCTCAGGAGGAATGATTAAAATTTGACATTTCAAAGCATTCATTTTCCAAAACTAAAAGACACATTAACAGAGTAACGCTTGCATCTCTCAGCGAGAGAAGTAGAGTTTGAAATGGCCTCCACAAATCCCTGATCTCATATCCAAACGGCAGTCGGAAAGTACCTGGGGACAAACGCCGCAGAAGAGCTGAGACAACTTCTCTAATATACCCGACACACACTATCTATAGGAGAGAGAACCTAAGGAAACGGATGCAGTTTTATCTGTAGGTAGCAGTCACACAAAACATTGATTTGACGTCATTTTAAAACTTTTTACTGCTATTTATAGAACAGTTTTGATACAAACAAACTTTAAATTTCCTTTTTTATAATATAACTCAGTCCATATGAAAACGCACCACTCACGAAATCTGGAATAGCTCCACGGATTGATATGTGAAGTACATACGTATGATGCATTTGAGATAATGAATGATTTAAGAAGACATGTAAACATCATTCAGTTTCATTCACGATAATGTTAATGCGCGAGAGAGGTTTAACTGGTGTAGGGGTCAAACAGGAAAGTCAATAATGGTTGTGACCGCCATTTGCATTGACACATGCAGTGCATCGTCGTCGCATGGAGTTGATCAGTCTCTGGATAGTGTTCTGAGGGATAGCATTCCACTCCTGAACAAGGGCAACCTCAAGTTCTCGGATGTTGTGAAAGACGTCGTCCAATTTCATCCCATAAGTGCTCGATAGGGGAGAGGTCGGGTGACAGAGCTGGCCACTGAAGCACGGGGATGTTCTGCTGTGCAAGGTACTGCATGGACACCCTTGCAGTGTGTGCCCTAGCGTTGTCCTGTTGGAACGTGTGGACATCGTGGTGTTGGTTGGAAGAACGGCACAACATGGTTCTGCAGCACCTGGTCCCGGTAGTAGACACCGTTCACTCTTCCTCTGCAGATATGGAGAGGGGTTCTGTGACGGTAGCTTATTCCACCCCACACCATAAAGCTGCCACCACCCCAACGGTCCGTTTGAACGACACAATCGGCGTTATAACGTTCACCACATCTCCGCCAAACACGTATACGGCCATCTGCGTTCCTTAAGTGAAATTGTGACTCGTCAGAAAAGATGACACCGTGCCATTGTCGTAGTTGCCAATTCTGGTGCCTGTTTGCCCACTGTAGACGCTGGTTTCGGTGACGATCCGTCAATATGGGGCCGAAATAAGGACGTCGAGCGCACAGGCCTGCAGCTCGCAGACGGTTCCATATGGTGTTGAGGTGAATGAATCCACGTCGTCCTTGGACTTGAGCAGCCGTTCTTGTCGCTGGTAGTGTTCAGTCTCTGACATGATCCCATACGATCTGACGGTCCTGACGTGCCGCAGTCACACGTTGTTGACCCGGTCGAGGACGGTCCCGAGTGCTGCCCGTTTGCAGAAACCTTTGATGGAGTCTTGCAATCGTTGTGTGTGCGCAGTGTAGTCGTCTGGCAATTTCCCAGGTGCTGGCGCCAATTTGAAGCAAACCTATGGCACGTTCCCGTTCAGGGGCTGTAAGTCGCAGCATAGTGTCGACGTTTCACAAGCGTCAGTGAAGAAGTGAAATTTTATTCGGATTCACATGCTATTAAGGACAATGTGTGCACAAATTCAGAGTGAAATTCATTTTTCCTGTGGTGTGCGTGCAAGATGTTGCGTTTTTGCAAAAAATTGCCTAGCGTTACAGTTAACTTGAAATCCTCGCATTTCTTGCACCTGGCATGTCGGGTGATGTCACTGTAGTGTTGTTGTTGTATAAAAATTATATTGAAGTTCATTTGAACTTAAATATTGAATTTTTTCAAGTGGTGCGTTTTCAAGACTTATGAGAATGAAACTAGCTCTCGAAAAACCCCACAGAGAGTAATGTTACATATTTCAGCTGTAGCATGAAGGGATGCACTTTCAGCCAATCACAGAAAACACCCTGTGTTAGGGCAGCTCTGGGTTCCCAGCTCACACTTTAGTTCCAGCTGCTAGGCATTAGTTTCAGGCAGTAATAATCAAACGCTGCTCCACTTAAACACTTTTAGCGGAGGATGAGGTGCGCGAGTGCCTCATTCCCTGACATTCCCTCGAGGGAGCTGTCCAATCACGTGATAGCGATCGGCAGATGGTGCCCGGCCGCTGAACCCTGTCCGTTGGGGAGAGCATGTGCCGCTAAGCACACAGACGCCACTTCCGCCCTGTCACAAACCTCAAACCACCAAGTACACTGAAACCCAATCCAGCCATTGGAACGACACATATAACACTGCAAAAGTGCCAATGCCTGATGCTCCCCTTCCTGGTTATTCCAACTGAAATAAACATCTCAGGGATTGCGATTGGCTGAGTAAATGAGAGACCAGTGGCCCTCAAACTGATCTGAACATGAATCAGACTGTTCACTGGCAACTTGAGAGGCACCCTACGCAACACAGACAACTCGATATGAAATATGAAACATTCCAAGTTGTGCTTTTCTCAGCTAATTTAAGCAGCAATAGCGCTTTTGCAATGTTACGCTTATGCTCGCTGGGGATGCAGATGCTGTTAGCCAGGTGTAGGGATTTTGCTAAATATAGCATCAGTTTACCATACAATATATGAGAATGCAACCGGACAAGATTTTTCCCCCCTCAATGGTTATTAGAAAAGCAAACAGGAAAACTAATGCAGAAAGAAACTGCATGTTATATAATGCATCTTGAGGCAGATCCAACCGCTGCTCAACAAATTCAAAGATCCTTCAAAACGAAGCAGCATTTATATTAGAAATGAATAAGAATAATGCACATCAACCGATGTTAACCCCATAATGCCCCCTGTATCATATATGATACACAAAATTTGAAGGACCATGTCCACCTGCCAAGATGCAACACAACCACGACTGCTCACTGTATCATATCTGATACACAGTGCTGCCATCTAGAGGGAAGAAGTGAGATTACAGGAGTCTCTCCCCAAGTCACTCACTTCAAGGTAGTAGCTCCCATGTGAATGGGAATTCATGAATTTCCTTGGACTTTGGCAATGAAGTTTGGCATTCCAAGGTAAATATTACACAAAAACTTATTCTTATACATGCTAAGGCATAGCTATAGATAGTAGAGAGCATATAAATAAATTGAAATCTCCACTGGACTCCAGTAAGAGTTTAATTAACACAATAAGAATCTGCAGCATTTTCCCTCTCCACAAGCCAAAGTCACAATGAATGCAAAAGATGAGCAACGGCACAAAAGCCCCAAAAGCCTCAGCTGCGCAGGGGGAATGTCCCGCCAGGCAATCACACTGAGCACGTGCAGAAAGACAGGCACATAGTTCACTCAGGGCACACAAAGCAGTAACGACCAGCCACAGCGCATTCAGGATTGATAGAGCAGTCAGATGTCATTTCTGCGGGCTGCTTTCTAAAACCGCCTGACTGGCACACGCCCAAGGAGGAGGACCTTTTCACAACATCGAGCAGGCAGATGTCTCATCCTCTACAGCAAGTGCGCAGACACACCCCCTGCTCTACCGGGTGTGCGCTCATATAGCCCGAAACCTTGCAAAGGCTCAGCCTGTTTAAAGATTTACATTTTCGGGATTACCTACGATTCACTTGTGAGTGAAAGAATTCCTCTCACAGCCAGCAGGAAACAGTTCAATTTCCTCAGCAAATATCGGGAAAGGATACTGTATTTTACGATTGGGTAAAAATGTGCGATTGCGACTAGATTTATCGTGCAGCGCTACTGTATTTCCGTAAGAACACTGTTCGGCCTTGTAATGAACGCTGAATGTTGTGAACAAGATCAAATGAACCCACATATGCATTTCTTGTGTTTTGAGAAACACTGAGCTGTGAATAATCAATAAATAAAATGGTCCATTCAAGATCAATTAATCAGGATGTGTTGATATTCTTTTCCTGGATTTTGTGCATATTTCCATTGCAGCAAGCCAGCCATTACACCCTCATTAACACATTTTAACCTTGGCTAACATTCACCGATTGAAGATAAAGATTGCAGCTCAAAACCGATGCATAATATTGTAATAACACCACACTGGCCCATTACAATTTGTGACAGCGAGGACATTGTTATTGGGCTGGCTTACACCTATAGTACCCCTACTGTATCTATAGTGTTTATTGTGGTTAGTTACAATGGTTACAGCAGCCCAGGGATGGATCCTAGAGTTTGCAAACAAATCTCAGCTCTACATTCACTGTAATTAGCCGGTGATTAAATTTGTCTGAGAGGTAATTACATTTATCATCAACCAGATGCTATGCAAACCAGAGCTGCGTCGTAAGACTAGTGCCACACAGTTCATATACACGGATTACAGCTCTTTGTGACCATGATATCACTGTAAATTATTTTTTCAACAATGTGATGGAGTTCTGACATTGAAAACGCAGAGCCAGTTCCCTCAAAAAAGTTCAGATGCTCATTTTAGGGCATTTCTGACAGATTAAGAATGCACTTACTAGCAGAGATGTCACTTACCCTAATTTAACAATCTAAACGCAGTCAGCAAATGGAAGCACTAACGGTGTTCAGATGAAAACTGGACATGCCTAACTCCATACCCATAATTTGTGACAGGAGGCAATAATGCGACTGTGGCGCTGCTGTCAAAAGGGCTAGACCAAGAGGAATTAATTACCCAAGGAGTTGGTGAAGGTTCGGTTCCATTAAGCCAATTCAGAGTAGCCGCGATCATTCCCATTAAAACCAGCATGTTAAAGGGGAACTCCGGTTACTGCTGTGGTTATGTCCATAGTAATGACTAGATAGCAACTATATAGTCATTACTATGGACATAACACAGCAGCCGTTCATAACCATAGTTTTTTGGTGTAAAAATTACATTTTGGAATATTGGATTGTACGAGTTTGACAATCGACTAGTGTGGACTTCACCGGAACACAGGAAGTAAACGGAGGTATGTGCACTGAGTGAAATAGCACAATTTTTATGCATTTCTAGGTCAGCTACTACAGTCAAATTCACCGTGGCCACTTGGAAGGGTTAGGTTAACATGGCTATGGACTTAGAATGACATCTCGATCATGTTAAGAGGCTAAAAGCATGTTAAAAGCCTGCCCCGTTTGAGCCGCTTAGATGCGAACTCTAGAAGGACCATAACTCGGTGTAGGCAAAACCAATTTTCTCCGTTTGTCTTGCTATTGACAGTCTTCCTTCACCACAAACAACAAAGATACGTGTTGAAATCAACCAAGGTTCCCCTTTAATGCAACAGCAAATCGCCAAATTCCTCAGATGAAGGTTAAGTACCTAGCTTGCGTTACTGCCACCACCTTCAGTCCATGCTCCAATGCAGTACGCAGTTCCCTGATATGAAGCCAAGCAAAAAACTGCGTAAAATCTGCGTAAAAGAATTTTGTATGAATAGGGCCATTTAAACCAAATACAAAATGGCACTCAAGGCATTAAAACAAGGGCGAAACTGATCATTTGTATTTTCCCCGAATGTAGAAAGCATTACCATGCCTACAAATACCCTTTCACCCCTCCCCTTCCCATAAGATCCCACCTCCATTTTGAAGGCATTATTTATTGGGTATATAACAATATTGAAAATTAAATATGGAAGGAAACTGATATGGGCGGTGTTTATTTTTTGAACAGATTCACTCGCTGGGATTCAGTCCCATGATCATACCATAAATCGACAGCATTTACGTTTAAAGGTGGTTTGGGAAAGTCAAAATGCAAAACCACAGCACCAGATTCATGCATTGACACGACCCCTAATGCGCCGTCTCACCCATTGAGATGCAAATGGTTTCACTTCAGAGCAAGAAAGAGCCATTCTGGGCGCAGGGGATAAATATTCAATTTCCGACAGACTAAATTGAGCACAATATTACAATGACCAGCACTTCTGTTTGTAAAGGCATGAAAATGGACCCAATATGCTACAGGATGTAAATGGGAAGTAGGGCACATTGTGGAAGAAACAAACAAAAGTAAAATGAATTCACTGGCTGATGCAGTTAATTGTTTCAGTGCACAATGGGGGAAAATGCAGCATTTTATCTTGACAAAACATTGTTAGGAAAATGTTGAATCAGACATCAAACTTTTTCAAAATCGTTTTAAAATATGCTGTACTATCCAGAATCATAACAGCAGCTCTCTTTGAAAAAAATTAAAACAGACAGATAAAAATTTAACCCTTAGAACGCTGAAATAAATGTTTTAAAATGTAAATTTAATGATCTTGTGCTGTTGAAAACCTATCATGTGGTGACTTGTTTAAACAAGTCCCCACATGATAGGTTTTCAGCAGCTTTGATTTTGATATCTTAAATCATTGAGCAACAATAACTGCATTTAGCGCTCTAAGGGTTAAAGTAGACAAATGCACAATTTTTCCAGGATGGGAATTTGCAGAGAGTGAATTGAGTCTGGGTTCAAAGGTTAGGTTAAATTAGGTTAGGTTAGGCGGGAGCGAACAGCTGTGGGACAGCAGTGCGAATGAGACCCACGATCCCATTTCAGAGTTCAGTGTCTCGACTGGAGCGAAGCTGCTCCATCTCACCAGTCTTTGCTCTTACCTGGAGACATCGCTCGTGCTTCTCAGCCAAACAGAGCGGGCAAACATCACAGCGTTTTTTACTTCTGCAAAAACATGCCGCACAACTTCAAAAGCACTGACGGCCGTCGGTGCACTCTTAACAGTATTTGTTGACGGAGTAATTCTCAAGGTAATTTTCATCTGTCCTAAATTACGTGTTTGGGCCCTTCCGAATTTGCATTTAAATGGCAGCGACTTCAGTGCCCACATTTGAGTAAGACGGTCCTCCAGCTCAAATTTTTGAACTCTTGAGTTAAAAGCTTCAGTTCTGCTTCAGAAGAAATTCTCACAATTCAGCTGAGATTTCACAGATAGGGCAAAAGACACACTCCCCTGCACCGCTATAACGAATCCCCGCCCCCTCTCTGTCGCGCATGTTAGCTACGCTCCCCAGCCTGGGAATTCTGCTGTTGAGATCGGAGCTGTCTACCGAATTCAAAAAAAATTATCTGCCAGTTAAACAGAAGCGGAAAATCCGGGTTCAGAAGGTAAAATCCCCCCCCTCCTCCCTTAGTCACCTGAACTGGCCGATTAGTCCAATTTCATCAGCCAAGAAGGAGAGACAGTGACTGAAATTGCCTGACAGGTCGTGGGCGGAACAGAGCTGCTGCAGATCTTATACTTTCTGAGGCCTGAAGTTTGCAGCTCAGCAGGAAAAAGCATTTGAACTGAACGACGAACAAATCAACAATCAATACAAAACTGGGACCCCTATATTCTACATAAACTCCCTCCTATAACCAGAAAAGGATACATGTGACCTCCAGGTTGAGGAAAGAAGCCAGAATTTACAGCTTCACTGATGTACAAATGATTCATAAGAAGTGGTCAAATTCAGTGAACTTTACAACAGCCTCCAGGGGTACTGATTTAAATGTCTCTGAAAGGCACTTGTCTGATTTTTGTCATGACTATTTGATTATTTTTTGAAGTTAACAAAAATTTTATTTTTCAGACAATATTTTTCAGTGAAATACTATCAAAAGTCATTGAAGATTTTCATTCAGTAATTTGGTTTCCCCTTTCCATAAAGTTCATGAATATTCAATTCACAGACCTTTAAACCACTGAAAAATTCAATACAACATGAAAGTCAAGTTCTGATTGGCAAAACCATAAAAGCCCCCCTTTGCTCAGTCCCACTGAGAGAGAGAGGTGACCAGGAGGGCAGTGACCGATAGACCTTACAAATATACACACCAAATCCAAACAGGAAAGTTAATTTGTCAATAAAACCCAACTCAAACAGTGCTACCTGACGCTCTGCACGCGGCTTTATCCAAGTAATACGGTCTGGGAGTCAATGATGAAGAATCATGCTGCAACCTATCCAGTTTAGTCACCTGGTCAGGCATGAGTTATGGGGTTTAGGGAATAAGACAGACTGATGAGACCGATTTTCCTCTGAAACGGCCCAGTCAACACACGGTCGAGTCTGCCCATTTTAAGGGACCGTAAGTTTTTAGTCTGATGGGAAGATTGTATCCCACAGTGCAACAGTGACCCCTGCCAGTCAATCGGGTATTGCAATAAGCACTACAGCCAACATGAGGAGTCATCCTGCGAGGGCAGCCTGGATGAGCCAGACCTGCTAACTGCAGTGAGAGGAGAACCAGACCTGGGGCCAGAGACCAAAACCCCAAAGAAGTTTGCGAGCAGCACGGGTTACGCAAGGCAGCATATTTCTCACTGGTGGCGTTATTCCGCTTTGGATTTTACTTTAAAATTCCGAAGTTTCTTTGTACTCAATCAATTGCCCTCGGGGACCTGATTCTATTCTTTGTCATCTCCAAAAAAAGCGTCAGACATAATTTCCATTCCCGCTCATAATCTCCCATTTAGCAGTACCCAGAATGCTCACGCTGGAGCTAAGAAGGCGTATCACCAACAGCTCTGAAGAGCATTGAGAAGGTAAATAGGCTTCGCCGCGTAGAGCTCGAGACACCCCAGGTAATATTCCAGTGCCTGGTTCAACCTATTCGCCGACCCCGTGAGATGCAGAAAGGACGCGGTTGCCCTGAACAAAATTACGGGAACTTTTCATGGCGCCGAAATCCAGCTTAGCTTGTGCCGAGGACTGAGCGAGTACACAATGGGAGTGGAGAGCTGGAGTGCTCTGCTCTGCACCGATGCGGCTGATTCTCTGGTTTCTCCCTCGGTGGGACGCGCAAGAATGAGCCGTTAATTAAAACAGTCCTCGCGGGACTGCCGCAGTTACCCAATCAGTTCCCTGCTCGCACTCTGCAGTGAGAAACAGGCTCCCACCCCATTAACCAGCTCATGAACCGTCGCCGGGAGGTAAAGGTCGGCCCAGCCAATCTGTGCTCCTGGTGCAAGAATCAGATGATCAGTGCCGAGCAGCTACATTCACTGGAGCTCCTGCGAGAGAGAACGATCAGAATGAAGATGTCTGCCTCTTCAAAACCACCCATCCATCCCTGATCCGCACCGCTTCTTCCTCAACAGAGGAGCTGGAGCCGATCCGTGTCCTGATCCGTGTCTACTGGTCCCCCAGGACAGAGAGCTGCGTCAGCCTCCTCACAGCCGCTGTGTTACACGGAGAAATACTGAGGAAATGTGGTAACAAACAAATACAGTTTCAAAATGGAAGAGAACCATCTAGAAATAGTCAAAGTAATCGACTTTCAGGCCACTCAAAGTTCCAAGCTAACGTGAGACCTTAATGACTTCCTTTCCAACCCAAAAGCACATACATGCACACAAAATGATTTTCTAACATTACAATAAAAAGTTAACCGTGATTTGGGCGAAAGGAATTATATTTCCATTTTTAAGGAGTGTGTCAGGATTGGGCGTGGTGATTGTGCATCAGACGCGCACACAGACACACACACACATGCACACAGACACACACATATGCACGCACAGAAACTATAGGGCTACTTATTCTAATTTGATTGGCTGAATTCAGGGTCGACAGCCCCTCCTCCTCATCACTCCCGACAGCTTGCAAAAATATAATATCCATCCTAACATTCCCATTGGATGTCGGTGCGCGTTATGAGCTGACTGCACACCTAGGAGACATCATTCTGCCAATAAGGCGGCTGTGCGTGCCTGCCGTGGTACATCTATTTTTAAGAGGCATTAAGAATGGGACAGTGTATAATATTCAGCTACTGAAAAATACAAACAATGAAATAGGGTCAGACCAGGCCTCAAGGTCATGCAAAATTAACCCTTAGAGTGCTGAAATAAAATTTTATATATATACACGTACATGTACACACACACACACACACACACACACACACACACACACACACACACACACAAACACATAATTATCTTGTGCTGTTGAAAACCCATCATGTGGTGACTTGTTTAAAAGATCTCCCACAAGGGAGCTCTTATAAACAAGTCACCAAATGATACGTTTTCCAGAGCTCTGATTTTGATATCTTACAATCCTTGAGCAGCAGTAGCAGCATTTAGTGCTCTAAGGGTTAACAGTCCAACAGAAAATATTATCTCCACAGTCCTTCAAAACGAAAGCATAAACCATTAGGCATTCAGCTCACTGCAGTCTCACTTTCGTTACGTCTCATTTTAATGGAACAAAATAGCTCTGTGCCAATATTGTGTTGTGTGAGAAAGAACAAACAGCCACATTTGCATTTCAGTAACGAACAGTTATTGTTCTGACTTAATCGCAAACAGCCATCTTGAATATGTTATGTGCAATGAGGAGAAGTCCAAAAAGTCAAGTGCTTTTCAGTAAATATTTGCCCACAAATTCAACAGCAGTTTCAAGCATAAAATTGCCACCTGTCACAAATTTTTAGTACCAGGATGCGGCGTCACCTGGCGAGCTTCCCTTTTTCGCTGAGATCTGCAGCTGCAAGGACGCCCGTCACCCCTGATAACGGATCGTGGGGGTTAGCGGCCAAATTTAGCCCTCTGACGGCTTCCTCATCCAGCTGCTGTTTGCACAAGCAAATAACCAGCTCTGAGCAACGTTAATAATTTATGTGTTAATATTACTGCCTCCCGAGTTCCAGACGTTATTTTCATGAGCAAAAACTGAATGCAGTGTCCCCTACGAGGCACAGGGTCTAAGGTGCATGGCGTAATCATGTCTGCCACTACATCTGTCTACCTTTTATTTGACTGACTGCAGATGAGAAAAGGCAGAATTTTATGCCAAAAAGTCCAGATTTAACCAGTCAGCAGTTGGTAAGCAGTTTCAGCTGGTACTCCAGTGGGCACCAGCTCACTCACCAGCACCAGCTTAACCCACTTCTCCAAGCTTTGTCCAGCCATCGTCCGGCTTTGACCAGTCAAAGACCATCCATGAAAGGCAGATGTTAGAAACACAACGAATACCAACCCTGTTCCTGGAGGTCTACCATCTTGTTGGTTTTCACTCCTACTCAAACAAAACACTTCTCATCCTACAGCTCGACAATTGCATTTGAACCGCTGATGAATAGAATCAGGAGTGCCAGGAATGGGAAGGTTCCTGGTTCAATCCCCGGCTCCTCCAGAGAACGTGTCGAAGTGTCCTTGAGCAGGACACTGAACCCCACACTGCTCCTGATGTGCAGGTTGGCGCCTTGCATGCTAGCCTCCGCCATCAGGGTGAATGAGAGGCATAATTGTAAAGTGCTTAGTGTCATTTGACTAGAAAGGCGCAATATAAATGCTGTCCATTTACCATTGACCATTTTTGAAAAATGAAATATAGCACTCCTGAAAAATTAACGTCCAAAGTGCATTTGACGGATGTCATTCATTTTGACTGAGGAACAGAGATTGTGAAATCTGCCCGATTTATATTCGACGCTGACCTTCAGGAAGTCAGCCGACCTGCTGTTCCCCAGCACAACCATTATAACCACAATACCCCGTCTGCACAAACCATGCAGCTACCGACTGCCTCAAAGCCTCATTCACTGTGAACACCCCAGTACTTCCTGGAATTAACTGCCTCATTTACATATTCTGAAGATACAGTTTCCTGCACAGGCAAACCCACTTTTTTGTCTCAAAGTGAAGACTCGCATTTCTCATTGGTGCTAGCAATCACCGACTCAAAGCTAACACTTTGTCAATAAGCCTTTGGCAGCAATTACAGCTCTCCAGAGGCATTTCAGTATTTTATCGTTCACCGAAACAAAAACATTTCTCCGAACACAGAGAGGAAAGCCGACAGGCCTCGGTCACGTCATGGTTCCCAGAGAAACGGAACGTGATAAATGTGCTGCACGTGCGCTACTTTACCGTGACTGGTCAGGTCATCTTTAAACAAACACAAACTACAGAAGAGGTCTTTGGCTCCGTCTCCTTGATACAGTAATGAAGCAGAGAAAAAAAGAGAAATGTGAGGACAACGGTCTTGTTTGCCTTCACAGGATGCGGAGGTCGGTGCAATTATTTTATCTCCTCACTCCCATCCCCGCCATTACACGTTCACCAGTAACTCTTTACTGTCCATATATGGGACCTGGAGTGTGGGGCATTTACAAAAGAATACAGGCTATACAGCTATAGGAGTGTATAGGGGAGTCTGGCTGATGGGGATGCTGCGCTATAGGAGTGTATAGGGGAGTCTGGCTGATGGGGGTGTTGTACTATAGGAGTGTATAGGGGAGTCTGGCTGATGGGGATGCTGTGCTATAGGAGTGTATAGGGGAGTCTGGCTGATGGGGATGCTGTGCTACAGGAGTGTATAGGGGAGTCTGGCTGATGGGGATGCTGCGCTATAGGAGTGTATAGGGGAGTCTGGCTGATGGGGATGCTGTGCTACAGGAGTGTATAGGGGAGTCTGGCTGATGGGGGTGTTGTACTATAGGAGTGTATAGGGGAGTCTGGCTGATGGGGATGTTGTACTATAGGAGTGTATAGGGGAGTCTGGCTGATGGGGATGCTGTGCTACAGGAGTGTATAGGGGAGTCTGGCTGATGGTGATGCTGTGCTACAGGAGTGTATAGGGGAGTCTGGCTGATGGTGATGCTGTGTTATAGGAGTGTATAGGGGAGTCTGGCTGATGGGGATGCTGTGCTTTAGGAGTGTATAGGGGAGTCTGGCTGATGGGGATGCTGTGCTATAGGAGTGTATAGGGGAGTCTGGCTCATGGGGATGCTGTGCTATAGGAGTGTATTGGGAAGAATCACTCTCAGGGAAAAGGTGCAAGGACATGCTCTCTAAATAATCCTTGGGGGTCATTAAATTTCAAATCCACATGAGTGCTCATCTCTGCAGTGAGATTGTATCATAAACCTAGAGAGCAAGAATAGTCATCATCATTCAATATCTGCATTTCACACAATGTTCCTCACTTCCTACAGGGACAAAACAAACAAACAAACAAACAAACACAAACACACACACACACACACACACACACACACACGCACACACACACACAAAAAGACAATCTGCTCCTGAAGTTCACAGGAGGTAATTGATCTCCTTAATTTCACTAAATTCCGGCACGTACCCACACGGAAAGGAAACCAGGTTTTATACCAACCCAAGGTCAACACAGTCTTCTCCCCCCACACTAGCCAGGGTCAAAGGTCTGCATAGCTACCATTTCACATGAAAGCTTCTGACCGGGAAAATCTCTTTTTCAGGATTTTCACTGAGCCCAGAGCTTTTCAGTAATTTTATGCATCATTTATATTCATAAGGTCATGCAGCATAATTCACAATATGTCACAGCAGATATGCAACCCGCAAATAAATAATTCATGAGAAAGATCGTCATCACTCAAGAAATTTCAAATATTTTGTTTTAATACAGATTTCTGCGTAGGACATAAAATATATACTTTTTTAACTTATGACAATTCCCTGGTGTCTGAAAAACAGGGTTTTAAAGGTTTGAGGGAAAAAACCCCCACAAATCCAGCCTTTGCAGCCGGTCTCAGGGCCTCATTCTCTCCCCTCAGTCACTGTGCTGCTTAGAGTGGGCGGGGCCAGCGAGTCAATCAAAAGGTGGCTTTGCTCTGATTGGCCATCTCTTAGCAGAGAAAAATTAACAATGGTTGTCGAAATCGTAACATGTCATTAGTGAGCAGGAACTATGAAAATGACTCCCCTTGTGTCATCCTAAGGGGTAAATAATCCAAACCAGTCATTGATTAACATGATTTCCACAGAGGGCCACTCCAGCAGAGAGACTGCAGTTTCATGTTTCGTCAGTTACGAGGTAGACGGAGGAACATATTTTAGGCCCATGAGCAAAGTGTAATTTATATAAAAGGGGACCGTCAAGAATCAAGAGGTACATCTTACTGTACTCAATTAAGCATGAGTTTGGCAGCCATCTTTGTTTACCATTCTATCCATACATATGACAGACTCATTTGCATCACATCCAGACAATCTTAATTAAGGTGCTGTCCTGGACTTCCTCAGTTACACCAGATGCATTTAAACTGACACATTTTAATTCCAGCCACCCGCTAACCAATTATTCATCCATCTCCATCGTAAATTACAATCTGTGCATCTCATTAATCAGGTCGGTCTACTTCAAGAGGATTCCACCATACCCTGCAAATCCTTCTAAGTAAAGACAGATTTCACAGAAATCACTGGAAATTAGTTCTCAGAGACTAAAATCTAAGCAGCGAGGATTTATAGGACTTAAAAAAATAGAAGAACAAAAAGTGGAGACAGAAATTAAATAAGGAAAAAGGATAAATCAGCCAGTAATTCAATTGATTTGCATGATGATCCAATCCTGAGGTGCTGAAAAATGACAGAGATCTTTGAGATATTTTAATTAAGTTCATTCCTTCATGGAGAAGTTTAGAGTAAAACCCATCTGCTGTCTAACAGCCGTGGCACATGAACCTAAGGACTGCATTTATTTAAATTCATTTTCAACGCCCATAATGACCACCAGTGTCAGGGCCATGAGACACGGATTACACGTTTTAGAGTAAAGGGTTTCCAATGTGTCCATTTTTACTAACCCTTAGAGCGTTATGGGCAGCTATAGCAGTTGACCAATGATGTAAGATATCTAAGTCAGATGCTGTTGAAAACCCATCATGAAGTAACTTGTTTAAATGATCTCCCGCAGTGGAGCTTGGGAGCACTTTTAAAGAAGTTGCCCCATAATAGGTTTTCAGCAGCTCAGGATAATTTTTTAATTCCTCGAAAATGTATTTAGCGCTCTAAGGGTTAAACAAACAACATGGTTTCCAAACAAACAAACAAACAAACAAACAAACAAACAAACACACACACACCAAGCTATTCACAAATTCCGAGGGACACATGCCTGGGTCAAGATTGATCAATAAGCAACATTGAGAGAAAAATCTATTTTCAGGTCAGGCATGCAGTGAATGAAAGGTTACCATGGAGAACAGGCACATATATTCTTTGGCATCCTATGACAGCCTATCTGCCCGTGGAGCGAGCCATCACCAGCTAATCCTCACACGGTCACAACACCTGTCACCCAGCTTGCATCACCACTCAGTAACAAAGGAACTTGGATTATATGCCAAACCATGAACATTCACACGTTTAACCCAGCCAGCTGGATACACTTACAGTCGCTTGTCAATGCCATAACGGCACTGTGCAGTCAGTATTTAACGCATTATGGATTGCTGGCACCATCTTCATAGTTCTTTCCTTCGTAATCTCAGCCGTCAGATGAATAGGAGTGTTTCGAACACTTGCCAGTCAGCTGCCTGTGTCCAAAACTACACCACATGACAAATCCTAAATCTATCCCGGGAACAAAAAACTCTCAAAGAGAAGAGAGCAGAAAAGCACAATCATCAAGCAAAGATTACGCCTTTCATTCGGGGCTGTGGTTTGATCATAAACCCTGAGTTTAAAATTTCTATGCACCTGGTAGCATTTTGTAGTCACCAGTCGTCGCAAACGTAGGCTTTTGCACTCCAAATCCCAGAATTCCATTGATAACAGAGCGATCCAAAATGAGCACATCACATGATTTACTTTCCTTTGAAGAAAAAAAAAAAAACTGCTTCATTCTCAGAAAACAAAAAGCTTCCCGAAGTGGCTGTGGTTTTGCATTGAGCCAGTGACAGCCAATGTGATCACCAGTACAAATAAATAATAATTTAAAAAAACAAAACAAAAAAAAACATAACAAAACATGAATTTAATTATCTTGTGTTGTCGAAAACCAAACATAAGGCTCCCCCACGGGAGCTCTTCTAAACAAGTCGCCACATTATAGGTTTTCAACAGCTTTGATTGATATTTTACATCATTGAGCAACAACAGCTGCATTTAGCGCTCTGAGGGTTAACACACTTCCCTCTTAAAGCCACGCTACACAGGCACCTATACAAGCGGCGATGCACTTCAAATAAATCAACCAGGCAAGGAGCTGTGGGATGGTATACGATACATCACCATTAATTAAGCACCGGTGACAATGACGCTCTTCGAACGAGGCCAAAAGGCGACAACGACTAAAAAAAGAACAGGAGGCGAACAGCCTCTTTCAGGCACTTCCAAAGCTTCGGCCGAATTTCCCATCAGGAAAGAAGGGAGGCTGAAGCTCACTGATCCGCAGCTCCAATACGCTGACGACATGAAGCGTGATCTACGGCCTTTATCATGTGGAGGAACTGAATCCAATCAGATTTTTTCCAGCTGCTCCCCAGAACTTTCCAATGCTGATGTCATGACCACCGTGGGCGAGGTGAAATGGAGCCTAAGAATGCCAGCTCACAGTAGCATCCAATCAAACAAGACCAGATCAAGACCTGATATATAGCTGGACCATCAGGACGTATTTGAGGACAAAGGGCCAGCGATTATAATTTGAGGTCAAGCATTCGGGTGTCCTGACTGACTGGAAATATTGTTCACAGATGGAGAGCTGAACTCAAACCTGATCAGACTGACAGACTTGTATTTACGTTAATAATGCTGTGTTCTAGACATCCTGGGAATTGGGAAGTTCCAAGTTTAAACTTCCCAGTACCCACCAACCTATCCATCTACCAGGCAGAGGTAGTTTAGGCAGAGACGTGCATGAGTCCTCCGTCCTTGCCTGCCCAATGGAGGGTGCACCTGCCAGATCCAAGAGCTCCTAAAAGTTCTCCTTCCGCCGCCAAACAATATCACCAGTCGCAGTCAGCAGTTCCCCACCCCTGCTGAAATCAGCCTGCCAAAGCCCCGCCTTCCCCTCCTGAGTCGCCTGACGGGTGTTCTCCATAGACTCCCTGAGCTCTTCTAAAACCCCAGTTCTGCTTTTGTGACCACCATGGCTGCAGTCCTTCAAGCCTGCTGGTACCTGGAGGCTGATTCAGGAGTCCTGTGGTCCAGCCAAGCCCGAAAGGCCACCCTCTTCAGCTCTGTTAGCCTGAAAGGCTATGGGGAGCCATCTTTTCGTGGACCCACCACCCGCCAGGAGAGGAGTCCGGTGCATTGTGGATTGGGGGCAGACGGGGGCAGAGACCCTGCCGTTTTTCGGCTGCGGTTTTGGAAACTGGCTACTTCAAACCTGATCAAGTGAAAAAGTGTCTCAAAACCTAGTGAGCTAAGTTGTTCTAAACAGCCAACAAAAACAGCATTGTACATGGACAGTCTTCAAACCTTAATGGAACCTTCAAAGACTGAGTTATGAGAAGCTCCTTTCAGATCGCAATAGCCTCAGGAATCATTCCTCATGACCAGTGTTTACTCAACCCACAAGACAGGAACACCATTGCGTTCTTCAGAACTTCTACCTCCAAGCAAACATGACAGAATTTTTCTCCCCAACAATGAACGTCAGTAAAAGCTTTTCATAGCTTCCATTGCAGCATTGACCCCTGATAAAGGGAAACAAGCACTCATCATGAATGCAGCTAGCTAGCAACGCAGAATCCCATCATAAATTATCACAAATTAAGTAGAATTTCAAGTTTAGCATCGTACATCGTGGTCAAAGTAGTTTAACTTGGAGCAACCCAGGTAGCGCAATCTCGCGGTGATTTCCAGGTTAACTAAGCTAACGGCTGGCCATTTGAAACAATAGTCTGAGACAAGCAAGCAAGATAGCATGCCAATCTATTTCAGGACTGTCTGTGCCTCGCTGTGAAAGCCTTCTGATGATGTAATTCAGGACTGTGCACAGCTATTAATATTAAAAACACAACAGCCAATGGGGATACGCCAATGCTCAACGCACCAATAATGTAACTTCATTGATCACCCTGTCAGTCACAGAATTTCATGTTTATAGGGTTGGCACCTGCTTTACTGCAGTCCAGACCAAAAAAAAAAAAAACTCCCACACTTCATTGGCTTAATTGTGACATTGTGAGCAGCCGTAAAGCCAATCAAAAATGCTCTTCATGAGGCGAATCAATGCAGGTTTTAATTGCCAACATTCACTGTGACGATATGACATTTATGGCTGGTCTACAGGCAGTGAATTAATATGTTTATTATTTTTCCCCAATGCGAAACCGTGACATTTTCACATCCACAGTAAACATATGAATCTAATATAATAAGCTATAAAAATTAAATACACCAAGCAGTTTACGAGGACACAGAGGCCAACTCAATGTGGTTTCATTGTCAGGGAAATTTCATTTAGAACCAGTTCCCAACTGACACAGTTTTCCTCAATTTCTGAACACTGAGCTCGATACTAAATATTTAATCACCCTCTTTCTACAACATTTAAATTTACCACGGCATAGTTAAATCTACAGGGAACAGCCTTTAAGATTGTCTAACCTGCCGAAAATAACAGCTAAGGTATTATGGAACAGTGACCCCTCAGTGGATCGTGCCAGTGAATTTTGTTGATGCATTTTTACGATGAAGAGCCGTCAGCATTTTAACAGGAGCCAGGGATGAAGAGAAACATTGTGGACTGGAGGCCTTTAAAAAAACCAACTCGAAGAATCCAAAAAAAAAAAGATGAGCCCAAGATCTGAAGCGTGTGGCTGAAGTGATTTTAGGGGGTGTCCAAATATATTTTTCAAGTTTAATGGCAGGTTATCTGGGGGCAAAGTAAGGTGCAAGGGTCAAAGGGGCGATACTCCATCTCAATTAAGCACAGTTGTGTTTCCGGCGGGACATGAAATAAACCAATCAGAGTGCCATCTCCTGTCCCATTTTAAAGTCTGGTGAGCTTGCAACTTGGTGAGCTGCTAATATAAGAGCGGCCTTACCAAGTTGGAGAAATGCTTCTCTATAGAGGAAACGGGTCGACTCGTGCGTGAGGTGAAAGCACACGAGTAAACCACTGCTGAACAGACTGAAACCTGATCACGTAATCTCTAAAAAATGGTATTAAGAAATATTTTTAATCGTTTTAAATGTATTCAGACGAAAAAAACAATGATCGTACACAGTGAAAGCTGAGGTCACAAATGTGTGCATAAAACTACTAAAAAAAAAAAAAGAAAGAAAATATAAATAAATAAAAATTATGTGCGGGAAATGCATGGCCAAGAGAAATTAAAACGAGTGATTAAAAAAAACAGACAGTAGGAAAGAAACAGAATGTTATTTTGATGACAATACTGTAACCCCTTGAATAGGAGTGAAATAATCTGGCCTCCGCTTTAGTGACAGTGAGGCGGGTAAAGAAATTGATCAACCTGAATGACATGAGAACAAAAATAACTTCTGGTCGATATCTGATTGTTGACCTTTCAACCCTGAAGTCAAAGTATCGGAGGTAATCTGGATTAATTATAGATGGAGATGACGATGTCATCAATCACTCTCGAGCTTATTAAAAGTTCCACCTGCTAACCCCATAAAACCCCCAGACAAATGTACAGGTCCGTCGAACGCAGCTGCTGAACTCAAACCTGTGGAATGTCAGGCCCATTTTAAATTTCAGTGAGAGATCCCCAGGTTTCCCACGATCCCAAATATGTCCTGCGGAATTACAGGGAAATGTGTTCAAAATGATCCACAAGATCTTGATATTTTCCATTTGATGTAATGCTTAGGCCATAAAGACAGGGATTCAAATTTGGAGGGGTCTGCTGGGAAGGGTTTGTAGATTAGAAGTTCCCCTTGGCGCCTCCTGTTGGCCAGACGGGCGCTCATAAGGAAGATTCTGAGCTCACCTATGTCTGGGTATCCTCCGCCCTCGCCCTGAGCTCACAAAGTCTCATCCAGTGAATGTATAAGAAATGGTGACTAACGAATGTGTGCCTCGGTGGAGAGCCGCGAGCTGTGTACCCTCCCCTGAGTTGGCAACAGGGGGCCGCATATGGGAAAAAGCCAAAATACTTGTACATAGTTCCCTAATTAGATATTCAAGATTCGGTTGGGATTGGAAATGCCAAATAAATAAATAAAATAAATAATCTGTCCAAGACCTCTTCTGTAATCCAGCACACAAACGGACAGAAAGACTTGTTAGCAGAAATATCAAGCAAAATTTTAATAGACGCAAAAGGATCAGAAGAAAAGTAAATTAATAGGGCTGAAGGGGGCACGAGTGACGGCTTTACTGACCTGAGGAACGGAGCGCAGGGCAGGATCCACTGCACTGAATTATTCACTTATTCATCTCTCATGGCCACTTCAGCAGCCATATAACAGAGACTCAAACGGATGGCACATCAAGCCTGACTAAAGCAACAGGGATGTTTTATTAATACCCTTTTATTAAGACGCTCTGTTTTGAAAGGCACCCCGGTTAGCAGTCAATCACCTATTTCAAAATAATGGTCTTGTGTCTAGGCAAACCGTACATTTAGAATATCTGTCCTCAAATGTTCAGCAATAACATCTGACAGGAGACCCGTCTTTATTCTTCCATGTAAAACTCTCCTTCAGCAGGCAACATCACCACTCAGGAATGTACTGTCAGCACATTCAAATACAGAATAGAATTCATAATGAAGATGAGCTACACTAACACGTAAAACTTTAGGATTTTTTTTCCAAAAGCCCAAATAAATATTATATATTAAAATATATAATAAATATGATAAATATTACATAGTGACTGAACAAGGTCAGTTACAGGAGGCAGCTGGTTTGTTCATTGACATATTCTACATTTTTTTAAAAAGTAGGAATGTTCAGAATCCACGGCTCGCAGTCCTCGCCGCCCAGCCCACTCCCACAGACAAATACTGCATTATTAAAGCGAGGCCACGGCACTCAGACATGTTCTCCCTTTTGTTTTAAAAAACACACTCATGAATATTTCAGGAGCAACAGCATTCTATAACACAAGCATTCATATGCATGAAAAAAAAAAAAAAACAGGCAGCAGACAAGGCGCTTAAGAGATAATAAAGAGCTGCAGTCTCTGTCATGAGATAATGTTGTGCATAAGTGCTTTGGGTCAGATGAGGCAGGCCTGCAAAATATAACATTCAGTTCCTTCAATAAAACCGTCCCCAACAGCACGGTCGGCCGACACGCAGTGCAGCATATGCTGAAGGCAGAACGTCCAGGGTCATTACGCTGACTGCCAGTTCATCCGGCTACATGCAAGAAAAAACAATTCAATTAAAACAATACAAAACAGTCCGGTAACCTTGCGGTCAGATGGAAGAAATGAATGTGCTACCACCAACATGGCTTCAGATGAACAGATGTAAAGCCACAGCCCACGCATTCATTTTATTTTAAATGAATAAATTAACCATTTTGCACATTTATTCGACAGCATCAGTTAAGGCAGGAAACAAATTTCAGTGTAAAATGATGTATTAAATATACTTTTGTTGCATAACACGTTCATGGCATGATACATGCCACAGCGAGCACCAGGAGATTGCAGAGTTTGTTTTCGAGGAGTCGTTCTCTTGTGCAGTCACGTTCCCGAATTCCAGGAAGTAGGACTCCGGCCAAAGCCAGTGGGTTAAAACTACTTCCGGTAACATCCCCAGGACATGGGAGCACACAGTCGCAACCTCCGAGCAACTGCAGCGCAGCTCTGCGTCGCGTCTGTCGTAACATCTTCAGAAAATTCAGTCACTTAACCCTTAGAGGGCTAAATACAAATGATGTTGCCCAATGATGTAAGATATGAGATTCAAAGCTGTTGAAAACTTATCATGTGGCGACTTGCTTAAAAGAGCTACCGCAGGGGTTTCCAACAGCACAAGATAAACTTTCAAAACCTTATAAATTAAATTATTTTAGCATACTGAGGGTTAATACTTCAGGAAGTCTAGCTGAGAAATGAAATCCAATTGTCAGTTCTGGTCAGTCTCTGTATTAAAGAATGTCAGTACATACAGCTTGGGCTACATAGTTCTTAACTTTCATCTTTCCCCGACATAGGATCAAAGCACCAGCCAGACACATAGATTAAAGCATACATCTCTTTTCATAACACTCAGTTCAAAATCCTTTTTATAAATCAGATGCATTTGAATATACAACATTATGCTCCTGAGGCTACTTTTCAGAACCAACAATGTCAAATTATTCACAAAGTATTGCCTAGCATTTCGAGGAAAGAAACAACTCCCAACCATTAACCCAACAAACAGCGATCAGTTCATCGACTGACCAGATTGAATATGCAAACAGCTTCCAACCCAAGCTTTTTTTGGTGCCTTTTACCACTTGTAGGAGAAGAAGTGAGCGCTCTCAAAAACACCTGCAGGATTTAGCTGCAGCGCTTGACGTGACATCCATTGTGATCCTGTGAACACGGTGTCCTGACAACAGACTGACTGAGCGAGCCTTTTGTTGCAGCCTTCAGTTCTGTCAGCTCACGAGGGAACTCTGAGCACAAGATAAGCACCGAGGCCTTGTTAGGCTCAATATCAAACTCCCAGGGAATTACAGTCAATGGAAGAGGACAATGTCAGCCACGCCACTCGCCAGCGACAGCATCATTAATAAGGGATTAACAACACGACGTACAATAGAAGAAATATTTTGAAAACGAACTCCTGAAGGTTTTTATGAAAAGTCAGTGGTTGCCAATTCAACCTGAGTAAGAATCAGCCCTCAGACAAAAATGACCTGAGGTGATGGAGCCAGGGTCTTTGGGAAATGTAGGCTGGTCACTGAACTGAGGGTCTTGGGAAAGGAAGGCTGGACACCGATAAGGGGTTTCGAGAAATAAAGACTCCACCTGCCCAGTTGCCTGCTGGCAGCCAACCTTTGTCTCTGGGAATGAGTATCGTGAGTTTTGGGCCCAGGTTACATAGTAATTGAACACCAGTGTGTTTAACAGTCAATTCACGAAACTTGACAACATAAGACATCTAATCAATGGCTTTGAGTCCAAATCTGTTTCCACACAGAAGCACCTTCAACGTCAAGCCCTGTGATGAAACTTGAGAAGTTAGCCTGTAATCCTGAGTTTTCTGAGATGATATCGCTCTGGGCAAACGGTCATCACCACAGTGTCTCCTATTCTCAGGACGATTTGTGAGAAACAAAAACATGACCATCTTGAAAGGTTAGCGCTCCAAACTGGCAGCCATTTTCCTACCTGCTTCTCGCGATCCTTTTCTTTGGGCTTCCCACAGGCCGAGACCCTGGAGGAAGTGACATCACGGGGGATGACAGAGATCTGGTGCAGTGGCATGCTCATTCCAGCGAGCGCGCGGCGATCACTCACTCAAGGCCTGTCCCACCAACACCCACCATGTCGCGCTGCTCGAAAAATCCAAACCAGCTCCCGTCCTGAGAGGAGAGCAGGTAGGGGATTAGAGGCTGTCACCAACAGAACCACACTCCTTATAAGGGCATTCTCCGTCACCACGACAACCACCGTCACTCAACAGGACAGGACTGCCTGCTACCGTCACGATCACGAAACAAGGCTCTGCAGATCTAAAGCTGGGCTGCACTAATCTGTTCCTGGAGATTTGCAGTCCAGTTCGTTTTCATTTCAACCCAAATTTCACTGATCTAACACCACTGATTAACAGCTTGATGAGATCTAAAGGCGTTAAATAAGGTGAGTTTTGAAATGGAAACAGACAAGACTACACATCTCCAGAGGCAGGGATGTGCAGCAAAGATCCAGAACAGAATAAACGCAGTTTTTACTTTCAGCTCATGTAATCCAGTCTCACTGATTTAATGTAACCCCCATAGCTTTATCTATTCAAAGAGCCAAACTCTAAACTGCATGAGTGTTCAGTGGTAAAATCAGTCGTCCCTCATGACTGAGAAACATGAAAATAACACAAAAAAGTTTGCACTTCTATTTTTGATAGATATATTTAAAAAAGTCACAAATACGCCAGTGGCGAAAGGTTAAGCGAAAAAAAAAAAAACACTCATAAATTGCTCAATTCATTATCTGTACTCTAAACATCTGACAAACGAACGCAGCGACAGTTTTGCACGGAGGTAAAACTGTTAAACAGAGAGCAGCCCTGTTAACACGTATTTTCTCACTTAATTATAAGGTTATTAAGCCGAAGACGATACAATATATTGGGCTGTAGTAAAAGCAGGGGAAAATGCTTCATTGAAATGGACAAAAACCCTGATGGTCAGACCTCAAGATGAGAACTGGCCTGACCTCTGACCCCCTGGGAACCCTAGCTTGGACATCTGACCAATGACCGAGTAGGAAACAGGGGGCGCCAGCCCAGACAGGACTCAGAGGGTGGGGCACAAAATTCTGACACCTCCAGTAGCGAATTAACTCCACTCCCCAGAACCCAGTGAGGAGCGTTTAAGGTAAAAAGAGCAGTTTGAGATAAAATGCAAGCTGCAGTGATGCAAGGTCTGTAAAAAATATATTTTCACATTAAGAATCACCAGAGCTGTATGTTAAACACGAGGTCGAGGCAGGCGTTACACATCCGCAAGCGTAGAATGCTCAAGTAAAAGTCAAATGTGTAAACATTGCATAGTTTCCTTGGCTATTTAAGCACTTTACGTTCAAGGTCACAAACACAGTGCTGAGCAGAAGTTTCAGGCATAACTCAAATAACGGATTTAAATTTGGTCTCAGAAATGTATTTGTCGTTTTCCACATCAGTGTTGGTGAAGATAAAATGCAGATTGAAGGTACAAAATATTAATTTAAAAAATAAGTTTACAAAAAACGTTTGCATTTCATTGATGACAACTGATATAGATGACATGGCCGTGACGGAGCCCTGTCTCAACATCAGGCCCGCCGGGGATCACATGTCCTGACAGAAGCAAATGAGGCCGTCAGTTAGCAGATAGACGATGGCGAGGTCTCCAATATGCTTAGAACAAGCAAAAAGCTAATTATTGTTGAAAATGACAGAACTAAAGGGCAGGGCACTCAATTCTCATGTAAAGGGTGGTCAACACCAAATATTGATTTATTTAGGTTTTAACAATTTCATGCCTCTTTATAGTACATTTTTCAGTACTAAGAAACCTCCAAGTACATGATTGTTGGCAGCACCTTGGACTAAGTGAACAGCTTTAAAGGTGCCTAAAACTTTTGTGGAGTAATGAATGTGTGGCGATGGTGATACGACAAGCAGAGCCGGCAAGAAAAACCAAGAGAACTTGAACATGTTTACTCTTCTCAGGGAGGTCCACGAATCCATGAATCTGGGCCCGAGTCGTCCTCCATCCCGAGCTTTATGGTCTAACGGTCTCTTCTGTTAGACTGTACTAGTGCATCCCAGTGCTGTGGTTAAACTCACACAGGATGTGAGAGGCCCTTCGAGTTTCCCATTGCTCTAGACTAAAGAAAATAAATAAATAAAAGAGTCTATTAAGGATGGCGATATATCACTTATATTTTCTTTTTTTTTTTCTACTTCAGCCAGCAATGATTCACAAATGTTTCCTGTCTAAAAACATCACAGCAAAATGATGGGTTTGAACAGACTGCAGAGCAAATACTGTCCAATCTAGTATTAGTGTTACACAAATCAGGCTCTTCCCAAGATAATATTCCCTTTCATTACAGGTTCAAACTTGTCCTGTGGCGAGTCCATCCATGGGACTTCTTACAAGTACAGGCACAGCAATCGCACCGAGGCCAAAGAACACAAGAGCGGAACCGTCAGTTCCATCAAGCTGGCGACTGCAAAATGTTGGAATAAAGTCTGAGCGCACGAGTGACTGAGCAGTTCATCAAGAAAAATAAATCAGTAGGAGTTTGTGCAGATATAAGCAAAGCCCTTTAAAAGGAGGCCCAGACAGTGAGTGTTTGGCTGGAGGAGGTGTGTTTTAAGAGGGGAAAATCAAGCACTTCTGCCATAAAAGCACAAAATAAGCCAACCTCAGCAGGTATTTCTGTCCTTTCAGACGCATTACTCTTCTGCTCAATCAGACTAAATCTGCCCCCATGGTGAGACAAAGGCTCAATGTATAACAATATATCAGAATAATCACATATCAACTTAAAACACTAATATTTTTAATTTAAGTGAAAGATATAAGATTCTAAATGGCCACCTGGGCTTGACCATGTTCCCACCAAACATTTTTAACAGGGGTGCGGAATAAGGGCGGATTCATTTCGGGATGTTGTTCAAACTTTAGTTCTTCATTAATGAACTCACTGTATCTTGAATCACCATTTGTATAAAGACCAGACACACCTGTCAGAATGTCCATCAGATCACACTCGCATATAGGAGCCGATCAGCACTGTTTTACGGGCAGGCAGAAGACTGCAGTTAATCGATTTGAACAAAAACCAGCAAACGGATTAGCTGATCCAGGACCGGAGAAGAGTCCCCTGATTGATCCCTTCAGATGTGCGACAGGCGATACAATCCACACAGCATTTTATGACTCCAAAAAACCTGAAGCCCGAATATCAGAATGATGTATTTTCTGGAGCTATAAATAAAAAAAGAAAAATCCCGTCATGCGCGTCTTTCACTCAGGATCTAGTGGATCACAAGATTTAAACAACAAATCTTTTGGACCAGAGCAAAACAGTAAGGAGGACTTGCAACCAACTTCAGCAGAACACTGGGGGCAAAACATCTGTAATCTGGCCCTTGACACTGAGCAGCAGTGCAAGCTGACGCAATGTGTGTGAAGAGTGGCTTTCTAAACAGTGTCACAAACGAAGTGATGCCGCATTCAACTACCGACAAGTTAACCTACCCACTGCAGATGGAGTGTAAGTCCTTCTACACACTGCAAGCTTTCTTACCATTTCATAATAATGACCACTAGGTCACATGATCACAACCATCCAATCAGCGCACTCATCTTGCCTTAAAATTCAGAATCTATAACACCTTTTGTCATTGGCACCGGGCGACCCACGTGATCAAACATTATGGCTTCCTCCTCGACAAGCGACTTCATGGACGTTTTGATGAAAAATGTTGAGGAAATACTGTGCGGTATATGGTATATCGACAGTTTAAGAACCTACCAGATGGAAGCTATAAAGTCTGTGCTGCTGGGGAAAGATGTTCTCGTCTGTATGCCGACTGGCAGCGGCAAATCCTTGTGTTTCGAAGGCCTGACTTCGGCGATTTCAACTGCTCGTGAGTCAGGCCTGTCACTTTTGTCACCCTCGGGCCAGGCTGCAGATCCAGCCGTGTTAGTCGTGTCTCCGTTGGTGACATTAATTAGCACCCAGGTTGCTCATTTGAGGAGCATCGGCACCACGGCGATCGATCTACATGCTGACAGTGACAACTTGGACCGGGTGTTGGAGACTGAGTCTGGGAACAGGTTTGTAAATCTGTTATAATAATTGTCTAGATCTATAAGTATCATCTTAAAATTCAGTTCAGGCCGTGAAGTGACAGTCTAATTATCCTGATTTAAACAGGGCTCAATTTGGGTCATGATTACGCCTGCGAAATAAGGCTACAGTTTGAGCCTTACTCGCTAGCAAGCTAACGTTAGTTGGCTACCCAGCTAATAATAGGATGGCTAGCAAGCCAAAGTGATGCCAAGCTGTGTGTCATAGTTAGCGCGCCATTGTATTTAGCTACATGGCCAACTAGCTAGCGAGCTTAAAGGCTACAGTTCGCTCACAATTGAATACTCGTGAGCGAGCTGTTTTGCTAGAGACATCGATAACTGTAATATTTTAGCTAGCATGCCAATGTTACGTTATTTAACATCCAAGAGTCGCTTTCACGCCGGACGCGAAACGAATTTTTCGCACGACAGATTACATTCCAAGTCTTATATCGCACTGACATACCAGCAGATGCATGAAAGCCCTTCAGCACAACGGTATATGCTTTTTTTAGGAGTATTTTCTGCCATGATCATCGCGGATTATTTACCGTTTACATGTTGCTTCCGCTATTCCGTCTGCTGCTGGCGACGCATTTGTAAGCTCGGCGCTGATTGGTCCTCAGTCGTCGTCGACTTGCGGTTGCCACCTGGTGGCCATTATTATAAAAGAGTACGAAAGTGTGCAGTGGGTAGGAGGACTTAACCTACCCACTGCAGATGGAGTGTACCGACAAGTCAGCAACAGCTCATTTTCACGGCTGGAGTGAAAAAAGCTCAGTTCATTTTAATTTCACACCAGACCACGTTCACCATTCAGTGTATGACGTTGTGGCATTTTGACGCTTTGGCGTAAAACGTGAGCGTGAGATGGAGATGCTTTTAGCAGTTGTCATAGTTTTCCGGCCGTGAGGCAGTCAGTCTCACTGCCTGTTCTCGGCGCGATCACAGCAAAACTGACGTCGGAACACCTCACTGGAAGCAATAATCTCAATGAAAAACAACACAATCTACCGAAAGACTGGGACGCAAACAAAAAGAATTGTTGCTGAAAAGTAAATAGGGCCTAATCTACACACAATTCGAACTGCCTTAATGCAACAAGCCAAAATGCAATTACATCAGCCAGGGAAATATCACGATGGCCCGGCAGGCAGAGATCGCCGCAGCCAGGCATCCGCAATTCTCAGGGAACGCGCTCCCTGGCCGAGCTCGTATCAGTGGGTTTCTCTCCAAATCCTTCCCTCCGTTAATTGAGCCTGACCCCAGACATCGATCGACCTCCACTATCAATAAGAGGATTTCAATCTGTTTAATGAGGTACAAAATTACAATTAGAAGATTCCCAAAGATACATCGAGCAGGGGAATACGAAATTGTACAATTCAGAAGAGGGAGAAATTTTTCCAGTTCATGTAAATGGCACCTGCGACTTATCAATCCATCCCCACCTCCACTCCTGTGACAGACATCGCTCCATTTCTCCAATTTTGTCTCCTCTATTCCTCCCTTTTCTGCCTCTGATGTGCTAAGTTAAAAGCAAGAAAACATGGGAAAGAGCAGAAATAAGCGCTTGGAACGAGCCGCTCTGTCGGTTTCGTGGACCTCATCCTGTTGTTCACAGAAGCGAAAATGGCGTAGGAGTGAGATTTGGTCATCATCTCCCTCTCGGTAAAACAGCATCGAGAGAAACGGGAGGACTGCGCCACAGCAGTTGAGACTCCACACATCACACGGCTTGATAATCCTGAAAGTGCACATCTGATGGGCGCGCTTGTGCGTGTGCGCCAGAGAGATTCACCCTATACAGGTATACCACATCACCTAAGGATCAAGGTCCAGTACACATCACCTTCAGTTACCTCGTCACATTAAGCTTCATATATGGTTTTGCTAACCACAACATCCAAAGCACAGCCTTGAATATGTTTCAGCAAAGTACAATATAACAAGAAAAACTACAATTTAATTAATGAGTAACAATAATTGAGCAGATATTGTCAAAACACTGTCATACAGACTTTAAAAAAACCTTATAAAAAGATGACAGTTCAGAGAGCCCATAGAATAGAGGTGGGAGGCATTTCCTGAATAAAGTGTCTACGCGACTCAATATTCCGTTAAACACAGGAATCCTATAGACCTTTACTGACCTTCCAGAATGAAGCCACAAATTTATTTGAAGAGGTCAGTGCACGTGCACATCTCAGTCAAAGCATTTGAATCGAACAGAGTGAATATTTCTTATCTGCAGACCTGGGGCTGCATGTCTTTGTACAGTGGGAACAAACCACCATTCCCTCAGAAAACCTGCGAGAACATGCCCTCTATACAGGGAGAACCCAGGCCGGGACTCAAACCCAGAACCTCCATCCTGAGAGAAAACAGCACTAACCACTGCAGTGGAATCTTTCGACTGTTCACCTCTCAGTGTTCGTGTAACGGTCACTGAAATCCGATTGTCCAAACGTCTCATGACATTGTGCAAATACTTGAGTTTTCTGACCAAGACTGGCCCAGAGCGCGAACACAGCGCAGATTCACCCTCACCACAGTGGAGTAAAATGCCAGAGCACCAATTATGTGGGAATATGAAGACAAAAAGGTTAAAGAGATTTAAATTTTTGTTCTTATTGATGGACCATGTCATGGAATTTAATTTCTTTTTTGTTTTTAACACCCATACAGGATATATGTAAAATTGATAGAGTACCAGAGATGGAGGAATGGGAATTTTTCACAAAAAAAGTCTTTCCTTTTTAAATTACAGATGTATTACATTACAAATTCATAGTGCTGAATTTGTTTTAATGGATTTGTTTTAATATCCCTTAATATGCAACAGAATATAAAACCAGTAAAATATTTTCCCAATTTCGATGCATTTTTCATGCTACAGGTCAGGACTGAAGAGTTAGTGGCTGGTGCTCGTAGGAAACTGCTGAATCAGAGAAGAGAGATGATATGCAGATTCTAATGCTGAGTAGCAGTCAATGGTGGCACCAAACATGGAGAATTCTGACTCAGAGATCATTACCCAGCCCCTGTCATAATGCACAGCACTTCAGCACTGATCAGAGGCCATCTTATCTCTCCACTGAGACCAGGCTAACAGGAAGTCTATGAAGTGCTTTGCACAGATAGTTTGGGAACACACTACTGACTGATTGGAATAGGCGTCGGCTAATGTAGCCTTGCTAATGAAAAGATCATCCTTCATAACCCCGACAGGCCCTGCTCTTCTCCTCTCTTAAAACACAGATCCAATTTAGACTTTTTTAAAATAAACAAAGGTTTTATTACTGAAAAAAAAAAAAATCAATACTGTCACAGGATTGATGCATATTAATGTCCATCGTGTGACCCACACTGCAGCCATAACTCATTTTGCCCTCCTTGCAGGCAGAAAATATTTCTACTGTAAATAAAACACAAGCTGTTAATTCAGTCATATTCACAGCTTCTATTGACATACAAAGCAAGGGCAGGACCATAATTCACATTATACTACTGATTAAGACTTTACCCGCATTAGCTCACTCTCAGTACACTGAGTCGAGTCACCAAACACAGGTATACACCCAGTCACATGCTCACCACTACAATGGGGTAAAATGACAACTCTAGAAATTCCTTGGGAAAAGAATTGATTGCGAAGCAGGACTTGACAGGAAGTGGCATTCTGAGGCAGACAGAGTCCTCGGAGCAAACCTCAGCCCTGCAGTACAGAGCAAACTCACATCTACCTGAGGAGAACTGTAGGACCTCTTACACCTGATCACGAATTAACCCTGAGAGCGCTAAATGGAACTATTGTTGCTCAGTGATGTAAGATATAAAAATCAAAGCTGATGAAAACTAATCATGTGACAACTTGTTTAAAAGTGCTCCACTGCGGGAGCTCTTTTAAACAAGTCTCCACACGATGGGTTTTCAACAGCACAACATAATTAAATTTATATATTTTTTAAATTTATTTCAGTGCTCTTAGGGTTAATCTGTTCAATTAAGTGTCAGATGCGGAAGGGCAGTTCATGAAAGAAATAAGTCAACTGTGACCATAAAACATAACAATATAAAAAGTCAAACTCAGCTAGTATTTTGTGTTTACAATCGCTTTTGTAGCTCAATAACAAAGTAATCCTGACAGACAGGCGAGACAGTTTGACTCATTGTAAGAGTCGCCAAAGGGCAAAATACCGCTTGTCAGGTACTAAGCAACTCAAAACAAGCCAGTATGTTCAACCTGAGAAAGCAAAGAGTCAGATTTCAAATTGCATTACAAGAGGGAAGCATTTGACAGGCTTCTCAGAGAATTCTTGCTCTACAGCCTCAGATGAAGGAGTTGGAATCACTTCTATGGCTGACAAATAGAGTACTCTTTTTGTACTGAAACCCTGGGCATTGTGAGAAACTGTTTGCTACACCATTAATAATGTATTCAGCATCAATCTTTGCCCTCTTTATAAACAGGAAAAAGGAGCTTAACCCTTAGAGCACTGAAACAAATTTTTTTTTTTAAATACAAATTTAATTATCTTGTGCTGTTGAAAACCAATCATGTGGCGACTTGTAAAAGCCGGAGCTCTTTTAAACAAGTCACCACATGATAGGTTTTCAACAGCTTTGATTTTCACATCTTACATCATTGAGCAACAATAGCTGCACTTGGCGCTCTGAGGGGTAGAAACAGAAGTACAGGGATGTTGCAGGATGGCTACAGTGGCCCCAGAATCAATAGATAAGCAGCTGAAATACCGGCTCAGCCTCATAGTGTTTGAATCATTTACTTTTGTACAAAACCCACACTGCACAACGACAGAGGAGATAAGACAGCAACAAAGGGCTCATTTATTTCCGTGCTGGTGCCTTGCTGCGGAGAATAATGCTTAACCTGACGAACTGGAACATGGCGCACAGAATCACACATGCACAAGAGCCCTGAACATTGACACGCTGCTTAAAATCTTACCGCAAGATTTCTACAACTCACACCAGGAATTGGCCCTTGAGCATCACACCAGTCTCCACAATTCACATCATCATCATAAATCATCTTGCACTGAATACTTCAATGTTCATTGTGGAAAATTTGACCCAAATGTTACTATACATCCATAGCTGAAGGTCCCGTACAGGATGGCCAAGGTTAAAAAATGACAATAAGATCCATACCAGTTAGCATTAAGCACAATTAGTTACAGCCCAACGTAGAATTAAAGGAAGGCTGAGGAATTTATTAATACAAATCTGATTGTGTATCCTATTATGAACTGATGTATATGTAATATTCAATTAAATCAATAAGTAACCCACCCATCCATCCATTCTCTATACTGCTTATTCCTCACTAGAGTCGCGGGGGAGCTGGGGTCCATCCCAGCAGACTCTGGGCGAAAGGCAGGGACCCACCCTGTACAGCTCACCAACCCATCACAGGGCAACACACACCATTCACTCGCCTCACTCTCACTCATACCAACGGGCTATTTAGAGTCCCCGGGCAGCTCGACATGTCTTTGTACTGTAGAACGAAACCGCAGTACCCAGAGGAACCCACATGAACACGGGGAGAACATGCAAACTCCACACAGAAAGGCCTCAGGCCGGATACGAACCCACAACGTCCTTGCTTTGTGGCAGCAGTGCGACACACTGCTCCACCGTGCTGCTCAAATCAAAAAGTAATGCATTTGATAATTCATAACAAATCACAAACAAAATTTAATAACTCAACTCCATGGTAAATGTTAAGTTAATGTGACACTGCCAGAAAGCATTGCTCAGCTACGGTAATAAATGTCTGACATTGTTTGGTTCCATATTTTGGTGAAATGAAAGCAGTCTGAAGTCGTGCAAAACCTCAGAAGGCACAATGCAAGATTAAAATAGCGAGATGTCAAAAAAAAGTTGGAAACTTTGCATAGGGACCTAAATTTCAGTGTTAATAAGACATGTGTGTTTGTCAAAACAAACAGGTGAGTCATATTACCACTTTCTAAAGATGCATTTATAATCAACTTTGACTGATGCAAATTGGACCATAAAAATCGAGTAAAAGCTACCTACAAGAGCAGATCCAGAGTAGTGTTGGGTGTAAACCTCCGAAACCCATCCTTTGATCAGCTTCACGTAACAGCTAAAGGCAGTGACTTTGATCAAAGATTTACACAGATTCTTGTGACACAAAAACTACTTAAATTTCATTTCCCCCCCATTTCTGACTGCATGAAAATTGTTGGTGCAGGAAAGCTTTTGTCCGGTAGCGTAGACTTGTCTGTCAGTTACAGTCAGAGATGCTGTGAGGTCGCTGTTCTCAGACAGGCAGTGCTCCAGCCAAACAGAAGCAGCACAGGGACACTGCGTGCAGGAAGTGAGGTGAGAGTTGGCACTTTACGGTCCTCAGCGTGCACATTCATTTCCCTAATTAACAAATTGGCGCAATTGGCACAGCGGAGACGAGGGGTGCTCCGCAAAGCCGTACCAAAGCGCGACCCACACAAATAAAGAGGTTCAGAGGATCGTTACTCTACATTTATTCAGCAACTTCCATAATCGTATGCAGATTGCTGCTGTAACAGCTACACAATGCAGGTCAGAGAATGCAGGTAAAATTTACAAAACACATCAGTTCATTTGTAGTCTGTAAGCACAGATAAGACATTAAATACAGGCAAAGTCAAACAGAGCCAAGGAGTCACAACATTTTACAAAAGACAACATCTACAACAAAAGCGCCTCCTCAGAAATGATTAATGACGGAATCACGAGTTCAGGAAGCCATTACACACAGAGGAAGGAGATTTGCCGACTGGGGAGGGTATTTGGTCAGACTCCAATATTCTTTCAGCTCATTAAAGTGCATCAAAAAATTGTCAGCTCTACAAATACCAATCACCACAAAACCGGTATTTTTTTTTTTTTGCATAAAGCATAAAGTTTCTGTTTACCTGGTCAGGAACAGTATGCTTTACCGAAGCTCATCACTTTCAACTCGCCGTCCCATTCGGTGTGACACAGAATTGATAGCAGTCAGAGAGACCAACACAACAGGAACAGAAAAGGTCAAACACAGCCTTCCACAATTCAAATTTATATCAAAATCTCATTTCAACTATTTTTTTACTCAACGAGGTGATATAATTTGGTTCATATTTGAGGGTTTAGAGTGAAGGTGAGAATTTCTCTCGCCAAGTACACTGCAACTTTCTCTGGCTTCTAAAACAAGCCAACACTTTCAGCATCAGTAAAAAAATCTCAACCCCCTTTGTATACTAAAAGCTTATGTTAACCCTCAGAGCGCTAAATACAAATAGAGTTGCTCAATAACGCGAGATATCAAATTCAAAGCTGTTGCAAACCTGTAATGTGGGGACTTGTTTAGGAGAGCTCAGAGCAGATTGGACTGAGGAATATTTACCATAACCAAGTTTCAGATCAGATTAGAGCTCCAAATACAAATAGAGTTGCTCCCTGCAGGGGAGCTCTTTTAAACAAGTCGCCACATGATAGGTTTAACAGCACAAGATAGTTTAATTTATAATTTTTTTCAGCACAAAGGGTTAAGATGGGTGTTTTTTTTTTTTTTTTTAGATGGATTCAGATTTCCTGGTAAAAGGCACAACCTGCTTTGGGCCTGAACTCTGTAATTCGGTCGGGTCGGATCAATACAGCCTCAGCAGGAAACCGAATACCCAGCAGACTGAAAGGGCACATTCGCAGCGAACGGCTGTGCAAGGCAAAGCTGTAAATCCGGCCTCCATTAAACGGCGAACTGCAGACGTTACACCGGAAGGCAGCAGCCGCGAGACTCGGTCATCAGTCAACCGGCGGATATTTCATCGATTTCATCGGCCGAGTTGGTTCACTCCGGGGGAAATCAACTACTGCCTGACCTTTCCGGCTCTGGGGCATTCACAAAGTACATTTATTCCCTCCGTGGAGATGCACAACACACCAGACCATACTCTACTAAACTCCGAAACTGGCTTGGTTAATTTCCGTAGCTGACGGAGTCAAAAAATTCCAATTAAAATTCCCAGAAAATTTCCAGAAACACTCCAAGATCAGCACTGGAATCTTCCAATAAGGGGTCCTAAAACTGTACAATCATTCCAGGGCAGATTTACATTTCACAGAACAAACAGAAGGCACTGACTGCAAATGAGGATACGAGGCAAATCAAAAAATGCTCTTATTAAATAAAGCTTTCACAATTCTGTCAAATTCATGAAACCCAATTCCTTTGTAATCCTTTCTAATGAAAATGCTTGCGGCAGACGTGACAGACATACCCGAGTTTTGATGCCATCGACTTGCTTTCATTGTACAAAGGACGTACCTTTGGATAAAGGCGTCTACCAAACAACATGCAATGCAATTCACTGAAACGATTAACCCCGAGAACGCTGAAATAAATTTGGAAAAAACATATAAAATGTAATTATCTTATGCAGTTGAAAACCTAGCACGTTGCGACTCGTTTAAAAGAGCTCCCCTGCGGGAGCCCAGACCCACACATCTTTTATAACCCAGCGTTTGCAGATAAATGGATTCCTGCACGCTCGTCCGTCAGGCGGATACCGAAGAGAAAACAGTCCCAGAACACCAGGAAAAGGGACAGAAATACAAAGACGAACGCAGCCGTGACGCTTCTTCAGCCATGCTCAGTCCCTCCAGCTCCCCGGAGCTGCTCCTCGCCTGGTTTCAAAACGAGGTTCATGACGGATTCAGAAAAGTGTATGATTTAAATCATCGATTACTTGCCTGAATACCATCTTGGACATGATTGCTCGGGACATACCTTGAAAACTACCAACAACAGCATCAGATTACAGATAGGATAAATTTATCGATGTTAGCACGCACCAGTTCTCACCTCAATTTCCATTTTAGACACACAAGCGCAAGAGGAGAGTCTCCCTCACATACACAAGATTGGAGTGAACGAGAAACGCTCCAAGAGTAATACAGGAGATGGTTTCTCGCAGTCTTTTATCATTGTTTGTGAAAGAGAATCGATTAGAATCTGCAACACCAGGGACTGCCCGTGTAAAACAGAACCAGCCTCCAGGAAACTGCTTAAGACAGTGGTGGTGGCAAAGAGATGTTCTGAAGGGCTCATTATCTCGCAGAGCGAACACAAGATCACATTTTTAAACACGCCGTCTCACAAAGCCGGTGTTTTTTTCCCCATAAACCCTGCATTTCAATTTCCAAATCAGCCCCTGCAGTGTCAGCATGCACATTTTAAAATACAGGAACAACAGTAGTATCTTCTTACTTCTTGTCAGCTTTTTCAATACCAAAAATAGTATGTTAATCCAAAGCGCCATAAAGAAGATTCATTTTTCATATTGGTATCTTCATATTACTGGCATCCTTTTGCTAGAGCACAGAAAAATGACGAAATCCAATTAAATAAACTAGAGCACTCGGCAACCGAGCACATGTATCCCCCGAAGGCCCCCCGTTGGGCCCAGAAGGTCCCAGAGTACCCAAAATCAATAGGTGTCCTGAACTTACCATAATACATGTCCCAGCAAAATTTTAAAAGAATTGCTGCACTTATGTGGGCTGCAGAGCGTTCACAAGAAAATCTCTGCGGACGCGTGACGAGGCCAAATCCATAGTATCCTCCGACCTTCGTTCAGGGGATACAATGATACAGATGATGCGTCTGCTAGGTTTTGGTTTGTCCCTGTTTTTAAGTGCTTAACTGAATGCCACTATTTCACCAAGAGGCAGCAGAATGGTGCAGTGGGCTGACAGGAAGAGGATTGTGGGTATGACTCAGGCCTGAAGCCTTTCTGTGTGGAGTTTACATGACCTCCTTATGCTTGTGTGAGTTTCTATCCACAATTCAAATACATGCATGTCAGGCTAATTTGAGACTCCAAATTGCTGGTGTGTGCGCGCATGTGTGTGTGTGTGTGTGTGTGTGTGTTTGTCTGTCTGTGCCTGTGAGTGTGTGTTTGTCAGAGTGAGTGAGTGAGTGAGTGAGCGAGTGAGTGAGCGAGCGAGTGTGTGATTGTCTGTGTGAGTGAGTGAGTGTGTGATTGAGTGAGTGAGTGAGTGAGTGAGTGAGTGAGTGTGTGATTGAGTGATTGAGAGTGATTGTCTGTGTGAGTGAGTGAGTGAGCGAGCGAGCAAGCGAGTGTGTGATTGTCTGAGTGAAAGATTGAGTGAGTGAGTGAGTGAGAGTGATTGTCTGTGTGAGTGAGTGAGTTTGTCTGAGTGAGCGAGCGAGCAAGCGAGTGTGTGATTGTCTGAGTGAAAGATTGAGTGAGCGAGCGAGCGAGTGAGCGAGCGACGGAATGGTTTGCTGAGCTGTCCAGGGTGGGTCCCTGCCTTTCGCCCACAGTGAGCAGGGATGGGCTTCAGCTCCCTGCCGTGACCCTCGTAGGGAACATGTGCTACAGAAAATGGATGGATGTTTAGCTAGAGTCTGCTCACCTTGTTTGTGAGGCCTGAGTTCACTGCTGATTTCATAAAATTCCAAAATCCCGCAGATATTGCAGTTCTCGAGGATGGGAGTTTGAGAACTCAAGAGGAAATCAAAAATCACTTAATTTCTGCAAGCATTTTTGCCTAAGATTTCAACTTAAAAATCTAATTTCTGCATCAATTTTGCTCAATTAAACAAAATCTCCCAAAGAAGTGAGAATATTAAGCTCATTTCAGCATGGAAATAATGTTTCACAAGTCCAGCACCTGCTTATTGAAAACAAACTCATTCTTTTTGTTTGGGAGGCAGGAAAAAAGATGTAACATTTCAGTAGAAGACCAAAACTCCGGTAAAGAAATAGATTTTTGCCAGGAATTCATTTATTTTCCTGAGCAAGGATAAGTTTCTTTCAACTGTGCAAAATGACCCTCAGAGCCGCAATGAAATAACAAAGCAGGAAAAAATTCTGACTCAAGAATGGAGCCGGCGACCTCAAACTAGAGTTTTCAAATATACAAACAAGGACAAAAACACAAAGTTGGAACATCAGGCTCAACAGAATGAGAGAAGTGAATAAATGAATTTGAATGCAAACTGATGCAGCCAAAGACCAGATCCATCAATGGGTAGGCTTTCAACAATACCAAATCACTGAAGTCTAAAAATCAATAGGAAGGGTAACAAACTTAATAATGTGCATATATTTCAACATAATTTGTCCAAACAGTACTTCAGGCCTCAGCAAGGACCAGTTCATTGATCTCTGTCCACAAATGGCATTTATTAAATTGCATTTTAATCAAACAATATTCATTACCATTTGTCCATGTAATTCAAAGGTGTTGCAACTCACTTCAGTGAATGACTGACTCTCTACTTCACAGGAAAGGAGAACAAACCGTTCCTTTCCTCGGAAACTGCCTCAGAGCCACTCAGTGCAGCACAATCTCGCAATACGGGAAGAGATCCCACCTGTCAGCCCACGAATACGGAAAGATTTCACTAGAACCCCTAGTTATAAGCTCCATGCGACACGGTCACGCTATGGACATGGCGAAAGAACTGTCACAAGACCACATAGCAGACCGAGTCAGTTCATGTCCAAGGTCATAAAATCCTCATCACATCCCTTTTTAACATTCATCAATGAGATGCAATATGACAGAAACGGAGTCGACTTCCTCATGCAGACCTTTAGCATGTGGTTGAAGGCGAGTCATCACACTAAGGCCTGGAATATACTTGCTGCGTGACCGAACGGAGGTGCTTCGTGAGTGCACACACTTGCTGCAGCACAACGCATCCAAAACGCACAGTAATGGAGGTCTCCACTAGAGGCAGACAGCAGCATATTGGACCCTGAAATCGCGAAAACGGCGGGCTGTATTGCTCAGATATCGTATACACTGTCACAATGGATTCGCTCGCACAAGCGCCTCTAGCGGTCATGTCAATGCTGCATCTCGCGCACGGGGCACGTTACCTAGCATTGAGATGAGCGGCCTCTACGCTCACGAACGTAGAATACGTGTGTCAGCCATGATGCGTAAGCGCACGCGTCGTGAGCAGCAACTATATTCCAGGCCCAACACATTAGCTGGCGCATGATTTTAGATAATATGTATCCAGAGTCCATACAGAGCAAACCGGACAACTGTTCAACCATCTCCTTCGAAATACCGCCACACGTTTTTATTTCAGGTTGATTTAATACTCACATCTTCAAGAGTTAACACCTCTTACGAAGTCAATTTTTCCAAGCAATGAAAATGTTATATTGTTAGGATCTGAACAGAATACTTGCCCTTATATCTGTAACAAAGTAAACTACTGCGATTCAAGCTGGCTCCACTGGCATTGGTGCAGAATAACTCATTGTTCAGTCTCACACAGCTGGCCAAAAATAACTCTGACAGTTAAACTTTGGTTTTGTCAGCGGCTGGTGAGAATGCGCGACTGTGCCTGATCAAAACAGCCACTAATCATAAGACACATTCAACCGAACCCGCAACCAATAAAGAATGAAAGCCAGTCACTGTGTCCATTTTGTTTCTAATATTTATTCATGCGCAATTTTTGTGAGCTCAAAAAAGTAGAATTTCTAGTTCCAAACTGCCGAATTACAGCCAATGGGTTCCTGATAACTGCCCATGAAGCATCAGGCGCGTTGCCCACCAGTCATGAGTAACAGCACATTTCGGTAAGGAAGCTCTTTTTCAGCTGTCGTGTTAAAAGCAACGTGTCAAGTGAAGAGCAACCTACCAAACTGTGATGACATCCCCTGTTATTATACGTCCAGAGTAACTGGAACCTCAGACATCAGAACAGAGACAGTTGTTACTCTCCACATGAGTAATCCTGCCTCGGTAAGCCTACATGGCAAAAGCACACAGTGTTCCAGCAGCTATAACTCAAAGGTTAGGCAGAAAAATGAAAAAATTGGCAATAAGAAGCTGTTTTTTTTTTTTACTCGCAATTTTCATGCGAAATTTAACAAAACTTGAAAGTTCAAAAGAAAGTCATGACGTTGCATGGCTCTCGTACACCCATCGACTGCAAAAAAAGAAAAACAGGCACTTTCTCCCTGGAGGGCCAACAGAGAAACGAATGAACAAACACTTTTGTCTGATAAATGGTAGAGTAAATTAGTGAATCGTGCGTGCAACATGAGTGGGAATGAAAATTAAGGCCAACATTGTGATATGACATAACCAGCATCTTTTCTGGTTTTGAAAGCTGCATTACAGAAAAGGGATGCAGTTTTCTGTACTGATGTCAGTTCCAGCAGTCGTTGGTATGAGCTTGGCCATCATGACCACATCACTGAGGACTGTTTATACAAAAAAATAAATACATTTTTTAAATCGCCCTGCATAAATATACTGACCAAAAATGCAAATGCAATTTTCTATTTTTTGATTTTATTGAGTGGAACTTATTAATCAACACTTCATTGGAATCAAATGCAAGAGGGAATCTCAGACAAGAGATATAACAGAAAATCGGGTTGGAATATCGCCATGTTGGCTCTTATTTAACAAGGTGAAGTTTGACATTACGAGACACAAATGACACTATCAGTATCTAGTATGTCCCCCATTAGCGCCGCGCACGGCGGTACACCTGCGTCCCATAGACATCTCCAGATGTCTGAATGTTGCTTGTGGAATGCAGTTCCACTCTTCGGTCAGTGCTCGTCTTGGCTGACGAACTGTAGCTGGGGGAGGTTGACGTCTCCGGATCGCTGTATCCAGAATGTCCCACAAGTGTTCTATAGGTGAAAAATCTGGAGAAAACGCTGGCCAGGGAAGGTTTTGCACGTTTTTGGCTTGAGGGAACTGTATACAGATATGTGCCACACACAAACGTGCGCTGTCCTGTTGGAAACGGTTGGAAAGTCAGTTGGTGACGTTGGACAAACGGAAGGATGACTAGACTGAGAATTTCCTCATGGTAACAGACGGACGCATAACGCATCTCAGCGGCAGGTTGAGTTGTCGACCGGAAGTGACCCCGCAGATGGAACAAGCTGATGCGACGGTCAGGCGCTGGAGTCCTAACACGTGGCCTACCGGATCTGGGGCGATCGGCCACGTGTCAAGTGGCATTAAATCTGGTTCTGAGGCGACTATTGTTGCAGAATGCACACCAAATTGACGGGCAACTCTATCTACCAGATCTCTGGACTGTAGCATCCCAATCATCCGTTTCTGTTGAACTTCCATTAGTCGTGGCATTAAAACCCCGTTTGATTTTTACTCATTTTCGGTTGGACCTTTATAGGCCCTGGTGTCTACAAAGAAGTCTATCTAGTCTATCTTTGAGCAAAAGCATCTTTCTCAATGGGTTTGTCGAAATTTGGCACTGAATTACGTAATTGCGTTTCTTTTTTTGGTCAGTATGTTTTGTGAAAGCATCAATTATCCCAACAGTATTGCCATGATATCAATATCCTGATATTCCATCAAAAATATTGGGATACTTGATTTGGCCAATATAACTCAGCCCAATGCATAATACTGACAGACCAGGTGTGCGAGGAATAAAAACAGCATCATTTTAGCATGGAAGCAAAGCTGCATTGCCCAAAAGACTGAGCAAACGACAGCAATGTGAACGTGACTACACCTTCACCCCACCCTACCCCACACCTGAGCACAGGTTTGAACACCCAAACAGCTTTATTTCTCTCCCAGCCAATCAGAAAAGAGGGAAAGCTCACATGAGGACATGAGGAAGCCCGCTACGCCAAACTGCCATGGAAACACACCAGGAGTAGTGATACAAGATTAACAAGGGACACTCCGAGAGCGCATACCTCAGCCCAGGCATTTGGAACTTTACTACGATCTGGTGGATTTTAAGATTTATGGCATTTCTCTCTCCAATCTTCCCTTCCACTGGTGAAGAATTGGCCAAGACACACCTCAGGTAACATTTTCATAAAACTCCGTCCATAAATTTTCCCATAATGTCGCTAACAAACAAACAAACTCATTAACCAGGGGTAAAACATGACCCCCATGGTGGAGGCAATTATGAAACAAACACGTGAAACAAAGTCGGCGATTCATACAGAAAGTACATATTTCATACACTATTAATGCAGTTAAATGTATCAGCAGATCAAAAGCTTGAATCTTGAAGTAGTAAGATAATAGAGTGAATTCTGCTTACACAGGATTGGTCATGTTTCATTAAAATGAGCGAATGGCCTTATCTTAACCGGTTTGATGTCAGGAAAAGTCATTGCTGGATATGAAAATTTCTCTTATGAAAGAATTCAGGTCCAGGATTCTGCCTCTGCAGCTCATTTCACGCCTCCCTCTCTCCCTCTCTCCCTCCCTCTCTCTCTCTCCCTCTCTCCCTCTGTCCCTCTGTCCCTCCCTCTCTCTCCCTCTCTCTCTCTCCCTCTCTCCCTCCCTCTCTCTCTCTCCCTCTCTCCCTCCCTCTCTCTCTCTCCCTCTCTCCCTCCCTCGCTCGCTCTCTTTCTCTCGCTGCAGTCCAAAGAAAGATTTTAAAAACCATTTCACATCATTTTTTTTCTTTGTGATTTCAGATAAATTAATTCACCTCTGCAAAGTTGTCCGGACTGAAGTAACTCGTTTTTATCTAAAATGAACGGGACGAAGGGAGTTAAACGCAGGAGCATAATCTGCTGCTGTGGCCTTTTTATCCCGCGATCGATGCCGCATTCATCCAATCTACTGCTCTTTTCCTGCAGACAGCACTTTGATGAGCGTTTTTACAGAAATACATCACATATTTCAGACCTGCAAAGCGCACGATGGGAGACAGGGAAATGATGCTCAAATAATGCGAGACATGAGCACTGAAGGCCTCTGGAGCTCAAACACAGGACAAAAATAATCAGCTCCATTTAAAACATGTTTCTTTCCCCAGTCTCTTGTGGACTACAAAACCAAACCATTATTACTTGAAGAAGGAAATGAGGAGGGCAGTTCAGAACAGCTCGGTCTCCTCAGAGCTCTGATCTCGGTGCCGTCGGGCCCGTCTGGGTCTCCACTGCTGACCGACACAAGAGATGCAGCCATTTTGCAGAAGTACAGAAGCTGGTCTTCTAACAAGCTAAGCGAAATTTCTGTTCACTTAATGGTCCCCTAAAATGCCACAAGATGTACAGCCTATAAGCCATTACAAGCCATTTAAAAAAATCTGTCCTTTGTGACATCACGAGGAGGAGGAGGAGCCACCCAGAATAATGAAGGAACTGATTTACTGGTTGGCTGAAGTTCCTCAGTCCTTCAAGCCTCTCAGTGGTCACTGCAACATGAGCTCACAAAGGAAACAGATTTTGAAATGGGCTGTAATGACTACTTGGATGTGTACCTGCGGTCATGATATGGGACCTTTAAGAGAAAGCATGTAGTTCTAATGGTGACGTGGCATCATGCCAAATTTTGTCCCAGTTCAGTTTCAACAGTTTACTGCTTTTCAGAGCACATGTTTATCGACCATTACAGATATTGATACATTTTCCATTCAGTTTTCAGAAAGCATAATCTCCTCATCACATTTTTCTTTGCACTGAGACACACATGACAACGCTGCATTCAGTTCCTGTGCGTTTCGCACTCATTTTATCGCCCACATAAAGAGGCTGCCTCACGAACAGCTTGCAGCACCATCTCTGATGGGCAAAAGGTGCTGACGGTTATATATGCCCAGAGCTTAGAGGGCCTGATGGCCACAGAGGGGCCATAAATTCTGGTGGGATGTGGGGCCCAAAGCCTCAAGCACCTTACACGGGGCCCAGAATTATTAGCCGGCCCCCGACAGAGCAGAATTAAGCAGAAGAGAAGCAGCAGAACTGCAGCAGCTGACCTGCACAGAGCACACAGGTACCTGAGGATGGGAAAATGGTTCCCCTCAATAACGGGGCAGACAAAACCTTAAAGTGACAGAGCGCAGAATTTCCAGCAGCAGCCGGGGGCAGAGACTGCAAACAGACGGACCAGAGTACTTCCCCAGATCAGCCGGGGTTCCGTCTCCCCCTGTTGGCTATTGGGCTCCGGTGGACGGATCAGAACACTCCAGTCAATGCAGAGATAGCCTGCAGACACCCCGAGGTGAAATTCAACGAGCGAAAGTGCTACTGAGCGGCGAACACATTGATGACATGAGAATTCGCCGAGTACCTCAAAACCTGTTTTGAGTCCGCAAGACCTCAGTGGAGACCAGCCTAATTTTCGCCCATCAAACTCCGATAGCTACCAGCCACAAAGCGTGAAATGTTACTCAGTTTAAGAGGCAAACACGGATTCTGTAGTCCAGCTAACCACCAAATTAAGGGTCTCGATGCACAGTCGAGGAGAGTCAGCTGGTTTTTGGGATTTCTGTTCAATAGAGAGTCACAGTCCCATCATAATTTTGTAAGCGGCTTCGCAAGCGTTTTCACACTCCTGGTTCCATCGCTCCATTGTCTACGCGAAAAACAAACGGGGTTTGTGAAAAATCGGCAAAAATAAGGTCCATGAGTCAAAATGTTGATCAACGCGGTGTACCGGTTTTTTTAAATGAGATCGCACACAGATTTTCTTATAACAAAGTGAAAATGCAACACTATGTTCTTAACCCTTAGATCGCTGAAATAAATTTTCAAAAAATTTTTAAATCAACATTATCTTGTGCTTCCCAGTGGGAGCTCTTTTAAACAAGTTTCCACATGATGGGTTTTTTTTAACAGCTTTAGATTTGATATCTTACATCAGGGCTATTCAACAAGGGCACTCTAAGGGTTAAAATGCAAATATTGCTAAATACACTGAACAAAAATATAAATGCCCCATGTCAAATTTGTTTTTATTAACATTAGGGATATGCAATATATGAAGCAAATCAAAATTAATTTTCGTTCGACTAATCTTCAGGTCACCGTCCATTACATCTTGATATTGGCATCTGCAAAGGAGTGACAATCCTTTCAACACGATGGGGGTCAGGTTGAAGACATTGAATGTTCAATATCTTGTGTGCCCACCATTTGCGACTCTCAGAGCAACACATCTCCTTCACATGGAGTTGATCAGGTTGTCTCTCGTGGCCTGTGGAATGTTATTCCATTCTTCCCGGAGGGCCACGCGGAGCTGGCGCACATTATCTGGAACTGGAACACGGTCGCACACACATCGATCCAGAACATCCCAAAGGTGCTCTATGGGCGACATGTCCGGCGAATACGCAGGCCAGTCCAGAACTGGAATGTGCTCTGCTTAAAGGAACTGCATGCAGACCGCTCTGGTGGACATCCCTGCATCCAGCATGACCTGAGACATCTGAGGCATGATGACTTTTGACAAAATTTGACATTTCGAGGTGGCCTTTTATTGTCCCCAGTATAAATAGTGTCTGGGTACTGCTCATCCTGTCTGATCACCGTCTGGAAATGCCACACCCATGTACTGAGTGACATCACTGCATCACTGAGCAAATGCTCACTGACAGAGAGATGGAATAAAAAATGGTACACAAATCAAGAGAAATATCCCTATTGTACAAGTAAAACTTGTTAACTCCACGTGGCATCAATATTTGACATGGGGCATTTATATTTTTGTTCGGTGTATGTGCCATCATAAAAAATAATTGAACAACAAGCATGCACAACATTTTAGTCAAGATGCAAAAGTCCAACGCACTTCAGCCAAGTTTCAAAAGTGAGGAGAGGTGCTCAACAGTAAAGGACAATAAACATAGAAAAAGACTTTTACCTGGGTACTTCAAAAAGATTCCCCAAAAGTATAAACACTGGAGCACACTTTACAAGTCTGCACGTTTATTGAGGGGAAAAGATGACTGACGTTTCAACTGGCGTCTTCCTCAGAATCATCTGAATACAGGAAACGGAGGTATATATATATATATATATATAGAGGGGTCTGCAACTCCCTCCTCGCCGGCCTCCCAGCATCGGCCATCAGACCCCTGCAGCTCATCAAGAACGCTGCAGCTCGCCTGGTCCACAACCTCCCAAGACTCTCCCATGTCACCCCCCCTGCTCACAAAGCTCCACTGGCTCCCTGTTGCTCGCATCAAATTTAAGACTTTTGGTGCTAGCCAACCAGGGAGTCAACAAAACAGCTCCAGCCTACATCCAGAGACTGTTCAGACCCTGCACCCCTGCCAGAGCACTCCGCTCTGCTACTTCTGGTCGCCTGGCTCCTCCCCCTCTCCGCTCCTCCCCTTCCCGCTCAAGGCTGCTGTCTGTCCTGGTGCCTCGTTGGTGGAATGATCTACCTATCGAGGTCAGGACAGCAGAATTCTTGAGCATCTTCAAGCGCTGCCTGAAAACCCACCTCTTCAGGCTCCACCTCTCCCCTGCTCCACTGCCCTGAATCCTGTCCCTACTTCTCTTAATTTGTTGCCCGTTTCACCATCTTGTTGCACTTAATTCTGTTCATCTTATTTCCTGATTTTTGTTGCCGCTTGATTTGGTTTCCCTTCATTTTGTAGTCAGTTTACTTGATTTTCCTGCCCCTTTGTTACACTTGACCTGTTGCCCTTTTCTTGCACTTAACTCTGCCCCTTTGTTGCACTTGACCTTGTTGCCATTTTGTTCACTTGACCTTGACCTTGCCCTTGCCCTTTTGTGATTGGTTTAGATCTGTAACAATGGAACGTGTTCTGTCACTGACTGTTAGCACTTGTACTTGTCTCCTAAGAGCTCTGCACTTTTACACTTCTGATCTTGTGCACTTTTGTACGTCGCTCTGGATAAGAGCGTCTGCTAAGAACCTGTAATGTAATGTAATGAAATGTAATGTATACGTACCCTCACACATAAAAAAGATTGACAGCCAAAAATAGGGAAAGTGTATTTACACAAAACCAATCATTTCAATAGAAGTGAATACAAAATAATCATCATAATAATAAGAGTTAGAACCAAATGACATTTCCCCAATGGCAATATTTCAATGTACATATATTTACAAGTTAAAAAATATACCTGATATTGTAACCCACATGCCTGGTCAGAAGGAATATAACCAGAGGAAGTATGATGGGCTGGGTGGATCATTCATTGAAATGTGTATTTACGCAAAACCATTTCCCTATTTTTGGCTGTCAATCTTATGTGGGAAGGTATATATACCCCTCCATTTCCTGTATTCAGATGATTCTGAGGAAGACGCCAGTTGAAACGACAGTCATCTTTTCCCCTCAATATACTTGCAGACTTGTAAAGTGTGCTCCAGTGTTTATACTTTTGGGGAATCTTTTTGAAGTACCCAGGTAAAAGTCTTTTTCTATGCACAACATTTGCATGAAGTTTTAATAAGCTGATGATCTGAGACCAGTGGGTGATGTAGTTCCATATCACTTCAACCTTAGTATGTCGATAGCAACATTCACCTTTAAGGGTCTCAAAGTCTTTCATTATTGTAAATGTTTGGCGTTATAACCACATTATCACAAAAAAGGGCGGTACCACATTCCTGTGTCAATCTATTGAACTTATTTTTGCTGATCTCGGAAATCCCCATTAATTTTTTGCATTACCAGACCTGAAATAATGCTAACAGAGCTACATGCAAATTTAAGCCCCATTGTGACTCTCGCCGAGCAACCAATTCAGGCCCCAGCAATGAGGTCAGCTGACAGTTAGCCAGTCTATACTGGGCCAATAATGTGGGGATGACTGTCGGCTTGTTCACAGTATATTCAGGCAACGCGATTTTTGAAAAAGTCATTAATAATGTGAATCCGATAATCAAGCAGGTACAAGCAACGGCAAAAACTGTCTGTGAAGTGCGGAAAACTACATCCCCTTACTGTACTGCAGCCTTTAAAACCAGAAAAGACTACATTTCATACTGCAATATCCAAAATCCCATACAATATCATACATTATAACATGATATATTGCCCAGCCTTACATCCAGGAGTTGAATTTGACACCCCTTCTCCAAATCCACCTCAAATTCAAAAAGTTAAGTTCAAAGGGAAATTTGTGAATGACTGAGTTGAATACAGAATTGACCAAAAGTCTGGGTCTTTCGTAAAGCACAAAGCATTTCAGAGTATCAGAGCTACAGCTACATGATCAAAAATGTTAAATCTTGACGGTATTTATTCCCCCGTTATAGAATGTTCTGGCTGTCGGAGTAACATCCATGGCAAAGGGATGCTGGGACATCAGCAAAAATTATCATACCAAGTGAAAACCCTACGCAAACACCTGTACATATTTTGTCATTAACACACTCCAATTAACACAACCATTCCTGCATCAATCCAAATGCACACATTTTACATTGATTTGCTAATAATGGGCTGCAGAACAGGCCTCACAGTGAACTGTATTCAGTAAATTTAAGCACGGCCTTGTGTTTATTTGCCTAAGGACAAAAAGAGACCCATTAAAACTGCCCTGAAATGAAAGCAGGTCTCCTGGATTACATAATACTACATAAATAATTAATATAAAAATGAAGGAATAATATAAAAAGCACAGTTACAAGCTGCTAGTCCCCTTCTAGCATGTGAAAAAGTAAAATGACAGAACTGTACTCAGTCAGTATTCCCCCCTCCAATAGAAGAGGAGCACGGCCAGCAAGCAGTCAATTAAATTTTCTTCTCTTTCAAATTTTAAATAAAGAAGAGGTAGAGGACATGACGCTTCACACACTCACATCTGGAGATTCTGCAGTTGCAGGATGAAAGCAACGCCATTAGAGGCGAGTAAATCGGACAAGAGCATGAAAGCTGACTGCAATTACTGCAGGCCTGGCACTTATGGAGTCTGAGTCCAACTCCAAAGACCTACAGCATTGACAGAGACGGCATAAACCACGGAATGGAAAGCCAGCTCTTCACATCAGTGAGATGCATTCCGTACTTTTCAACAAACCAGGAAGCCATCAAGACCTCAGAAAGCGCAAAAACTACCATGGAAAAACTCACTGGGATGAGATGACAGCAAGAACGAAGACTCCTGCGTTTTGAAACACAACTCTGTGATGGGCAGCTCACACCGTGGTTCACAACTTTACCATTACCAGTCAGGATCATAGCCCCTGCCCTAGAAAATAAATAGTGGTTGAAAAATGGAATTGGAGGAGTACAGGGTGCTAAACATCATGCAGCACACCAATGTCAGCAGTGATTTTAAAAAATAATAACAAAAAAAAACAAAAAAAAAACACATTTTCCATCAGGTGACCGTCAGAGAAAGTGGAAAAAAAAAAATCAAACTGAATGAATGCTCTTCAGTCGTTTGCCTCCGATAACCAGTCGAGGGGCAGTTTCCAGCCATGCTTTCCCAGACTCATAACATATGCAGTGAAGACTTTACAGGAATTCAATAAAAGGTATTAAATGTATTTTTGGGGAAACAGAAGTTGTCACTATAGTGACAGTGTGATTCCACTGAATAATTTTCAGTGGGAAATATGCCGTCATGCTGAGACTATTTTACTGAGAACTGATGGAGAGTTTGGCCTCAGGGAGCAACGACAATCACCTGATGCTAAATACCAGCAAAACCAGTGACCCGCTCCGGACCCCCAGAGGAACAGGAGTCCCCGCCCTGGTTTTCCTCTTCGGAGAGGAAGGGAAGAGGGTGACCTTCTCATGAAAGTATTCTGGGGTCCAAATCCATAAATAATGGCTATAAATGTGTTTTTGTAGAACATAATGACATCACAGTGAAGTTGACCTTTGAACTTTTACATAAAAATCATCACCACATCATCACTTTATCCTCCAAGATATTTTTGTGAAATTTTGTCACAAACAGTATGTGAATTCCTGAGTTACAGGACAGAACCTGTGTTACCACCACGAGAGCATAAAAAGTAAGAACTCGCTGAAGGTGAAAATAAAAGATCGCTACTAGCAGGGGTGAAAAACTCCTCATCTGCATTCGTTATGACCAGGGGTGGGCAATCACGGTCCTGGAGGGCCGGTGTGTATGCAGGTTTTTATTCCAATCAATTACCCTAACTTATTGAGTTAATTGATTGCATGCACAAATATAGATTTTCGCAATGATTCGATCAAAGGAAAATGTTTTATGAGAGAGACAAGACTAGTCTTTGTAGTTTCATGATAATTTAAAGAAAGGCGCATGAAACGTCAGATTTCATAAATGGTTTGGCTAATTGAGACAATCAACTAATTAAAGAACAGACGTTGGTGTGAAAACCAGGGACAGATACGGCCCTCGCTGCCCACCCCTGGTTATGACCAACATTATAGTGACACTATTGACTGTCGTTTTCAGACGCAGTGAGCAAAGCATCTGATAATCAGCGCTACTTTTCCCCTGCATTATTATTATTACACTGTATTAAACCTTCCCGTTTAAAAACAATGTGGAAATTTTCACCCAGCCGGACAGAACAGGCCTCAGCAGAAACGGAGGCACCAAGTGTTCAAAAAATGAAACATCCTACATCCTCCTTTCCTCTACCCGTCTCCTATCCCACAGTTCCTGACAGGAGATGGATACAAATGAAGGACCGTAGGGGTGTCAAAATCGGTATCGTATGAAGGCTTCTTTCCATTACACTTATTTTTGAGACACTTTTATCTGAAGCGCCATGCAGAAACAGCATTAAATAAAGTTTGTGAAACAGCGAGACAACAGTTCTGAACTGTAAGCCCACAGACTACATAGCTGGCGTAGGTCACCTATATCTGAATATTACTAAAAGACAGGGTAGTAAATAAGATGAAGATTATAAACATTTGGTGTGAACAGATGAGCACTTGAAGGACCCCAAAAAGGACCTTTGTTTCAGCACTGAAACACACTGTACGCTCATGTAGACCAACAGGTCATCAACTGCATTTTAATTTACTTTGTGTACAGTGTAATGTTACACAGAATATTTGAAACCCCCTATATAACCACCCCGATCCAGCTGCGCAGGGACTCACTGGAACATCAAACATGAAGTTCACTGTAGGAGCAACACTGCCACAGGGCACCGTTTCCAAGATTTGAGAAATTTAACAATATTACTCCTATGTGAATTTAACATAACTGAGTATACACTTTATGGCCGCAAGAATATAAAAATATTCAGAATTTATCTGAATTTGCAATAGCTTCAAGGGAACTCTGCGGTCATAGTTTATTGCTTTAATTTTTAAGAAAATCACCATGGGCCAACTGCTTGACTTGAGGTCAGGGGTATAGAGTCTACAGAAGCCTGCCAGGCGCTGCGGAGAGTCATGAATAAAGTGTAATTGTAAATCAATAAAAATGAAAACAGGCAGTATTTCAAGCACATTAGATGGCACAGTATTTAGCCCTATAAACAGATTCAAGGTGGGGCCATCACAACGCCAACAACCTGTAGACAGGAACCAGTATAACAGAAGAACTATTAATTTGTTTACTTTACATTTAAAAGCACATATGCTGAGGTTTGAAATCACTATGAGATCAATGCATTGAAAGCTGCGAACAGGCCTACTTATGGAAATAAGGAGACGAAAGGCAAATTGTAGACAGAAGTGTAGCACAGAACACAAAAATTATTGGTCCTGGCTTGTTTTCAATCATTTTCCTTCATTAACACGTTATTAACCGAATACACACTTCCTTCTTAACACTACTTAAGAACAACAAAATAGGCCAAATTCAGAAAAATAATTACTCACGAGGTCTATGCTTCACGAAAGGTCCAATTCTATGAATTTCCGCGCTACCTTTCTGGCAGATCAAGTGATTATTTCAACGACTGAAAAGATGTGAAGCGCCCTTTAAAAATTTTGAATAAGGATGATTGAAATGCACGGAATTGAGCATCCAATTGACTGGTTGCCTTCCAACCCAAACGAAGAGAAATCGAGACACCTGACAGAGTAATTGGCCTTTGAAGTGAATGAACTGTTAAGTGAGAAAAAAAATACTGAAAACAAGTCGGGGTAAATTATTGGTTAAAAGAGCAGATCAGTACCTACCCAATTCTAGTTCTGGGAAGCAAGATGATGAATAAAGCGGAAAAAATAACATGAGAGGCAGTAACCGCGTTAAGCTGCAATGGGGAACAGATGCTGCAGCTACAACCGGCCGCTCGAGTCCGTCCCTGCGCGCCCGTCCAGCTCACCAACAGGCTCCTGAACACAAATATGACGCGAATGATGAAAAGCATCGAAGAATTGCTGCCTATTAGGCCAAGTTCATGAGGACAACCGCAACCCCAGACAACCACTCTCCCGTCCAGCTGCAGAGACCGAATACCGATAGTTGGATTAACTGAAGCAGAATCCTATTGTCTTCTCCGAGAGGACAGCCATACATCAGACCGAGATGTTCGAGGCTATATTGAGATGAGATGAGAACAGCCGTGTCTTGATGCTTGTACGAGCGCCACAGAGAACAGTCCTCAGTGGGAAAGTCCACTGAATGCGCGCTCACACCGTCACTAAAATAGCCCCATAATGAGCAGTTATGACAAAGACAAATTTTTAAAAATCTTACCAGACCACATATCGACTTGAAACAGCGGCCGATTTGATAAGCTATTGTAAGTGAACTTCTGGAAGCGGATCCGAATATGCAAAATTTCTCACATGGCCTCGGTTTAAATAGAGACAAAAAAACACATTTTCTCATTTTGCATTATAGGATACCACACGATCACATTGGGATCCAGCTATTTCAGCGATCACGGCAACAGTGAGAGGGAAAGCTGAGTTTCAACAATAAAGCTCCATTGAGGGAACACATGCACATTTCCACATAAAACAAGAACAAGCTACATTTTAAAATGATCAGTCGACATATTGACTTGTGAAAAGACCTGACATTTTATTTGCACCGACTGTTCTTTACAGGTTACGACAATTCATTTTAGCTGGCGATCATTTTCAGCTGGCTAGGAGTGGCAGAGTCCGATTCCGAGAGACCGTCTTCATTTAAAGCGGACATGCAATTTTAATGAAAATATTTTAAATGGCCTTCATTCTCACATCAGTGTTACGATGGTCCGCCAGGAGCTCATTTTCCCGCAAGGTTTTTTTTAATCTCAAAATGCCGTCTCTTCTCAGGTGCATTTCATTGCCATGCATTTAAAATTCACGTCGATTTCTATTTCTTGCAGGCGAACGAAAGACCAAACAGCCTAAATACATTAAATACGGACATACACTCACATCTAAAATATGAGATGTTTACTCACCCTGTTTTTCAAGTCTCAATGGCGATGTTTTGTTTATTCCAGAGTCCCCATCTGATTGTCTGCGTCACTGACTTCCGCGTTCGAGGGGTTGAGAATAAAGAAAATAAATTAGACGGGGCATGCGCGTGGGATCAACGCGTTGATCATGTTGATTGTCACAGCACTTTTTCATAATGACAGATGCTGATGCTGATTACTGATATTAATAAGTATGTCGTAGCAACACGGGAGAACAAATAATGTTACGAATACTAGTAAATAATAATGACCTCAGGGGACAATGCGAGCAGGGTTGATGACGGACGATGGATAAAAAAAAGAATAATAATCCTAGTCATTATCGCCTTCATAATCCTTCTTTTTAGCGAAGCAATACATTCAAATAGCGAGTTTTGTAGGAGAAAAAAAAAATCAGATCAAATATTAGACAAAAGACAAACATCTCAGATAACGGGGCTCGTTTAAGATTTTACGTCCTAATTAATGGAACAATACAAATTCACAGGACTCCTTAAATCTGGAGTCAAAATTCACTTATCAGGAACGCCATAGAGGCCGTACTGTGCTGCTGGATTAATTATTCACAGCCTTCCTCTTTCTGTAGAAGCAACACTGGATGCATCTGTGCTAAACTGCGATGCGTGGGCACTGATGACAGCCCTATTGATGGCCGCACTGGTGTAACCCTTAGCAGAGAAGGTTTTAAAAAAGAATCCAGCATCTGAAATCAGAGCTCAAGAACTCCGTTGCTTTCTATTACCAGACGAAATTATAGTGTCAACGTGCTCTGGAAAACACATAAGTGTGGTCTTACATCCTACAAATTATTAACTGTGCCAATAGAATAGGGGCAGGATTAATGTCGTCATGAATGATGTGGGTTTATATAAAATTAACCCCCCCAAAAAAAATTTCATTAAAAAAACCACCTGATGATGTCACCATCAGGTATATTGATAGGCGGCGGAAATGCATTCCGCTGTGGATGCGCAGTCAGGGTGATGTGGCTGCATTCACATTAACATCGCACGCCTCTCCGCACGGCTCATTTAGTGTTTGAGGAAACAGCCGGGGAGAGCAGCCCGTCTGCTTCAGAGCAGAAGAGTAGTGGTTATAACTGCGGACCTGAGTATGTTCCCCACTCCCCCGGAACACACGGACCCGAACTCGCTCAGGTAAATGTAACCCACCTTGATAAAGTCGTCCGATTTCACAGGGGGAAATCTCGTGGACTGAAGTCGCGCACGCGCATTGACACGTGCTTCAGTGCTTCTTCCATCGAATTTCCGTCGGGAATGACTTGTTCAGCCAGTTCCTCAGGCTCATCCTGTCCCTTGTGTACACACTCACTGCACCTCTCATGACTGATGACGAGGCCAGGTGAAGCGTTCAATTATTTCAACAAAGGGGAGTTTTCTCCGGCGGCAAGGCCCCTTGTTAAAATGTTTTCATAGTTCCGAAGAACTCCGCTGCCAAGTGTGAACAAGAACGAGTTTAACATAAAATTTTCTCATTCACATTGTTCAATACAACCCTATACCTGAGCGATGTTATTTCTCAGGCAAGGCTAGCACAAGCTGCAAAATTAACTAAGAAAAGAGTACTTCTTCACAACATGTGACCATGTTTGATCCCACGTACACCAGTTGATGTGAAATCTCCTATCTACATATTCAAACTAAAATCTTGTTTCACTCAATTAGCGCCAATAACAACAAATTATTTTTTGTGATTGTGAGTTCACTGGTTTTTCCATAGCCAATAATCACATGAGGAATGTGAGTCGACAGATGAGCACTTGTGTTCATTAATAACAAGGCTGGAGAGTGGAAACCATGTCAGACTGACCACCCTTTACAGCACTAACTGTCAAGAGCAAGTACACAAGCACAGAGAGGATGTGATTTTGATACCTTCATGTTAGACGTGTCATTGCTGAATTCAATATATAAACTTGATCAAATGGATTAAGTGCAGACTACATTTAACCCTTGTCTAAGAGAGAGTCCATCATGGCCAGGTCGATACAGAAACTTCCAGATCAGAGCTTTGAGAGGCCTCGCCAGGGGATCCATCCATCCCTAATTGGCAGGTTGACTTCACAATAACACCTCTGTGTGCAATCAACCATAAAATAACACCGGCAAAAAGGACCTCCTTCTCCAGGAGAGCGCTTACGCGTTAAGACCACTTGCTCCATAGGATTGATCGTGTGGACTTCCAAAACGGGGGGGGGGGGGCTTGCAGTGTGTGATCCTTAACTTTGGGAAAACCAAGCCCATCGTCAAATTGCAACTTTGATAACAAGAATATTGCGGTTTCGCACAACAAAAACATTTGTTAGCTCTCAACTGCAGACAGCAGTTTCAGACAGCCAGGACAGCCTAACCCTGTTCCCTGAGATTTATTATTGTATAGGTTTTCTTTTCAACACTATATCAGCACACCTGACTCTAGCAAACCGCATTCCATTGGAGCGGTTAAATGAGGCATCTTTAAGGTTATGTCTGACAACTTGAAGGAAGGAACATCTTTGAGAACAGGGTCTGGCAGCTGTGCTTGAGCTGCAGAATGAGGTGAGCTTCATTTTGGTTCGGTGTGAGAACTCGCATGATCAGGACCAGGGTTGGGCAGCCCTGTTCTAACCGATGTGCCGCACCAAGTGAAGTCTGGTGTTCCAGGCAGCACAGATGGCCTGGAAGATTGATGAACAGTAGACGAATTTCGCAGTGACGAACCAGGACAGCTCGGTGCTTCAGCCTCGCTCCTGTTACATTGGGTGGGAGACGAGCAGAAGACGAGACTCTAATTTACCGAAGCCCTCAGACACATTAAAATTGTGCCTTTCTCTTCTCAAACACTCCATCAGGCGACAGCTGAAAGGCCAGCAAACGAGTAATACCTCAAGTGCATTTCGCACGAAGACGACATTTATCCCTTTCCCCAACAGTGCATGCGACTGCACCGAGAACTAACGGCTTAGAGGCCGGAGCACTACTGGAGTCCATCAGAACAGGGTGAAATAGCCGGTGATCACCACTTTTCCAGGACCTGCCCTGGAAAATGTCACTGTGGTCGAGGGAAAGTTGCAGGGAGACTGCTGAGGTACGTTGGGACACGCTTGAGAAAAATCAGAGGAGCTTCAATTCAATACGTCATGAGCTTGACAGCGACTGAAAATGACAGGACTGATCAAACCGGGAAAATGCGATGAGTGACCGATCCCGTCGCTATAGCTGCAAAGAAATTATGGTCCACAGTTGATCATTTTGGTCTTCCAAGGTTGGTCCCATCTTATCTGGAGAAAAGACAATGGCCACCTTTCCTTCCGTAACTAGACCACTGGAACACACTTCATCATGGTGACAAACCAAATTATTTCTGGTTCATGTGCATTACGAAGGAGGGTTCCCTGCCCTTTAGAGAATTCAGATGCACACCAGGTTTTCCACTCTCTTACCTGGGAGTCGGGTGCGATGGTGTTCCAGCCAGTCAGAGCGAAACGCTGTTCCGCTCATTACCTTGGAGAACAGGCCACATTTCATCCCTGGTCTGACGACTCCATCTTTTACTCTGTGTCCATCAAAATGACATTAAGCCAGAGCTGAATCATACAGGGGCAGAGATTAACCCATAAAACCCGCAGACCCATATAAGAGTCTGTCAAATGCAGCTGCACTATTCAAGCCTGTCGAACTTCAGGCCCATTTTAAATTGTAGAGGAGATCCCAAGGTTTCCAAGGATCCCAAATATGTTGTCCTGATGTTTCACGAGGAAATGTGTATAAAATGATGCACAAGATCAAGATTTTTTTTTTTTTATTCGCTGTAATGCTGTGGCCATAAAAACAGTGCATCCTGGGTTAGAATATTTCTCTCAGTAGAAGTGTGACGTAGCTTCAGTGAAGCGCTGCAACCAGCAGATACAGATATGAAAGTGACATTTTTCTACAATATGAAGGGGAAAAAAAAAAGAAATTTTCTGACTCTGAACCCACTTAAGATAAAACTTGAGTGAAGTTGAAGTTAAAGGGGTTAAAGACCCCCACAGTTCCCCGTTCCCGTCACCTGAACAGGTCATGGAGAACATCCCCATTCGGAGGAGGAACTAATGAAGTGAGGTGAGCCGGTGGAGTTCATGGGTACATGAAAATGAGATTTTTGACTTTATGACTCCAGGGATTTTCACCTCCACGCAGCACAATGTTCACTTCTGGCATTCTTCAGCTGGAAGTGCAGCGCTGGGACACGATCACAGAGCCCGGCAGACAGGAAGCACTTCCACACAACAAATACACCAACATGGACATGACATCATTTTTTTCCCACATGACTCCCATTAAGGCTGCACCATTAATGACCCTTTTCAGACTGACTGACATCAACTTCCGCATCGGAACAAAAATTGTTATATTTCTGCATCTGCATGATTCAGGAGGGCTGGCAGTAATTATGCCTGGGTGTGTCTACTGAAATTGAATCCAATTACAAATTAAATACACATTAATTTTTTGATTGATGAACTAAGGGGGCGAGTACTTTTTTTTTTTTTTTTTTTACATAGGGCCAGACCAGATAGCTTTTTTTCCTTCAATAAATGAAATCAACATTTACAAACAGCATTTTGTGTTTACTCAGGTCATCTTCGTTGAATATTTAAATTACTTTGATGATCTGAAACATTTGAGTTTCACAAATATGGAAAAATAAATCGAGGGGGGGGGGGGGGAGGGGGCAAATACAGATGCTAATTCATCCAATCAGCCTATAAACAGCTGGAGACAGTCCAGACCTCTCAGTATTTGACCATTAAAATACACAAACCCCGCTGAATTCCACTTAAAAGCAGCCAAGATCCTGCACCAGCTTAACATGGTTTAAAATGGACTGTCGACTCTCCTGCAGGTGGTAACAGAGCATTAGCTACCCACACAGGCTGGCCAGCTACTAAACAGCTGGTTGACCACTTCAGAGAGACAAAAATACAACTCAAAATAACTGGGCCAGTTTAGGCTGATTTTGGGAAGAAATTTGAGTAGCAATTCCAAGGAACTGATTCAGGTGCAGATGTTCACTTGATCGTGTTGAACCACTTCTGTGAGACAAACGGCTGGCACGATTACAACAGGAAGCAGAAGGGTATCGACATGAGCTGTTCTTAAATACATCGTATCGTCTCCTCCTTTACTGCTCTTTCAGTTACAGTTCAGGATGGTTAGCCATTGTGGCAAACAAGCAATTTTCCAGTTGTCCCCGTTTCTTACGAGAAACTGGAAAGACGACAGGCCTCCCGAAATGTAGCATTGACGTCCTCTTAATGGTGAGGATCGAAGAATCATAGCAGGTGGCTCTGAGGAACCCCTCAAAATCATCTGCGCAGCTTCACATCCTCATGTCACAAAAATGCTCTTTTACAGCCTAGCGTTACTTCTCAGATAAGCCGTTTCCAAAGTTTCTATAAGGGATCTGCTGCTATAAGTCAAAAACCTTTGATGAAATTCCGTCGTGATGCAGCACAGCCTTCTGAAAAGCTCAGAAGCGAACCACAGCTCATCCACAACAAAGCAAGTCCATTTATCTGCCCCGAGGCAGTGGTGCCATCAGGAGACAACAAAAGCCTTATTTTATTTATCTACAGCTAAGTAGCCGCATCATTTTGGTTCATCATCTGCCGCAGGTCTATATCAAAAAGACTGAGGCCTATTTTCTGGTTTTGTACTGGCTTATTTCTGCTCGAAGCGCATCTGACAAGAAAGGATACAAAAACAACGCCATTTTATCTTCATAAAATACCAGAGCAAATGGTGGCCTTTCAGTTGAATATCCAAAGTCCATAAGGCTTCCTTTGAATACAGTAGACCACCTATTTGAGCACCACCCGTACTGTTCATAAAATATCACTGAAGTCAAAATCCTTTATTTAAATTTTGAAATTAAAAGTAGGCCAATTCACTTACATTTAATACTCAAGTACATTTAATATAAAACATTTTTTCTGTAATTGTACTCCCATATAAATCTAAATGTAGGACTTTCACACTGGCAATGTAGTTGGGTTATTCTGGTTCCACTCAAAAGCAGGTTTTGTGAACTCTGTGCATCCATTACCATACTAATCACTCAGCACACAATTGGTTTCAATTCAAGAACTAATACTAATGAGTCGCAACAAGATATGTTCTCAATCATAAAAAAACCAGGACTGACAGTTTTCTGCCCCAAACCAACAACTGCCCAACTGTTTTTGTTTCATATTTATTTCCTTTAAAAAAACCATCCAGCATTACAAAAATTTAATGTATTCCCAAAACAAACAACAATTAGCAGTTCATTCACTCGAAGGCTTGATGGCCTCATGTTCCTCTCAGCAGGCATTTAGATTCATGTTACAGCACGACCGTGTCTCATCAAGGTGATCAGTCATTAAGGCTTGTGCTGCAGATTCTTAACGGCGTGAAGCCTAGCGTCATTAACCCTTGATTAAAGGTTCATTTCAACACAACTCCGTTCTGCAGTAGAGCAGGGAGGACTGAGGAATATTTACCATAACCAAGTTTCAGATTAACCTTTAGAGCTCCAAATACAAATAGAGTTGCTCCCTGCTGGGGAGCTCTTTTAAACAAGTTGCCACATGATAGGTTTTCAACAGCACAGGATAATTTGATTTATAATTTCTTGAAAATTTATTTCAGCACTAAGGGTTAATAAAAATCACTCCATTACAAAGACAAAAGGGGACATTGTTCGACCATCAGCCCCGAATAACACTCAAACGTGGGTAAATATATTACTCATTATTAAAAGAGCATCCTTTAAAAGAGATGTCCAGTGATCTCCGGATCTTTTCATTCGAAACGAGCACAAACAAAAACAGACATCACAGTACATGCAATCTTCAAACTAAACTCCCTCCCCACCACACACTCAAATGCATAAATTACTTTAACAAGCAAGAATTTGCAATAACTGCATCCTCGTACGTGCTTATGAAAGGAGATGTGCCTGAATGGTGTGTGAGTGTATGTTCATCTGTCTGTCTGTGTCTTTCTACAAAGCTTGACCATGTTACATGAATCCGTTTACAAGTTCTGCACCCACTTCTTAGAGGCCACTCGCACTGCCACACCCCCTTTTTGGGATTGGCATGAACAGTAAATCAGCTGTCTCATTTCCAACCTTTCCAGAAAATCTTGTGCAAGTGTGGGAATCCACCTGGAAGTTTTCAGCCTTTTTGTGATAGGCCACGGCTGGTACAAACAAACAAACAAACAAACGCACGCAGGCACAGACACACAGACACACAGACACAGACACTTGACCTTAATACCCTCCTTGAGCAAAAACTGTAGCCACCAAACGTGGGGAAATATTTGTGAACCTACTGACCAAGCGAGCGATTAAGCTGCTACTAGCAGCAAAAAACTACCAGGTACATACATTCTGAGTGGCTTTTGGAAGATGGACGATGCAGTACTATGAGCAAGATCGTGGTCTTCCACCTTCGTTGTAGCATTTTTTACATTATTACTCTTGAACTTGCAACAGTTTTTTGCCAAGGAGGAAAGTTTTGCCTCAGTGCTGAAGTCCCTTTCTGTTTCTAACAGCTCAACAGCACCTCTCCTGCCTGAATATGGGGAGCTCATCCCTGGAAACAGGGCTCAGATTTTCGGCAGCTTCGGGGCGGCGACCAGGGGGTTCGTCTCCTGCAGGTGGCGGCGCCCAGCGCTCTTGTAATCATAGCTGCAGTTGTGCGCCTCCGCGTAACGATGTGTAGCACAGAAGTTGTTGCCACACCTGAAACACGAAAATAGCAGTGAGAGGCCATACATTTTAATACAATTCAATTTTATGTGTTTAGCGCTTTTTGCAGAGAGACCGTCACAAAGATGCTTCACTGAGGAAAAACGGGCTGTGCCCAGCCTAATCCCCACTATAGCAAATAAAACAAAAAAAAAAAAAAAAAACCAAACTCCCAGTAGGGAGAAAAATCCTCAAGCAGTGGTGAGAAAAAACTGCCCAGTGGGAGGAATCTCAGGAGGAACCCAGCTATAGTGGGGAAGCCCATCCTCTGCTGGAAAACTAAGTTGAATTTAAGTTTATAGAAAAACTTCAAAACATCCAAACAGTTGCATCTGCAGCTGTAGTCCCAGAACGAGGTCAGGCAAGGGGGGGGTAGAGCTGCCTCAGGACATCCAATCATTTTCTGGAATTTTTAACTCCGAGAGGCTCACAAAAAAGATGATTCTCAAAGACGTCAGTCCCGGGGTGCTGTGGTCAGGCGTTTGAATCCCAGTCATTCCATTATACTCCATCTCCATCGGCCTCTCCTGGTCAGCCAGGCGCTAGTAGCTGCGCGAGCTGAATATACGGCGACCGTGTGATCCTCCGACGACTTTAGCAGTGAGAGATTGGACATACAATAAGAAGCGAGGGCTTACACGTCGGCTTCTGCTCAAGTGTACGCACCGCATCAAACCAGACCTAGGAAACGCTCACCTGGTCCAGAAAACGCCCCAAGTTTCAGCCCTGAAAAATGACCTATAATAGAACGCAATGCTGAAGTACCCTCGGCCGTATGGGCATTAAACAAGCAATGACAACAGAGAAAGGGTTTTTTAATGTATGCCTATCTAACACAGTGTGTTTAATACTTTCGAGATTGAGAGAAGTTTCAAGAGTCAAAAGGAAGACAGAGGTAATTGTCCAATTTCATCTAGGACCTGCAGGTTATAGGAGAGAGTGGAACAGGACAGCTGGATGTTACTCTTGAACAGATGACTATGAATGTGTAAAAAATCCATTTACATATTCTTGCGACTGACAATATGGAAAACTGTCAGTCTGGGTGGATAATTATAACCTCAAACACAAGCAGGTTTAATGGTTTTTAGCGCCGCGCGCAGGAACGGTGTGGCTGCAATTACACTGAATCCACTTCTCTAGTGACGCTATGATTCTGCACACAAGGCAGAACACAGGGCAGGAAGAGGCTGTATAACTGCAAAACCGCAAAAGGGTTAAAAATAATAACGAACATTTCATATCCAAATAAATAATTCTTTTTTTAAATCAGCAAGAGAGGGTGCGAGTAAAATGTTTATATTAAATAGCCAATTAGGTGCACAACTGTCAGTCAAGGCCAGATGAGTTAAAAAAAAAAAAAAACAGAAACGAACGATCAGAAACGAACCAGCAAACAGTGTTCAGCGGTTTGAGTTTCACTGGGGTTCAGTCTCATTTGGGCTCAGATATTCACCATGGAAACACTGGTCTCTTCCCAAACCTGGACTCTCCACCACCACAGGACACTTTCCAGTAAAAATTCAAACATGCGCACCGGGGATAATTGGGCCATAAGCATTTCAAAAGGAGTGAGTTTCCATTTCAATTGGTCGTAAACAAGCCGTAACGCGCAGGGCACAGCTCTGAACGCCTCGGAGGACTTCAGGTTTCACTCAGTTGCATCAGGCAAAGCAGCGTCGGGAGACGGAGATACAGGGATAGATGAAGGCGGACCGTCCCTCCTACATCTCCATCGCTCCCGAAGGCAGCCATTAGCATTCCAGCGGAATATAAATATAAAAATATGCAGATGTCTCAATAACGACAGGAGCTAAACGGCCCCTCGTACAGTAACTTCAGCGCAAGCGTCAAACTCTCAACCCTCCGGCTCTCTCAGCTGTGTGAGGTCATCATGGACACAGTTACAGCTAACGGCTGAACAAGGGCCAGTGCGCTGTCAACGCGTCGATTTTTCCAATGAATTCATTAGAAAAATGAGATGGCATGTTTAGTCATATTTGCTTCTCTGATCTGACCCCGTCTTTTATCATTATATATGCGGCTGCTCATTGGCTCATCAGGGTAAACCATCGCTCCTGCTCCACACACGGAGAGGGAGTGAAGTCTGGGGTCAACTCCTGACACAGAGCCGACTGCAGCTGGTACAGCCCGCGGAGCGAGGAATCGCCACCTCGTCAGCTGCACACAAGCCGCATGTGAAGAGTGTTTATCAGGAGCAGTGACATCACACATTCCGCAGAAGAGCACATGCGTTACTGTGCTCTGTGTAAGTGATGAGAGGGGTTACAATAAACAATGGGTCTTCGCACACACGCACACACACGCACGCGCACGCACACGCACACGCACACGCACAAAAGAGATTAGAAATGGTGCGACATGAACATCACAAACAGAATAACTCCCACAATGCCTTGCACCTGCACTGGAAGCTGGTGGCCAGGCCAGTCTTCTTCCTGCACAGGAAGCAGTGCTTCGAGCTCTTCTTCCTGGTGCCAACAGGAGGCTTCACCGACGGGAGGACGCAGGTCGGGGTGCCTGTGAACACAAGGGGTTGAATTCCAGCTTATTTTATGCCTCCTAAATGCCAACTGAATAAGTAAAGCGCTTTTTACAGGGGAGCCAACGCAAGGATAATTAAATCTGGCCCTTGAATCCAAATCTCGAGCTGATCTCTGAGGTAACAGGGAGCCGAGCGGCTGAGCCTCAGAGGAGCAGGAGGTGACGATCCTGCTGACCCAACTCCCCAAAATAATCAACGTTTGACGGGGAGCTGTCCACACACTTCTGGCCATACAGTACATATGCTGCACCAGGACTCCTCTCACTACAGTCTGATGACAGTCTGAGAAGTTTCCTTCACATATAAACTACAAACGTCTGACACTTTTGAAATGAGACGTCAGGCGGATCTAAAGCGCTGCAGCCGTTGCTAACAGAGCGGAGAGCAGTGGGACATTATGTCTTGATTAATAAAATATCACATAAAAATGCAGCTAGGAAGACGGAGTACTCGTTTATGCAGCGGGTGCTTGATATGCAAAGGATGAAACTAATTACTTTGCAAAGTGAGGTATGCGTCTCTTCATTGAACTGGATTGTTGGACTGTTGGATGCATTTTTTTCCATTTCAGGAACATTAGATCAAATTTTGTATGAAAGCCCCAATCTTAGCAGTCAGCTGGCAGCTCGTTTCCGGAGACTTTTAACGACGCATTTCTCATGAGAACGCGACAGTCAGCCGCGTTTGCCTCATCGCTGCGGCAGGTCACGAGCATCTCCTCGCTACACCGTCCCCATCCGCGATTCATTCTCCGCTGTTTGTTCTACAAACAAAACAATCAAAGCGTACGGCGGTACAGACGAGAACGAGGGAGAAAAATAAACACTACAACGGAACAAAAAACAAGTCATAATCGCATTTGTGAAGAAAGCAGTCGAGCGACAAAACACTATACCGGGCAGCGCTCATTTGCGATTCGGGCTCCGCGGCTACGCCAGTCATCATTCAGAGGAAGCGACGATCTCCCGGCAGGAGCCAGTGAAGCGGTTTCAGCCGCAGGGGGAACGCGCTGCCCGGAATACTTATTCTCTCCATCAGCTGCACCGCCGCTGGCCGAACGCCAAGCAGAGAGAGAACTTCAAGTTCAGAGGAAGTCGTCTGGGGGCAGGGGCGGGCAGTTCTGATGACACGGCCCGCGGAGCTCAGGTCATGGAGCACGAACCACACCCTGGATGTGAGACGTGACGTTAGCAATTCAGATCTGGCCGCTAAACCAGCATCATGCGTCTCTCCCATAAAGCACAAACACCAGCGCACTACTCCGGACCCAGATCTTTAGCAGCAGGAAGAGTTGGGTTTCATTACTGACACAGACAGTGAGAACCTCCACAGCCAAAGGCCCCCAGGACCAGGACTGGTTGCCGCTGCTCGATACGATCCAGCCCCAAAAGCTTGGGGGGGGGGGGGAAATCCTGCCACAGTCTCTTACAAAAATTGAAGCGACTCAGTTAATGGCAGCCAGTTTACCAGTTAAACCAGTGAAAGGTCTCTGGCTCTTACCCACAATGCACCACTCCAACACATACAGATCTTTCTGTTTGTCCCAGGGTGTAACACGCATGAAACACTCAGATTTCATGCCACAGAATGATTGACATCTGCCCTGTAAACAAACGACGGGGGAAGGACGGACGGACAAACATACGGAAAGGCGCATCTACACAATAAGATGAAGCCTTATATTAAAGCTAGCACTTTGCTCGTGGGAATCCACGGTTCTAGATTCAACCCACTTGGGGCCCACTTTTCAGCCCAAGTTTAAATTTTATCGTTTCATGTAACTTTGCTGTTATACTACAGTGAACAATGCACCATTATGATGTCATCACGGTGCTATGGTGTTTCCATAAACACCAGGGTGGCTGCCACCTGACCGATGTTTTTATAGTAACTAAAACTAAGTAGCTATCAAGGAGAATACGCTGCACTGACATTCCGCGCTCAGTGGAACATGAAGTCACCTGCAAGACACAGCAAAATAGCATTGCATTATGCTGCAGATACGCGCCTGGTGGAACCTAACACTGATTGGCCGGGCGCACGTGCACACGCACACGCAGTCCACTCGGCTATTATAATACAGATTTGTTGAGGAGTACAATGGTTCAGGAGTTCTGACCCAGAGAGGAGACGTGACAGACAGACAGACAGACAGACACGCACAGACGAGGACATTCATGTATATGTCCAACTTCCACTCTTTGGTGGAAATAAGAAGAGTGATGTAATTATTGGAGAAGTTAAATTTTCCAAAGAGCATTCAAGGGAAAAAGGAACTTAAATCCTTTAGAAAAACCAAACTTAGCTTGAAGAAATACGATTCTGAAAGGAGCAGTTAAATCATCATGAACCTCATGAAGGACTTTGTGTACCAAACAGAAGCTCAAATTTATATTTTTTAAAGACAGATGAAGATCACAGATGGTTTTACCGTAAAGCTTTCTTCACACAGAACACAGGCAGGAGACTAAGGGCATCGTTATGACGAATAACGAGGCGCCACTGCTCACCTTCTCTCCGAGCCGAACCGCTGCATATCCCAGCTGATCTGTTAGATGCCTGAGAGAACACAAACGTTTAAAAAAAAAAAAAATCACTAACACAAAACACTTCACATCACATACACAACACTCTGGAATAGAGTATAAATTTTATGACTTTCAAAATAATGGCAAAATGGCATAGATGCAAAATATTTGAAAAATATGAAGAAACAGCTGAAATGTAAGAACCTGTGTCGCTAACAGTAAAATATCACAATATATTTAGCACTTGTTTTATATGCAGCCGAGGCCATGCCTGCAATGGGAGCTCAGAATCAAAGGACATGTCTGACACCTTCCGGACGCTTCTATCACTCAGCAAAGGCAGAACAGGGGTAATACAGGGCCGAGTGCCTGCTGTGTCCCCGTTAAATACGGTACAGTCCGTAACTTTGGACATCACTGCATTTCCTTCAGCTCTAACAGACAACAGAGGAATCCGGAGGTCATGTGCCATAAACTTCAATCTGAGCGCGTTTACATTCATATGAGATGATCTCTGTGCCTCCATTTCTCTCTTCATAGTGACTGACCTAATGCCCCAAACTGCACCGTTTGAAATAATGCAATGATTGGCTGTTACACATTGGGGGAATAAAGTTGATTGGCTGGGAGTGATGAGCTCACCGTCCCTGGCTGCATGTCCTCCGGTCGCCTCACCCCCCCCACCAGCTGACCGCCCTGACCCACAGGGGCCAGTGGAACCCCCCAGGGGCCAGTTTTGGGGACAGCCTGGGGGTGTGCGCTGGGGGAGTCCGCCCGTGGGATGCGCGGATGGCGGGCTGAGCGAGAGGGCAGGGTGAAAGAGGCGGGCCATGATGTGCGATGGGCGGGATTAGGGGCGGTGGTAAGGGTGGGGGAGGGTCGCAGGGAGCCCAGTTTGACCCTGGCAGAGGCAGAGTGGGCCCCCCTCAGCTCTCTGGGGGCTGTACAGTCTGAGCTCAAGCCATGCGGCAAGGGTGACGTCACAGGTAACTGTGGCGCTAACAAGTCCCACCCACTGTCCTCCTGAGACAGGTCCAAGCTCAGGGGGTGTGGCCCCTGGGCGCCCACTGGGAGAGATTTCCGACGATCCACCAGAGCAGAGTCCCCCATTTCAGTCACCCCGCCCATTTTGGGCCGTGGCTCCTCCTCAGCACCATCAGGTGAGCCTCGGTTGGCTGGAACGGAAAGGGGTGGGAGGG
>CM056591.1:2130000-2197500 GCA_029721435.1 Gymnothorax reevesii
CCAGCAGATACACTTGACAGAAACTCTGGTGATTAACGGGTGATTAACTTCAGGCCTCTATTAGAATTAATTCCCGGCCAGACATGAGCATAATCTTAAAGACATGCTCTCACATCCACAGACAATGCCTTGGCCAAAGAGGGGCAAATGGGTGAGTTGTGCGGAATTTTAAAGATGGACTCCGCAGGCTGACCTCTCAAGAACAGCTGTAAGGCACGGTGTTCCCCAGGTGAACTCGATATCACCCACCGTGTGCTTATGAAGGCAATGCCACCGTGTTAAATTGAGCAGACAGGACAAATCGGGGAAATGACAGGTGTGGTTTCTCAGGTTCGCGGTCTGTAGTACGTAATTGTGGGAGCGTTTTCACCTCCTATTTTACTCTCAGAGACCGTAATCCTAGAGCCTAGAATTACCAGGCTGCATGTAAGTATGGGCTGTAAGGAGAACACGCTTCAGGACTTAAGAACCACAAATACAACTCCTCTGTTCTGTTTAAAGGAGCGTCAGGATTACTGCTCACACTCACAACTCTGAGCGGAGTAAACAGACTCAACTGTAAGTCAAACTCTAGAAGTTCTTTTTCTTCTTCAATGATTATTGGCGATGGCACACCAGCTAACATTTTTCGTATCCCCTAATTAAAGCTTAAAATGATGCTTTGAATCAGTGGCATAACATAATTGAGACTGGCCCCAGTGCAAAAAACTTTTCTGGGCCCCTTGTGTGATAATATATAACATCATGTCAGGCCCCTTACACCTGCTGGGCCCCATTGCAATGCACTGCTTTGAATCCTTGAATTTCCATAGGAAGCTCCTGAATATAAACATCATATCACTGCAGTAACTCAAATAAATAAATATAAAACAAACTGAAGATGGAGTGGCCAGAATGAAATCAGATCATGACTTGCAGTCAAGCAGATTCACTTTAAAACGCAAGTTCTGAGCATGCGCAGTAATCGTGACACGGCTCCTTTAAGTTCTGTTGGTTTTACCATGATTGTAATAATTCTAGTATTTATTATTATTTTAAATGGTGCCCTCAGGAGCAGATATGAGGTCTGCTAATTACCAGCGAGTTGGACAGCCTCCATTGCCTTGGCATAATTAGCTTACCTTAAATCAATTCCCGTCTACTTTGTCCAACTTGCAATTAAGCCATTTATTCAGCCAACAGACAAATCAAAACCAAAATGTGGCCAATAAAGATAGAGATAATGAGAAGCAGACAGACCTGACCAGGCTGACGTTGTAGATTGAAAGTGTCAATAATCTGAATAAATAGCAGACCTCTGAATTCCACCTCTCATTCAGGAATTTTTTGTGTATTATTAAAGATATTTCTTTAAAAAATAAAATTAGTTCAAGATGGCCCTGGTTTTAAGTGCTTAAAGATATAGGTTACGTGAAGTGGAAAACATTTTGTGAAGCATACCGAAGTGAATGCGAGAGACAATGTTTGCATTGCACACAATAGTCAAATACACTGAAGATTTGGCAATGCACGATCAGGCAAATCTTTGCCAAAAATTTGTGGCATTATTATTAGATAATTTAACAAGATTAATTTAAAATAAAGTAACTCATAGCACTTGATTTATTTACTTTTGAGTGTCTAAATCACCAACAGTGAAGGTGGAAAACATTTTGTTTAAGCATATCGAACGTTACAAGTAAATTGTTAACACATTCGCACGCATCGTGGTGGAATGCAAAATTAGAAATAATCTAGCAAACAGATTCAGGCAAATCTGTCCTGTTTCAGGGTTATTTAAATTTCAAAACGTGACAAATGAAAATCATGCATAAATAAATCAGACTATTAGCCAATTTAAATCGTTAGCCTAACTGAGCAAATCAGCTGTTTGATTGCTAATTGAGCAAAGTAATTGGAAAGGGGGTGAGAGCAATTGTCAGGTAAAGGACGATCACTTTGCAGATCTTAACTTTGCGTTATTCAGGAAAATTACGTGCTGAACATGTTTGCTAGATAATTTATAGTTTTTACGCTTGGCTGCGCTGCATGCAAACAATTAACAAGTCCAGTTCAATAGGCTACGCTTAAACTATTTTTTCCACCTCCTCTGAAGGCAATTTAGTCGCTCAAAAGTAACCAAAATCAGGAGCTATGAATTACTTTTTCCAATTAATCTTTATCAATGATAAAATAAAAAACTGCCACAAATTTGCGTTTGCCTGAACGTGTTTGCAAAGTCATCGCTGAATGCATCGATTGCGTGCAATGCAAAAATTATTTCTCACACTTTCACGATCGATATGCTTCACAAAATGTTTTCCACTTTGTTTATGTTTTGAAACGCTTTACAAAAAATCACTTTAAGATGGTCCTGGTTTTTAAGAAATCTTTTTAATGATATGTAAAAATTCTACAAGAGGTGGAATTCAGAGGTCTGCCATTTATTCAGATTATTATCTAACACAGCAGCCTGGTTCGGTCTGTCTGCTTCTCATTACCTCTTCTTAATCATTATTGGCCACATTTTGGTTTTGAGTGGCCAGTTGGCTGAATAAATGGCTTGATTGCAAGGTAGACAAAGTACACGGGAATTGATTTAAGGTGAGCTAATTATGCCAAGGCGATGGAGGCTGTCCAACCTCGCGGGTAATTAGCGGACTTCAAATCACAGTTTTCTTCCTGGATTCAAATGACCGCATTCGGTACGTGTCACAGAAAAGGTAACAAGCAAGCTTGTCTGTCTGCCTCATAGTGGCAGTTACTTTTATTGCGCTTAAAGTAATTGCGATTCCTGAATCGTTGCAGTCCTAGATGTGACATCAGGTAAATAGCCCTTTGTTACAGGGCTTTTAGCTAGCTATTTAGAGAAGCCGTTTGCATTTGAGTACGCAGTAGGTCAGAGTTTCCCATAACTCTCCTGGAGTACTACTTGTTCTGTATGTTTTCAGATCTGTCCCTGCTCCAGTGCATGTGATTCAAATGATCAGGTTGTTATCAGTTCCTGACGCTGCTTGATAATAATGATCATGAGCGGATCATTTGAATCATCGATGCCAGCCCAGGGAAAGATCTAAAACATGCAGGACAAGTCCCACTCACTGTAGTACGTAACTGGCAGCATGTTTAGTACACTGGGAATAATGTGAGGACACAGTAGGGAGGCAAACTTTTGGGAGTAAGAGACCATCAAAAGCCAGACCACCCCACTTCCTGCTACTCTGAACCCACCTGACTGACTCAGACACCGGGGTCAAAGTGCCGTCTCCTCGATCCACGACCTGGAAGACGTTGAGCTGGTCGCCCTCGCGGTACACCAGATACGTGACCTGCTTGTTGGGCGGGGCCGGCTCCCAGCTCTCAGCCCGCCCATCATCCACGTACTCTGGCATGTCCTTCACCGAGTCGTCCATGGCAACTGGGGGTCAGAGCTAAGGTCAGGGGTCGTTTGACAGACAGCACTGCTCTTTACTGGAAAAAGCCAGTTATAATTAATCAGATGATACAAGGTCAAATCTTCCACAATCTCTGTGCTCTCTTCACATGGAGTTTATTTACCCTCAGAGGGCCAAATGCAGCCATTGTCACTCAATAATGTAAGATTACAAAATCAAAGCTGTTGAAAACCCATCATGTGGCGATTAGTCTTGCGGTGCCAGACAATCGGAGATCTCCACCTCCCAATCATATGGGGACATCATAATACAAAAGAGTTACTGGGTGCCGGCGAAAACGGCCGCTAACAAAGCAACGCCTTATTTGAATAGGAACGCTTTTCCCGGAAATAGTGTGCTCCCTTTTCTCCTCCGTAGGTAAACCAAAGAGGGTCTAATATAGCGACTTTGTATCTCCGAGAGAAAACAACGGATTCCCTGAGTCAGCCCGCAGACATGGAGCTGCAAATTTATGCACTCAGTTACAATGTTCTATCACTAGATGGCACACCCGGATCAGTTATTGAATATTCACAAGCAAGCCGAGCTTGAACACTGTTTAGAATATGGACGAGTTCACTCCAAAATCCCTTTTTTTCCCCCAGGAGTTGCCTGAATTAAACTTATCAGCCAGGTCTGATGTGCAAACTGCTCAACATACTTGCCTGTAGTATCTATCCAGGAGTTCAAAAAAACTACAACAGAAAAAAATCGTTATCCTCTGTAGGAACCACTTCAGCTACAGTGAGCCAAATGGTATCCCAATTAGTGTGAAGAAAAACCAGTTTTCTGAAGGAAAAATCTGACATGGTACTGACATGTCATTTCGCTATCAATTATAGTCATCACAGATGAAAAACCCGTAGTTCCCTGCCATGGACTTACGTGTAGACTCTTCCATCGACAAATTCAGCACTCCCTTATATCCTTGTAAGTAGGGATGCACCGAAATAAAAATTTTTGGTCGAAACCGAAAATGAGAAACACTTGGCCGAAAATCGAAAACCGAAACACCGAAAGAAATTATGCCAATTTTTAGTACCATTGCATTTATGGTTATGACTGTGTACTGACCTAACTAAAGTCAAGGTATTGCAATGGCATAAATTAACATTAACGCTTCAAAAAAAAAGTCTATTACAAAATTATGCAAATATTTATTTAGCACTGACATTCCAACAAAGAACAATATAAAATAAAATTATAAATAAAATGTTTAACTTGGCCCCACTCATGAATAACCTACAGGCCTATAACTGACTGGCCTATTACTGGTTGCTGAAAAATTGTAAAATATGTTGCGTGACTACAACAGCAGCCCACTGATTGGTCAGAGAGAATTGGCTCCGATAGATGACTCGCTTCCACATTATCGCTAGGAAACGGGCTTCTTTTTGCATCACTGAAACAGGTCTTTAGATTGTGGTTTTGAAATGCGTGTTGTTTTAGGCAGCTTGATAAATATACTGTGCATTGCCTTTCCTTTCAAACAAGGTTGCGTTTGTTCACCGAAGCTACTGCATTTATGAAATGCGTTTCTTTGTCCGTGATCCTGTTCATAGCGAAATTAGAAGCAACGACGTTGTGTCCAATTCAGTTTCCCCAATTCCTCTTGAGAAAGTATTTATGCTGCCCCTATTCTAAGAAAATTGCGCGGAGAATAACGTTATGGGTGCTGATGAAGCATTTTGTTCTCAGGAAAGGGAAAGGTATCACAGATGAAATGACGCATCGCACAGTGATACATTCTAATACTCCGCCATCTCCCGCGATTTGCGCGTTTGCCTCGTGTTTTGCCTTCACTTTCAAAGTGAAATGTTAAATGACGCCTGCATGTCAAGCTAATAAACAATTATTGTTATATCATATGTGTTATTTGCTTCTTTGTTATGAAGGAAAAAAGGTAAATTAACATCCGTGTGGTGATTCCATATTATTCCAGGGGTTGTAGTTACATTATGGAATACTGATGTTACACAAATGCCTTGAGAATATATTGCCATTGTCTATGAATACTCTGCCTTTTACGGATATCATTGCTTTGTGTTTTTATGCGGTACGTATATAATGTGTAACCGAATCGGACACAACACCAGCTGCTACCCTATGCATCCGGACAGTGTCAAACAGAAATTGCAATTCAGCACTCGCAGACTTTAGTACCATAACGTGGTGACGGTGGTGCACGTCCACCGATTTAAAACAAACAGACAGGCGCGTGCTGGCCGTGGTTTTTGCTTGCGTCATCACAACATTCTGTTTTGGCTGTATTGTTTCGGTATTAAGTCTTTCGGCCGAAAACCGAAAATGCATTTTTTTGCCTTTTTCAGCCGAAAATTTGCGGTGGCCGAAAATTCGGTGCATCTCTACTTGTAAGTACTCATGTTGATAGTCAATAGCTCATTTACTAAGGCTCATCTGCGTAACGCACACGTGAAACTTACACGGTAATAATGCATTGATTTACTAGTTTCTTATCCAATGCGAGAGAGTTTTAACTTGCCACAGCCGATGAAAATGTTTTGCCGAAAATGCGACATGTATCCACACACTTTGAAGGAGTTTCCGTCGGTGAGCACAAGAGAGACGTCCCATTACGTTGCTCATGACACCCGTTGCTGGCCGGACAGTGTTTACAACCACACGACTCCAGGAAGTCACCGCCCCCAATAGATTTAGGACTGGTTCAACGATGCAGATTTTTTTTTTTTTTTTAATAAACTCTGTAATTGTCTCCACCCAGTTTTAGTAACAAAAGCTGGGGGAAGGTTATCAGTCTATAGATAAGAAAAGCGTCGTGAGACTGACTTGTGAGTCTATGTGGCGACTTGAGCGCTTTTAACAAGTCGCCACATGATCGGAGCATCGAAGGGAAGGAGTGATACAAGGTTAATATTTAGGAAAATAACATCCCTCAGATTGACATGAGCTACATGCCATGAAAACCCACAAAATTATTTCCGCCATGGCGAGGCTGCTTACAACAGGCAAGAAGCCAGAATTAGCTGCAAAGTCAACAATGCAGCAAAAATGTTTTTTGTATTCTAAAATAAATTATGGAAATGAAAATTCCCATTTTGTCCAAAAAAATAACAAAACAATGCAAATTTGCAGCTCAGAATGCAGGCTGTTATGCCGAAGGGTGGCTTCTGCTGCGAAACGAGCAGGACTGTGGGAGGCGGAAGCTACAGCTCTTCAGTTTCCTCAGCCAATACTGACAGAATAAATACACGGCCACAGAGGTGCAAACTGCACTTAATCCTCAACATTTCATTTATCCACTGAACATACGTTTTATCCTTCACCCTTAGGAACAGCAGAGCAGCCGAGAGAGAGAGGCGGACAAAGGTTGAGGAGAGGTCGAGTGGCCGAACCGCCAATGTCACAAACAGTAAAAAGCGTGCGGATTAGCGCTCGAAAGGCTGCATCACTGCCCCATGACGCTACATTTCACCTCGAACAGAGTGAAAACAGAAGAACCTGACCACATCACAGATGTGCTCCAGTCACATGGGCCGTCAGGAGGAAATACAGAACGTTATCTGCACCGCAGCTGGGGAGGAGATGGCCTGTAGGCGTGTTGTGTGTGTGTGTGTGTGTGTGTGTGTGTTCAGCTCTATGTAAGGAGTGGGCGTACAGGCTGAGCGTTGAGGTTAGAGGGCAGAAAGTAGAGACGACCATGCAGACCTCGTTTGGTGTTGATAGGACCTCCCCTCATGGCCAAGACCAACTTCAGAGAGCTGCCGTCTGCAATGCTACATGAGGAGGACAACAGTTAGCGTTAGCATATCGACACCATCGTTTATAAAGACCAGAACTGCAATATAATGCAAAAAAAATAATAGTTTAATGTGGCATTATCACATTACTGCCACAGTATACAGGCCTGCAATGCTGTAGAGAAAAAGCTATCCGCATTCTTGCATGATATCAAAATCGCTCTCAGCGTGATCATTCAAGATCCTCCCATCTGCGCACTGAAAATACAGACCCATTTCTCCTAATATCAGCACAATCATTCTCTGTGGTCTAGACTGCAATGGTACAAACAATGAAGGTTGGCTGGTTTTTCTTTGAGTGCGATAAAAACACAATTACCTGCACACATACTGTGCAGAGCGATGTAATGGAACTTGTAGCCTTGTCGCACAATTAATTCCCAGCCGAGCCACAGCAGTTACTATCCTAAAGCAGGGTGTTGAACCCGAGCGCCTGTCTTAGATAAACACATCCCGCTCGAAAATAAAGGAGGTAGAGGAAAAAAAAAAAATTAAGTTGTATAATGCTGAATTTAAATACGCAATATCAACGCAGCGCAGCAATTCAGTGCTCAATACATTCTGGTGACTGGCTGAGTTAAGTTTGAGAATAGCTCAGGGAGGGAAAAGGCTTTCCGCCACATTCTCCCGCCCTCCTTCAACAGCAAAACAAATAAAACATCCACTAATCTAACAAAGCTCTAGTGAACTTCTCAAGTAAGCAAAAGAAAAAAAAAATGTCTTCTCTCTGAAGGCTCATATTCCAGTTCTAAGAGGGACGACACTCCTGCAAAACCTTCAAGAAGTCACTTCTGCAACAGCGTTTTCCCTTAAACCTCTGCACAGATGCGCAGCGCATCGAGCAAACACAGTGGCGTTCTGGGAAAAGCCGGAGCTGACAGTAATACAAACAGGACGTCCTCACCCGTCACCGAAATAGAGCAATAAAGTTACTTTATTAATGTGCTTCGCCCTCCCGGTAACTCGCTCCCAGTTTAATGTCATTGTTTTTCTCAAGTGAATTCGACAATTCCGTTGCAGTTACAACAACCGACATCCGTCTCGCGTACGATGTGCGGGACACACCCACCCCAGTTACCTCCAGTCCCGACACCGGAATAACGAACTCCGACGCTGCGGGGCATTTTATTAACTCCTGATTCATAGGACAGCAGCTAATGGAGTTAATAGGGCCATTTCCCATTTCCCAGAGGAAGAGTTTCCAGTAAATCATGTGTACATTTCCACTGTGTCCTCTGCAAATACTGTTTAACAGGAAATGAGTCGCATGAATCTTGTTTCATGATTAAAATGTCTATCCATAGTCCTGGTGAACTCAGTAACCTCCTGTGGTCACATAAGTTTCATTTTGACGATGATTATCTGACTGTTACGTGCCAAACAATGGTAGGAAGGTAATAGGTCTGATAAACAAGGCTTTTCCAAAAAATGTATGCAATGACGCTTCGCTGTAACTTCCCGATAGAGCCGCAGCAACAGCCTCTGGAAAAAAAAATAAAGGCTTCAGGGGGACAGAGTCGACCGTCACAGGAACACTGAGCGAGAGCTCGACAGATGCTTTCTGTCATCTGTAGCAGTGCCTTCTGTATTCGTCATGTGACTTCCACTGCATGTATAAGACTGATAATTTGCTCAAAAGTACGAGGCCAAATCCAATTTCAATATGCAGAGGAAATCTGCATATTGGAAGAGGGGGGGGATTCACTCATTGAGCACAAAGTAATTCCCTCCACTCCGCCTAATCTACGGTAAACTGCTTTAAACAAAAGCACCTGCTACATAACGGGTGTATTATTAATATTGTCCGGTAAACATGCACACAGCAGTGTGGAGGGGCTCGGTACTCACTTGTAATCATGTAGGCAGAACTCATCCTCCAGCTCCTCATTATTCCAGATCAGGTGCTGCTGGGCGACGGGGATCCCTGAAAGGGAAATGTATGGAAATGTTCAGTTATGATACCGGTTTGAAAAGGCTGAGAGGTAAAATGCACGGGGAGGTCAGCATCTCTGAAGCATGTTTGGCCAGTGTAATCCACCCCAGTAAAAGGTACAGTCAGACCCAAACACACACACACACACACACACACACACACTTACACACACACTCTCTCTCACAACCCAGTCAAGCCTGACAGCTCATGTCCGTACATCAGAAGTTTTGCACGTGGGAGTTGGGCGAGTTTCTAATGCAGAGAAGTACGTGATTCCCCAGATCATCTCCAGACCCTACAATTCACCAGCAGCCATCATCACTCATCGCTAAAAGCCAAATAAAATTTGGTTATTTTTATGAAAAAAGTAACGAAAAGCTCCTGACACTTGATAATCAAATGAAAAAACCAACAGTGCTGTCAGGAGAGGAGACTTGGATAACAGAGCGCTGTAAATGATATAAAAATGAATTAAGCAGATTTATGATCACCTTCACATTCATTAGTTCTTTGTTTACTGGTCTGTAATCACAAATTAGTCTGAAATCTACACTCCGCCGGGACGAACATAAACACCTCTGCAGAACAGCTCGAGTCGCAGCACTGCATGATGCAGCTCGTTTTTCCGTAATAAAACACCGCAGCAGATCGCTCCAAATATCAGAGCTGCTTTACTCGAAGCAGTAACCATAAGGCTGATGTGAAACAGTCATATTTGTTATGAGAGCCGTCACAAGACAGAACAGAGGAAGTGAGTTTATGAACATGACACGGTACCATCATACAGCTCTGAGTTCATGCCATGGCAGACATTACTGCGGGAAACTGTCACTCAGGACTGCGGAGACACATGACAAGAGGCAAACTTCAATGAACAGACCTCATCTGCTATTCCATCCTGGAAGAGCCCTTATGCATCGGCCAGGGCTACACAAACCAGTTTGTTCTGGATCAGGGCCGGGTCGGGAAGGGGTTGCACTGGGTGAACAGCAGGTACACACACAGAACTATTCACCTATACACCACAGGTTACGTACATTTAAACACACCATTCACTAACACACTCACACCTATGAAGAAGGGAGTCCAATTAACCAACACGCATGTCTTCTCCCTGTGGGAGGAAACAGGACCACCAGAGAAAATCCCCAGAGAACACAAGAAGAACATGAGAACACAAGAAGAACACGTAAACTCCACACAGAAAGGCCCCAGGCTTAGAAAGATAGAAAGATTTGCACTAAATATGAATGTATCAATAGCCAAAAACATCAGGCGTCGGACTGTAAACACAGTCCGAGTCAGTCTGTCCATAAAACCCGAGGAATGACTGCAAAAAATGTTCACTAAAACAAACTGGAGAGTGAGTGCCAAAGCAATAAAATGAGTGAGATAAAACACTCAGCAGCCTGGTGTGGCTCACCGACAGACCGGTCTATCAGAGGAGAAGCAGGCAGCTCCGCAGGCCTCTTCCTCGTTTCCTCCCTCTCAGACAGATGAACAGAACCTGATGCTGCTGCTCGTCTGACTGCTAAAGGCACCGCGGAGGAAAAGAGCTCACGGGCTCCACCCACTGGAGACAAGTGGTAACGCATTCAGGGACATCAGAAGCTCACTGTGCTCACATGGGCAATGTGCGTCATCACATTAATGCCTCCACTACGCAGCCCCAACGTCAGTATTAATATATTAATGTCTCACTACCAACAAAAAAGATCTCATAAGGTTGTAGCAAAGTAAAAACACCAAAAATACATTTTAGTAACTCCAAGTGAGTATTTTGAGTCATTAGGGCAGGAGGCAATTAAACCCAATAAACAAGTGGCATTGACAAGCCGTCTGATCCACGAATCCCAACTGCCCTTCTCACAGGTCCACAGGGGCGAGCTCTGAAAGTTCAACAACCTCTTCTGTTACAAAAGTCTGTATCAAGGCAATGAGCTTCACTGAGGCCTGTAGAAAAGACCAGCAGCTACACACCCAACAAAGCACAGACCTGACACCAAGTCCTACACTCCTGCCCTGTGTTTTTCTCTGACTAAAAATGAGCGATTCCTCAACGATTCAACAATTCCCTTTAATTTGAAAGCAGATCTTCAGTGCGTAACAACTGAAGCCTCCCAGCATTATATCAGAACACTGGAATAAGTGACCCTCAACTGATCGAAGAGACCGAGGAGGGCAGCACAGAACACTGATGAGAGTGTTATTCTTCAGAGTACAGACTGGGAGTGATATCTTAGACCTTTCTGATCGCACCTCGTGCAGCGTCCCGTCGGTCCTGTGGGTAATATTCTGCTCCTCCGCACGGTTCTTGGTGGTTGGAAAGTAGCTGGCAGGCAGCAGCCTTCCCACGGATCGCAAATATATCGGTCTGAACAGTGGGCCAGTATTTGGCAGGAAGAAGGCACTTTTCCCTCAAGAGGAGAGATATGCTGCTCCAGCCAGAGGTGCAATATTTGGCAGGTATCAAGATTTTAAAGTTGTAAATAAGAAGTTATTTTCACCCCAACTATTTGAAAAATTATTTTATTAATTGAAATTTCAGCTTAACGTCAATTTTTAAGGTGCATACATCATCAGATTTTCCACAGTTTACTGCATCAAGATTTTCCCAGATGGCAGCCATTGGCCGTTTCTCAAGGTGTGGGCCGTAGCTTCAGCGGGCTGCATTTTTAGACCGATACACCATCGCAGGCTGTTCCATGGTTAAGGCATCATCGCATACAGCCGAGAAATGCAGCCATCGTCTCACCTGATATCAGAGGGAATTATCAACATGGAGACGGAGTGTGAACGAGCTGTTCATTCCATCCGATATCAGGCAAGATGAAGGCTGCATTTCTTGGCTGTATTGAAAAGCGCCTTCATAATGAAATGGCCTATGATAACGAAGCAGGTGACGCTATCCGCCAGCGGACATACTGCTAGGTCAGGCCAGAGGTGCAGTACTTCTCAGGAGGCTGGCCCTGCCTGTTAGCATGAAGCTAGTCGGTGGGGAGGATTGGGCAAGGGAACGTCTCACTGCAGGGCCCACACTGCCCCAGGGTTAGAGCACACGTCTGGGCATGCCCAGCTCATGGCCCGAGCCCCCTGCAGCGCAGTCAGTCAGGAGCGTTACCTCCGCACAGCCAGGTAACCAAAACAATGTGCTGTCGCTATGCACCAGTCCGCACGCAATTCTTACGCCCCTTTGCCAGTCAAGCTCTATTCAAGCCCATAAAACCCACAATTTGTCAAAAACAGGTCCTTCACTCAAACCTGAAGAATGTCAGGGCCGATGATAAATTATAGTGAAGATCACAAGTTTTACAAAGGTCCCAAAATATGTCCTGCCGACTCATAGGGAAATGTGTGTCAAACGATGTGCAAGATCAAGGTATTTCCATTTAACTAGTGAATTAGCCGTGGCGAGAATAATTTCGACTGTGCGAGCATCGAGATGGACATACAGCAGTCACATTTGTAAAGGGCTATGCCACACCCTTATCCCCAAGAGGAAGGGGAGTTTTGTCTGACATGGGGGTGGTGGAGTGTCCAAAGTAGAAATTGACCTTTGACCCCAGTGACCTTGACCTTTCAAAAAACTAACCCCTCAAGGACAATTCCAGGGACAACCTACATAGACCCACCAAGTTTGGTGAAGATCCGTCAGAGGACCTCAGAGGAGTAGGGGAACAAACAGACAGACAGACAAACAGACAGACAGACAAACGTTCCTCAAATTATAGTATGATATAATATAATGCTGGGGCTATAAAACCATGGCATCCGGGTCATTCCATGTCAAAACAGCCAATACTGAGGTGCCTTGTACATGACACCTCTAAGATTTTGCTCTAATTTTGTCCAAAAATACTTTATGGTACGAAAAAAAAAAAAATCCCAAGTTTCATGTCAGTATCTCCAATGGTTTTTGCGTGAAAGCTTCTTGAAATTTGGGTGAAACACCCTTTCCTGACTTATGTGAATTGGTCATTTAATTTTGTAGCATTTTGGAAGGACCATAACTTCTCACGTAATAGAGACAGGAAGCTGAAATTTCATTTGCTGGTGCATTCTGGCCCATATATCAGGATCAGAATCACCATGAGAGATCAGAGGGGTGAGAGGAGGGCCCCCAAAATACACATTTTTTAAGGCGGCAAGTGATTTCTCTTTTTGGGGGTCCCTAGGATTCAGTTCAGGGAATGTTACTGTTCAAAATGTGTTTCTCCCTCATATTTGGGAACTTTCCCACCACTAAACTAAGTTTTAGAATAATAGTACCATTGGTGGGGGACTTGTGTGGGTCAGAAAACCACTTCGGACCAAAATGATCCTCTCAGACCCTGGACCTCAGACACCCAGATGACCCTGTGGGCACTGGATGATGGTAATGGCATTCATACTGGACAAATGTACATATTTAAATAAAATCTTTGATTATCAACCTTTTATATGACTGCATTTTACGAAAAAAGGCATTCACAGACTCTTATTTCGGCAGACATTTTTAAGTCCAGAAACAGGATTACATGGAAAAACTTTCAAAAATCAGTTATAACAACATTAATACAGGTGTTCAATGAACACCTGAGGCAAGTATCCAAAATCATGCAGAGAGGGACTTTAACCCCTAGTACACCACAACACGACCATGACCTAATGTAGTGGAAAACCAGGTCACAACAGACTGTCAACATGGTCAAGGTTGATCACTCCATGCAAGATCAGGCATCCCATGTTAAACTACCATGTGTCCCAATAAATTATGTTGTTCTTGATTCCTACCAAATGAGATACAGCTCAGGGTTAAAATAAGGGCCCAGTACTGTATGTCTTACGCAAGGGTCGTGTCAATTCGCTGGAACCTAGTCAGAATAAATGCGCAAGGATTCCAAGTAATGCAGGACACATGAGGAAGAAGCAACCTGGTGACGTCTGTGTGAAATTCATGACGTGTCCACAACATCCCCCCTTCACCATCTGACCAGGAACAGGTTCTGTGCTGGGTGCCATTCCAGCATACTATCCGCTGTATAGACGAACCTGAAATTCATGGGCGTAGTGCGCGCCAGTACAAACCTGCGGAGTATGACCATCAAAAAAATCATGTTGCTGCTTCCTCAATTTGTAGGACAAAAGACCAGAAGGATTTTGAATAAATGGTTTTCCTTTTTCCTGGTATATAGAATAGAATACTACCACGTGTCCCAATAAATAATGTTTCTTATGTGCTAAAAACAGGTCTTGGACAATTGTTGACAGTCTGTTGTAACCTGGTTTCCCACTACATTGGGTCATGGTCGTGTTGTGGTGTACTAGGGTTAAAAGTCCCTCTCTGCATAATTTTGGATGCTTACCTCAGGTTTTCATTGATGAACACCTGTATTAATGTAATTATAACAGATTTTAGAGAGTTTAGTCAGCTCTTTCTATGTAATCCTGTTTGACCTAGTTTCTTGTCTTTGAAATGCTTATAAAGGATCTCACAATGGGTTTCAGTATGTATACGTGTCTATTATAAATGCCTTTACAATCATCCAGTGCCCACAGGGTTATGGTCCTTCCAAAATGCTACAAAACGAAATGACCAATTTACATAAGTCAAAAAGGGGGCATTTCACCCAAATTTCAAGACATTTTCACGTGAAAACCATCAGAGATACTGTCATGAAAATTGGGATTCTTTTGTTTGAGATCATAAGGTATTTTTGGACAAGGTTTGAGTGAAATCTGAGAGGTGTCATGTACATGGAAGGCTGAGTTGACATGGAATGACCCAAAATGTCTCTCAGTGTAAGTGTTATGCGTTTTGTGTTGTGTTATGCGTTATGTGTTGTGCAGCTTCAGTTAAGTGCTGCAACTAGCAGATACTGAATGTGTGTGAGGCACTCTTGTACAATATGGAAAAAATGCTTTCATCCAAATTTGAAACCACTTTAGAGAAAATGCAAGCAAAAATCAGAGTTTGAGAGGTTGAGTTCCAATAAAATGACCACCCAAGGTTTCCTTGATAATTCACCTCGGTACTAATGTTTGTTGGAAGGTCTGTAACCACGCCCACTACACATTCTGGCAGTCAAGGGCTGTTCAATCTCTTCAAGACGCAGGTCGGAGGGCAGCCTACCTTCTAGCCGGTGGATCTTCGTCTTGACGGAGAGGACGGTCTGGAAGGGCGAGGCTCGCACCTGGAAGCAGGTGCCCGTCAAAGTCTCGATGAGCAGCTCCATGCCCTCGTAAGATGGCAGCTTCAGGTGGAACGACCCCGCGCTGCCCTGGTTAAAGAAAGGCGGCTCCTTCTCTTCCGCCATCACTGCGGGGGTCCTGGGTACAAGGATTTTCAGGGGGAGGGGCCTCAGGTGCCCGCCGCAGACGGCGAGTGGGAGGGGCGGAGGCCTAAGCGTTTACCCTCACCCAGGACGGGCATCATGGGAGCCGGGAACACCTGCGGCACAGGGAACAGGACAAAGCGTTACCACGGCAATGGCAAGTGGCCAAAATGCCACAAATGTACAGACAAACACACACAATTCAGGTTCGAATATGATACTGTAGTTGTCAAAAGCACCTCGTTGTCGTGTCAACTATGATATGATACTGGTGGTTACTATACAGACCAGTTAACCAGTGCAACGCTGGAGCTGAACTTGAGATAAAAAGCAATAAAGCAGCACGTCACCACTCAGAACATCCAAACACATACTGCAACTCAGGTCACAGACCTCAAAGAAGTAAAAAGCAGGCAAACATGTTCCATAACGGTCTCCACTGACACAAGGGAGACAGGAATTTGTCTTTCTCCAGAAACCCTGAATGCGATCAGAAAAAGGGCCGTGACTTCGGCAGAGCCACTCCATGCCAACGCCAAGAGCAGGCAAGAAATCAACTCCGATTATTTAATGATTTTTTTTTTTAAGCTCACTGCTGCAACAAACACACACACACACACACTCTGAACGGCTTCACAGGCAAAATGACACGTACAAAGTATGAAGCTGAAATTCCCAAAACTTTGATGCCCAATCAACCTGCAGGCAAACACTACATGCATCCTGCAGGGGAGGTAGAATGACCTCCAGGAGAGGGCGAGGAACGGCCCAAAGAGCGACAGACCGCCAAATATTCACAGCAGCAGCTCATCAGTACACTGAAGAGGCCATATTGGATAACAGACCAGTCAAACTGGGTTTCCAGGAAACCTGCTCGTGTGGCTTTGCAACACGAGCTTCAGGTCATAACCTCACTGTGTTGGACGAGGTTGGATAACATATGGACCACCCTTCTATGCAGAACATTTCCAGCTCACCGAAATTCTAAGGTTTTAATTGTGAACTCCCCTCTTCAACTGGAGAGGACAGATTTTCGAAAGGTTCCAAGTCTGAGTGACAGGGCCATTGTAAAACTGATTTTGTGTCGCAGCAACCATTTCTGTGTTGATTTTGATGTGTGCAGCGAGTCATCATCAAGACCCAACCTGAGCCCAGTCCTGGCCTTCAGGCAGAGGCAACTAAACTTTGGGCTAAATGTTCCAGTACTGAATGGAATTCATTATGCTGCTGACCTCCACCAGAGCGCTCGGACAACTGGGAGCAAAATCACCCCAAAGCATAGAAGAGCCCCCATCCTATTTCACCGAGGGTATATGGGGGCCTCCCTTGGGTGAAATCATTTGACTGCAGACAAACATGAAAATGGTGTTTGTGGCCAAAAAGCTCAATTTTTTCCCTGAAGTGACCACAACATGATTCCAGCTGTAACTTCAAAGTTGATTGGCAAAGTTCAGATGAGAGATGATAGTAAAAAAAAAAAAAAAACAGATGTATAAATAACCAGAGGCATCTTCAGCCCCTGACAAGTGACGGCCCCCTGAGTTTCATTCCCAGCTTTGATTAAAATGGCGACACCGTTCCATCACAGAGTGAGGGAAGCCGAGCCGAACACCAGTCATGAAACATTAACCGGAGCGCTGGGACGGGGCCTCTCCTCAGTGAAACACGGCTCACTGCAGACGGTCAGGACTCAGGACTCACACAAATCCGCTGCTCCTCATCTTATACAACAGTAAAGGGTACAGGACAAGGGTGGGCGTCATAAATAATGTTTCAGCCCAGAACTTAGATCAGCTCATGATCACTCCCGTTATTTTCCCCCACATTCCTCTCTCTCCCTCATCTGTAAACAGCGCACCTCTGACACTACAAACACACCCCTCGGACTGGGCCCATTTCTCATGGTTAAAGTTAGACTCCTTTATTGACACTGAAGAAAAAATATCGGTACAATAGAATGTAATGACAAACAGTGAGGGTCATTCTTCAGGAAAAAAAAGTTTCAGCAAAACAAAAACAAAAAAAAAAGACTGATTTAGTACAAAAGCATCTTTGGATCCAACATTTAAAATCCAGCGGTTTAAGTTTACAGCCAGAGAAATCTGAGAAAAACCACCTTCGCACAGAATTTTTATACCCAAGACTTACATTAACACGAATATATTTAGGATACAACTTTAAGTTAGGAAGCATACAGTTAAACATTTTCCATGACAAGTAAGCCCGCGTCAACTTAATTAGTGAAATCTTCCCGACTCTTAAGCAGTTTTCACGCTGTACGCGAAACGAATTTTTTGCGTCTTTGCATTGACTTTGAATGTATTCTGTCGTGAGAAAAATTCGTTTCGCGTCCGGTGTGAAAGCAGCTGGCCCAGTGTATGCAAACATAATACCTTTGCCTTTATGCAGCCAATACACAGCACATGTATTCTTATTAATTAACGTTATCGTCGCGACACCGTTATCTCTGAGCGTTCGCCGACTGGTAAACTGTAGTGATTCTCTTTCAATGTCTCTCTAAGCGAGATTTCAAGAGTCATACAAATGCACAAGAGCTTTGTTAATCAGGGAACTAACCTTAAACGTTCGTGAAACCGAGGACGTAAGACTGTCCAATTATCCAGATCAATCAATGGGAAAGTAAGAACTTCAGTTCAAGCCAAGTCGATGAGCAATTTAATATTTAACATCTCGCGTTATTATCAAGTCAGTTGGGGTCCCAGAGGACACTGGTGGGGAACCCCGGCCTGGCAACACCGTCCCAACACAGATCAAATACCAGCGGTCATAATTCGGCTCTTTTCCGAATCCGCAGCGAAGCAGAAAACCGAGCGACAGGCGAGTGCAGACGCAGGCCTGTCTGACCCGCAGAGAAGCACCTGAACACGCAGGAGAACAGAAGCTGCTTCAGGCAGACAGATGACAGGCTGCTAACCAACCAAAGTACAAACAAACGACACCTTAACCCCGCAACAACCTTCCTGTACAACTTCGATGCCTTCAGGTGGCACAAAAACGACGCGAAATGCTGTCGAAATATATTGCAGTTTTCACCGAACAGTTGTTTTTTTGACGACACCACAGTGTAAATCGGATACCTTCACTCAAATTCATCCTGCGGACGGAGAGAACCGCTGCACCTCCTGAGCGATTAGCAACGCCGACCCGGTTCTGATCGTACCTGCCATGCAAATATTCTTCGAGAGACTGAAATCCAAACCAATCGCGTTAAGACTCTTCTGTGACAAGCGGTAACCCAGAACCAGTCACAGTTCTCAGAGGCGGGCCCAGCGGGGTTCGGCTGCACCAGGGGTGGTTGCGCGGTCGCTCTTCTCTCCTCCTGACTCCCGGATGCAAGGATGTTTCCATGTCCGGATGGACTGCTCTGCACTGACCTCAAATCAGAAACTGCAGCTCAAACTACTCAACTTTACGGCATTATTTGAGACGACGGATTTGAGTAAAATCTGTGAGGCTGAATGATAGTCGATGCGGTGTCTGTATCCTACATTGTCATCGTGGTTATTTCGATAGAATTAAAACTGGTTTTGACAGACAGTTGCACTGAACTGACAGTGTTAGAATATCTGCAGGAAACGTGCTGCTGTTCAGTTAGGGTCAGAAATATAATTCTCTCAAAAAATGGCGAAATGACCAAAGACTAGGATTTCGTGTCCAAAAGAAAAAAAAACTTAAAATTTTGTGATTGATTATTTGTTAAACTTTAGATATATTAGTGTAATTTATGCGGCATAACAATGAGAAAATAAATGATCTATCAATCTACTTAGCCGAATTAGAGTAAAAGTGATTTAAACAAAATATGATCAACAGTCATAAGACCGATGTCTCCCTTCCAAAACAATGAAAAAAGGGAAAACCCTCGATAGTTAATTTTTTTCTATAATTTTATATATATATATATATATATATATATATATATATATATATATATATATATAGATATATAGATATATAGATATATATTATAATATAATTATATAATTACTTTGGAGCCATTTTTGCATTATGAATATGGAAAATAAATAACTAAAACATCAGTCAGCTTGGCTCAGGGTCGAAAATGCATATCATGGGCGATAGTCCATGTTCAAAATGATGAAAAAAAGGACAATACTTTAGACAGTTAACTCTTTCAATTACAATAGTGAAACAGCATTTATGCATATTTATGCACCTTAGCCTAATCCTTTTCAAATAGTTCGCTTTTGAAAGTGCAATACATACAGTAAATGAGGAAACAGGCATCCTGTGGTATCAGAAATGCACCGATGAGTCATATTTGAGGGTGGGAACAAACAACTGATGTGGCCGTATGGACTGGAGGATTTATCGGTTTTTCACCATGAGGCGAGGGTCAACCACTTCTTGCTTGTAAACGATGGGGACTTTTGTGGGTGCTCCTTTTGAGTCCAAGCGTGATAGCGTTTCATATTCAGTACCGGTACCCCTATTTGCCGCAATCCAACACAATCACAGCACCAGCACCAGCTTTTTTTTGCAATGTATTGCAGGCATCAACATCAAATTCAGACTGAGCAGGTATTTTCAAAGGTACAGCGAAGTCAAAAGGGCGAGACATTAAATATCTTGTCACTGTGCTGTTTTTGGAATAATGCAGGTCAAGAATGACTTCACAGTTTATCATTTTATTGGCAATTTCCACTTCAACCTAACTTTTCTTGGAAATAGGGTTGAAAATCTGGCCCAGTGTGTCGACATCAGTGTTTAAATGACATTTGATTATCGAAACACAGCAAAATTTCTCTGGAGAATTCACAAAGACAAAAACTGTTTGTGCACAAAGATTGATAACGACACATACACATTGTTGAGCAATGATTGGTATTTCCCTCAAGCAGCTGAGTAGTGATTGGTAGTTCCCTCACACCGCTGGCCAGTGATTGGTAGTTCCCTCACACCGCTGGGCGTGATTGGTAGTTCACACAGCCACACTGTTGGGGATGCGGTCTGGGCTCAGATAGTAATATGGCATTTCCATGCCCTCGTTCCTGGCCTTAATAAAACGGGACACCTCCGCCAGCTTCTTCCGGTACTTCTCCATGGCCTTCTTCACTGGTTTTTCGATAAAATGCTCATCTGGATACATTCCCAAAAACAGCTGTGAGAGGGACAAAACCACAAACATTATTTCCCTTTTATACGCTGCTACCCTGGGACTCAATCTGCTACACTGCAGGTAACCACAGGGGTCTTCCAGGAACAGGACTGGAGGTCAATGCCGGGCCTCCTGAGGTGACCATGTTTCTTTTTTTTTTTAAATTTGGCATCTCCAATCCCACCCGAATCTGGAATGCCCAATTGGTGAACTACGTACAAGACTTGCTTGTATGCCACCCTTTGTTGTCAACTCAGGAGAGTGAAGACAGTTCTCGGCTCTCCTCCAAAGCACGTGCCTGTCAGCCCCTGCTTCTTGTACACTCATTGGTTGAATCTTCGCAAGTTCAGAGCGAGGGCGGAGGATACCCGGACATGAACAGGCTTAGAATCTTCCTCATGAGCTCCCCTCTGGCCAACAGGAGGCGCTTGGCAACAAGCCAACAAGGCAACTATTATATTCCCTTCCCGGCAGTCCCTGTAGCACCCTGTGGCGCAATAGCCAATTGTGCGCTACTCTTAAAAAGGTGCCGCCCACTGCCGGCTGGTACGTAGCAGGGCTCGAACCCACGACGTGATTGTCACTTTTGCTTCGTCACGCAATGCTTTACCGAGTGAGCTCTCCGGCAGCCTTTTTTTTCTTTTAGTAAATTTCCAATCCCACCCGGATCTGGAATGCCCAATTCGAGAGCAATGTACAAGGCTTGCCCGTATATGAACCCATGTTGCCAACTTCAGGAGAGGGAGAGAGTTTGCGACTCTTCTCCGAAACGCACGCCTGTCAGTCGCTGCTTCTTTACACTCATTGGTCAAAACCTAGCGAGTTTAGAACGAGGGCGGAGGATGCCCGAGCAGGGGCAAGCTTAGACGCTTACTGACGATCGCCCAGTTGGCCAACAGGAGGCGCTTCAAGCAGCATACAAAGCAACTATTTTTAATATCCCCTCCCGGCAGTCCTGTTCCAATTTGTATTCCCTGCAACGCAAAGCCAACTGTGCGTTGCTCAGAAAAAGCTGCCGACCACTGCTGACTGGTATGTCTGGGGATGGAACCCGCACTGTGGGAGCCACAACTGCTCTGCAATGCGGTGCCTTAACAGAGTGCGCTAACCTGGCAGCCAGTGCCTGTATGTGCCTGCAATTCACTGCATCCGATTGCAAACACATGTGGTATGGACATCCTTGCCGGTATTCAGTTGTCCGTGTAACGGTGAGGTTCTTAGCGAGAGAAATGACATTCCCTCCACGTTATGATTTAGTATTAAGTGAGGAGGGTGGGTTTCCCTCGGGCAGCACTTTCAGGTCCAGTGCTGACTGCTGTCTACATCGGACTGTATTCTGTTCCATGCTCATGAGTATACTTTATGGGATGATTCAAAGACTAAAAACACAGAAACACGTTCACTTAAGGAATTTTAACTGGCAAGCATTTCTTGGTTACTTTATAGCCTGAACCAAAATTTCTTTGTAGTAAAACCTTTTCAGAGAAGGGCAACAGCTCGAATGAAATGTCGTGGTCACCAGAGAGAGGAGGCAGTTCCGCTGAGCTATACCTCATTATCCTGAAACTGACTGAGGGCCCAAGCAGCCCCCATGTGCCAACAGGATCGCCCGCGATCAGGGAGGCTTGCAGCAATGTACTCCATCGTCGCCATCCCTTTCTTTGTGGGCGGGGGTTGCCGCATGGTGGACGGACAGTTGGGGATCCAGGAGTACCAGTTAAACTGCAAGATAAACGCACAACATAACGATCAACAAGCAGGCAATATTTTTTTTATCCCTATGGACACTGATGGACTTCAAACCAATCACGTGTGGGAAATCCAAAGTGTCATTTAGAAGAAGGGATGGTTATTTGCAATCACTGCAAATGGACTTACAAGTTCTGCTGACACAGACTGCACCATTCCCCATTATAAGACCTGAAAAGTTTAACTTTATTCATTTTGTGCAGAGCAGCTGTACATAAACACTATCGATATTTCATGTTTTCTGACCCATGTCAGGATAGAAGTCTGTCATTGTGGCGAAGTGAAGAAGTTGTTGCTTTTTTACTGTAGCCAGCAGATGGTGCTAAAAAAATACCAGGGTTTAGGGGTAGAGTGAGTCTGGCTTATGCACCAGCCGTGCTCTAATCGCTGAGTACCTGCTACTCAGTTTCTAATCGCCGCAAAGATTAGCCAATAATACAAAATAAGTGATCAACAGAAGATTTACCAGAATGCCAAAGATATTTGGATGACACGCAACATTGGCAAACTCAGCAACCAGACCAGTGTTTGTGGTGAACTGAGCCCCGCAACGCAACACGGACTTCATCCCAAAACCCACACTTGCAGTTTTGAGTGCACATTCTCGTGCACCAAATAAGTCCTGTTGACTGTCCCATTCCGGAAAATGCCCAAACTCACATGCACTTAATCCACACTCTACTGGCCTTGAGTGTACCCCACAATGCGTCAGGATTTTGTATGCAGAAAAGGAGGAGAGGTTATTAAGATGCCGGCCAAGAAAATTCTACGATTCAAATTAAGTTATATCAGGTCACAAATACTTTTGTTTGCAGGCAATATGCTCAGTGTAAAAAAAGCAACTGTGCTCTGATTGGTAGCTTATTTATTGAAGCTTTTATTAGCTGATTTATTGCTGTATTTATTTTTGATTTTGGTTGATTTTTCAACATTTTTTGTTATAATGTTTCAATAGCGAACAGGGCCTTTAATCGTGAATGTATTCAGAATATGTATCTCATTACCTCATTCATGGCACATAAACTCCTCTCACTGCTGCCTCAACTGGAAACATTTTTTTTTGTCAAGCGCATCCCGATGTGAGATGAAAACCTCGGAGCACGAACAGTCATTACTCATACTTACACAATCTGGCCAGATCCTCGAAATGCATCCCTCAAGTGGCCGTTTGACTGAGTACAAAGTCCGTAAGCGTGAGTATTGGGACGTAGTGTCCCACTGAGACCCGGGTGGTCTTGTTGGTCGAACAGATGCGTAGTTCATAAAATGGTTATTTTTTGTGTACAGTACCGGAAACTACACTGTATCCTACTGTGAAAAGCAGCATGTAGTATCCAGCGTATACTGGTGCAGCAAACAGCATGAAGTAAGCAAGTGTGCTACTGCAAGCACAGCCTCTAAGTCCTCAGCTTAATTAAGCGTTCATAAGCCCAGTGTCTTTTTGTAAATGCCTGTAAAAGTTACGATGGTGATGTCTCCAGGCCAGACCTGACTGGGTGTTTGGTTAGGCAGTTGGTCGGTACCTGGTTGTAGTTGACGGCTGCATGTTGTGCTGAGGCATTGAAGATGATGGCAGTCAGATACTCAGTCAGCTCCTCGCGGTTCCTCAGAGATTTGGGAAACCCTGTGAGAAGATGGATGTAGATTTCACAAATAACAACAAATCCCGGCAAAACATTTTACGCAGCATGAAAGGATGTATTTGAGAACATGAATTATGAAAACATGGAATTTACAAGTCAGTAGTTACCTAGTATGTATTTAGTAAATGTCAGATACTGTCATTATAGGGTAACTATTATGATTTAAGATGTATTGACTATGATACGAAGTCAGAAGTACTGTACTCTACAGCAAGCTTATGTACAGTGAAATATATCAAACAGTCCACTTCATAGTATTCATCTCGGACATGAATACAGCTCCCTCTTAATTTAACAAGGATCAGGAGTTTAAATAGTAATTATAGAAGTATAATAGTAAGTATTGTAGGTGATAAAGCATTAACAGCTTTCTGTATTATTCTCGAATGACAATGCAACATGGAACAGAAGTCTTCGTGTTAACGGTTTGTAGATGCCGCGTTCATGTCAGGAAGTTGCAGCACAGTCAGACAGGCATAGCCTTAACTGGTTAACTGATTTTTTGAAATTTTTTTTACCTTGGAGTTAACCCTCTCCAGTAATGTGGCCCACCGCATATACCCTGCTTTCACTCACTCAGATAGAATTAGCAGCTCAATTGCTAGCAGTTCTGCCCTGCTCAATGGCTAGTGCCTGATACACACTTCCTATTCTCTGCAAGCGGGTTGACAGTTGATGGGAGTTAGGAGAAAGACACACCCTAAAACAGGGGTTTTACGGGTTTTGCTGAAATTAAATTAAGTGTTCAAAAGCTCATATTTTAAAAGATGTAGATGACATACCCCGAAAGTTGAATTTTTCCACTGTTTTCCCCCTCTGTTAGAGACTCAGCTGACAAATATCCAGCTAATTTGGTCACATAATTGCGACAGAGATTTTTTGGTGGTTTTTCACCCTTTTGGAGCAAACAGCCAGCGTGCTAAACAAGCAAGCTGTAATACATAAATAATACATGAAAATGCATATATATATTATCAAGGGCTCTTCTGTTGATTGTAATTTAGTCAACGTTAAGTGCTTAACCCACACCTGAATTGATTTTGCACTTTGGCGCTGTTTTTGGGTTATATTAAATATAAAGCATGAATTAAAGATGGAAATTTAAAAAGGGCTTTCATTCCTCTTTGGTCTCTGTTTTTGATGTTAGCTGTATATAGCTATCCACACCAACAATTTTAAATTGGGATATGGGATTACTGACTTATTTATCGGACTCATTCATTCAGTAATTTTATCTTCGTTAGCTTGTGATAATTGGATTCTTTACCATTTTTGGTCTGTTTTATTTAAAATTAGAACAAATCTAACTTTATATAAAGTTATCCATTAGCAAAAGGTTCAGATTGTTATTTGTAAGGGCTTATTACCTGAACCCTTGTTGACAGTTTTTTTTGCTTTGGTTTCTGTTGCCCGTGGGAACCTCAGACCTGTCTCTGCTGTGGTCTTCATGCCTCTGTCTTGGTAATAGTCATTTATTTTGTAACATAAAGAAATAGGGTGACAGTTTGGGGTTAAAATATGTGGCCAAAACTGTGTGACGGTTGGAGGCCGATTTTACTGCTGGAAAGAGACGTCAGGGGTGAGTTCATCTGCCACTGGTGCCTGCTTATTGAGAACCTGGAGAGAGATTCCTGAACTTCAGGGCCGATAATGGCACTACGCAGTTTGCAATAGGTAGAGTTCCAGGAACTAAGTAAAATGTCAATTACAGGGTTGGTGCCCGAGCCACAGCCAGCCAGGGGGAAGACCCCAGAGCAGGTAAAGAGAGAGAGAGAGCCAGGCAACGGAGGGAAAATATGCGCATGTGGAGATGATGGAGTGACACTGGATGAGTGATCATTCCCTGTTTATTTCTGATGCACCTCGGAAAAGCAAATACTGGTCTACAAAAACAAGGTTAATTATGGTAAAAATGCTGAATACTGTAAAATGCATGAAAAGGTTAAAAGCTCTCGGTTAGGGAAAGACTCTTTGAAAGGCAAATTGTAGGAGACGCTGGACCGACTGCTAAATATTTTTTCAACCCTGTAGCTTACAAAGGAAAGTAAAAGCAGAGGTTAGGTTTATTAGGAATGAAGATGATTCATTGCTATGCAACCTGCTGCGTCTCAAAGCACATTATCTCAAGCTGGTTCCACAAACATGACATTCGGTTCAGTGTATTACAATGATGTCCTCAGTCACCAGATCGCAATTCAACTTCCTTTGGGATGTAGTGTAATGGGAGATTTGGATCATGAATGTGCAGTCAAAAAATCTATGGCAGCAGTGATCTCTCAGGAATACTGCTCAGTGGCCACTGCAAGTACTTGAAATGAACATAAAAAAGACTCTTTGATGGAAAAAGGTCCCAGAACATGTAATGTAAATAAATTGAATAGCTTCAGTATAATTTCCTTTTATTTTTAGTTCTGCTAAAATAGGTCTCATCCTCCAACAAACTGTCCTGAGGGAACAACATGGATTTCAAGAAAACAATCCCATAACCCTTCAGCCTTGTTTCTCCCATTGATCCAATATCTTGGTCATTTGGCAGATTATTCACCTCATACAGTGTTCTTTTCGAAAAGAAATGAGTTTTCCTACCACAGGAATCATGCATTCCAAACACGCACACGTCTTCAGCAAAGGCCTGAATTTCCTTGTCTTCCTGAACCATCTCGTCACTCCTGTAGTAGATGTGGACGACGTCTCCCACGAAGCTGTGAAAACGAAACAAACTCAGGGTTCAGCGAGACGCCCATCTGCTGCTCATCAAAGCAAATATTCTCATGTTAGGACGTTCCTCAGAGATGAAATCCTATTAAAATTCATTTTATTTTTAACTGAAAGGGCACTCGATAAAGTGCATGCCTCTGCCTCTACCATCGTTTTTTGACCTTTTCTATGATGTTGATCTTGATCAGAGAAAATGAAATCACCCCTACTTTTGTCATATATAACATTGCAACAAAGGTTCTATGAAAATTGGTTCTGAATTTTGTTGGTAATCTGGCTTCAAATGGACAGACAAATTATTATTATTATTATTATTATTATTATCATCAAGGAATCAAGAATCAAGGAACTTTTATTGTTATACCAGCTCACATTTACATGTTAATGGTATGAAATTAGGACTCAGGTCCTGGTATAAGAGGCCTAATAAATAAAGAGAGCAAAATATAAAAAGAGCAGAATATAAACAACAAGGGTAAAAATATAAAAATATATAAATATAAACAGCTACATAGTTAAGCGGAAATTAGCTTTGTTAAATACTAAACACGCATGTGGGTAAAATATTGCACCTTTGGTGGATGTTTTTGTGCAAATCAGTGTGTGGTGAAGAGAGAGAGAGAGCGAGAGAATGGGAGGGACAATGGGAGAGAGAGAATAAGATGAGAGAGGGTGGGAGGGGGCGGAGTCTACAGAGCTCGGCTCCAGTTTAACAGTCGGGCAGCTCCAGGGAAGAAGCTGTTTCTGAGCCTGGTGGTCTTGCTCTGAATGCTCCTCAGCCGCTTGCCTGAGGAGAGGGGCTGAAACAGTCAGTGAGCGGGATGGGCGGAGTCCCTCGTGATGCGGAGGGCCCTCCCCCTGCATCGTGAAGTGTGGAGGTCCGAGCTGCTCCCCACAGTCCTCAGTGCAGCCTTTACCACCCCCTGCAGAGCCTTCCTCTCAGCAGCAGTGCCGCTGCCGTGCCACACGGTGATGCCGGGGCAGAGGACGATCTCCTCCGCACAGTGGTAGAAGCTCCTCCGGATGGGCCTCCAATGTCCAGCTCTCTGCAGCTTCATGAGGAAGTAGAGATGCTAATGGGCCTTCCTGACCAGAGAAGAAGTGTTGGCAGTCCAGGTGAGGTCAGTGGATATGTGCACACCCAGGTATCTGAAGCTGGGGACCACTTCCACAGCAGCACCAGCGATGTGCAGGGGAGGGGGAGGGCGCTTGTCCCTTCTGAAACACACCACCATCTCCTGAGTCTTTTTCACACTGATGCAGAGGTTGTTTTCTCTGCCCCACTGCACCAGGTGTTCCACCTCCTCTCTGTATTCAGACTCTTCATTGTTGGCGATACGTCCCACTACTGCGGTGTCGTCCGCAAACTTAACTATATGACAGCTGGGGCCTCTCGATGAGGAGTCATACGCCAGCAGAGTGAACAGGAGGGAACTCAACACACAGCCCTGTGGCGAGGCAGTGCTGAGGGTGATGGAGGGGGAGACGGTGTTGTGGATCCTGACAGTCTGAGGTCTGTTGATCCGTTCTGGACCCAGTACTCCAGTGTGGGACTCAGTCCAAGGTTTTTTCTGTAGGCATATTGATAGGGGTCCTCAGTGACGTCGATGGAGTCCTCGATGTGGGTCATGACCAGCCTCTCGAAGCACTTCATGACTTCATTATTATTATCATCTATAGATTCAAACAAGTGCAAATTGGCAATAGCTGCGACCATGTCGGCATACGTACATCCAAGTGTACATACATTTCCACCCCTCCAACACAACCTCAATGGCAAATGTGGTGGGGGAGATTAACCCGCACCACTGAAAGAGGAACGTGGGGCGAGTCCAATAATTCCTCCCACAAGAGTCCAGGAAAAACAGCTCATAAACCATAAAAAACGTGTGGCTAAAGTTTCGGGGGCATGGCTAATGCACCCTGTTGATACAGGAACTTTGCTGAATCATTAAGGCCTCCTGTAAATACCGACATGAAACGGTTCATGAGTTATGAAAGAGGGCCAATCTGAAATGGTTCATTGATGGGTAAAATTGCTGTCTTTTCAGTGTATACTCCAAAAACCTTCGTTTCTTTATTACAATTTGGGTCAGAGGTGTCTGAATCTCACAATGTACTTCATGGAGATATGAATGATATGAATCAAACTAACAGTTCAGCCTCTTCTGCAAAAACATTTAGAAGCATTTATTTGATTTTGCGCTAGCAGAAATCTGTTCAGTTCTTAATCCTGAAGAGAAAGAGTTTACATTCTACGCCAGCAGACATCAGACATTTTCCAGACTAGATTACATACTGTTGTCATCACCCTTAGTCTGATTGGTTAAAAATGTGGAAGTCAGTCTTGTTGCTGGGAAAGAGCTTCACCCAAGATGGATCCAGTTTTCCGGCTCCCTCTCAAAATCTGCTCTTTTTTTTTTTTTGACTATGTTTTTCCATAACCCAAGGGAACTGCTGGTCAGACCTCTTTTAAGCCAACAAGTGCTGCTCTTTAACATTCAAATGAATAGAAATGATCAGTTTGGACACCATTGTAATTTTGCCTGTGAAACAAAGTTGAAGCCATTTTGCAGTGGGGGCCTCTGATTGGTCCCTGTATACCTGCAGTGTGAATGCACATGGCCATCACCGTTTGCCATACCTTCTGATGGCCTCCCAGACCTTATATCCATCGTCTCTGTAAAAGTAAGTTGGCAGCTCGTCTTGTTTGTCCATCCCTCTGGCCTTAATGGCTTCTGGGAAAATCAGCGATCGGTACGTGAAAGTCTTCATGGCTTTCTGCAGCAATTCAACATGGCCGCCGCCACCTGTCCCATTTGCCTAAAAATCAACAGTTTGATGATTAGAGAGCTCGTCCCAATAATTCTGAACTCCTGTTACTGGGGAAGGGGGTCTGTGTAAGAAATTGGTTGTAAATCCGAAATGATGCACTTCACACTTTCAGAGAAAACCTTGAACTGAAGCTGACGTTCTTCCATTTACACACTAATCGATTATTTTCATGTCCTCTGTGGCGGCGAGAGGAATCAAAATGACGAAAGTCCAAATATTTATGGACCAAATAGCCCATAATGCTAAAAATTGAATTTGGTACACATTACAGACTTTAAAGTTGAAAATAAGATTATTAGCAGAAAGACAGAAAACAACGCAATGCATGTTTCCTGCAGTCTACCTTGTCGAAGAAGCCATTTTTGCCGATGAGTTCATCCCTTGCTTTGGTGTTTATGGCGATGGTGAAGCGGATATGGGGAATTAGAAGCTGGGAGGAAGAGGAAAAGAGGAGTTGTGAGGACATTAGATGAGGCGACTTTCTTATCCTTCCATCTGTCATCTACAGCTCTCATTCCAGGTCAAGATTACCTAGCGGCACTCAAGTCTATCCCAGCATTCAACAGATGAGAGCTGAAGATATACTCTAGAAAGTTCTGCAACTTCAGGGTACACACACTTACACACCATTTACTCACACCCTCATACTTGCAATTAATTGAGGGACCTCAATTAGCCCAACATGTACGTTGTTGGACTGTCGGAAGAAACTGAAGCACTCAAAATACCACTGTACCTCAGAGGCAACAGCACTGCCCCTTAAACTAGTGTTCTATCCCAACTTACCAGCTTTTCTCTCTTGAAAGCAAAGGACAGGTGATAGATAACTTTGGGAGTAATGAACGTTTGTCAAAGACAATATTTCTGTGGCTCTGGAAAAAGAATCTTGTCTTCAGCCAATTACAAAGATATATCGCTCATTCTCAACCACCGGGAATCCTGTCACTAAGTGTATTAGCTACGAGGAGAACAGTCAAACTGTCACAATTTTTTGATAAGGTTGAAGTTAGACGGCTAGAAGCTAAGTGGTCTTCCCATTGAATCTGCTGGATATCATGGGACTTGAGTAATGATGACAATGTGCAATGAGGTGAACTGTGGTTTTGTACCTTGTACACCGGATGGACAGCTGCAAGTTGCCGGAACATGGCCACCGCAAACGCTTCCGAGATCAGGTGAGTGCACATGAGATGAGTGATGGTTTGGTGCACACTGAAGTCAGAATATCGTACCCATATCTTCGCCAGCATCCAGTCAAACTCCGCATCGTTTGGGAAGAAGATTGGACTCTCGTCCCCAGGATTCTGGTCCAGCTGTTATTACAGAACCGAGCACCCCAAACTTAAAAATTCTGAAGTTCGAGATTCGAGAACTCCACAGCGATCTACAAAATAGATTGCTTCTGACCTACACAGACTTTTATGCCTGAAATAAAAAGTTAGAACTGCTAGTCTGATCCTCCAAATGTGAGATTTCCAAAAAATCTCTCCAAGGATTTGGCTTGCAGTGCATATAAATTATATTTGCTGATGTGGGTAAAGATTCAAAAGAAGTTAAATATCCACATTTGTAACCACATACTAACTGCAAATATTTTTTTAAAGTAAAAAAAAATTGTTCCAATAAAATTTTGAAGTCATTAAAGCAATTCTTACCTTTCTGGCATGTCTCACAGCACTTAAATTTGAACATGAACAACTCCGCCTCCCTCCAAAGTCCCGCCCTCTTCCCCCCGATTGCCAGACTTCTCCTATGAAAATTAATGTAACTAATATACGGAAGTTCGCCAGACTACAAAGGTAACTAAACGTTACGAGGGCATTTTATTTTATACCACATATCGAATTGAATATTTTTAAATTACTGTTGGTTAGTTTTCACCTACCGCTGCCTTTGAATCTGACTCCATTGACCCGTTTCACTCGCGCTGCTCACTTCCTCGCGCCGCACGCAATACTTTTCTTCGTAGGAGAGTGAAACTGGTCAATGGAGTCAGATTCAGAGGCAGCAGTAAGTGAAAACTAACCAACAGTAATGACATAATATTCCATTCTATATGTGGTATAAAATAAAATGTCCTCATAACGTTTAGTTACCTTTGTAGTTTGACAAACTACCATTAACGTTATTATCGTAATTATCGCATTTCAGCGCCCGTTTGTTTAGTGAAATGCATCGTTTTTTTCTGCCAGAGAGGCGCGTGACTCGCATGTGGTGACAGCGATAGGCGACTGGAAGGGGGGCTGCGACGGATGACTGACAGGAAGCTCAGCAAATCATTTTATTCGGACTGAAGGAAATGATTGGTCAGACTGTTATCAGAAATATATGAGAATTGAATATTGAAGAGTTTCAACACCTGGTGGATTTCTTTTACATTTTAGTGTGCCATACGCTTATTAGAAGCATTTTAAGATTACAGAAGAAAAGAATGAAAATGCCAGAAAGGTAAGAATTGCTTTAAGGTAATTCCACAAGAAAATGAGGAAACTTGTCTGTCCCTCTGTTTGAATCCAATTTTCTCCTCAGTCGGTGGGTCAGTCAGTCTGAAACTGCACATGGGCTATGAGCACAAGTATAGGCTGGAAAAGAACATGCAACATTTTCTATTTTCTTAAATTTGAGGTTTTAAAAAACAAATTTCATGTGTTTACAAACATTTGTTCAAATCTGATTTATGGCACATGCATCAGTGGAAGTTGTTATGGCCCCAATTTGTTATTACATTTACGACAGCAAGGGATGACAGACACAACTTCAAAAACTTCAACAGATTTAATTAAACAAAGGCAACTAACAACGAACTACTCTACTGACCAAGATTGTAAAATACAAGAACAAAAATATTTACAGTCCCTTTGGTTAGGTTGCTTGGTGATGTCCTGGGTGAGGAAAATGCTCCAACACAGGCAAAAATCCACAAAAAGCTTCACAGGTCTTGAAAAGAGTGACAGGTCTGGTCAAATGTATCCTTCTCCTTGCAATTTCTCCTACTACTCCACTCCCTCAATTTTCCTCCTTATATACTCTTTTGCAGACCCCTCCCACATTTAGACCTCTTTTTTTAAATTCTCTGGGACATGCCCAAGACATGCTCAAATCTAGCTCCAGTCTGGGCTTAACATAAGAAAGGTCTATACTGCCATCTAGTGGCTTCTATTCGCATTACAAAGTTTACATGCTGTTGTGGCAGATGCAGCTGCGGATGTAGACTCGTTGAACTGAGAGATAATGAACAGTAACTACCTGAATAGCAATCGGCAGGATTTTGTTCTTTGTGTTCCTGTACAGCAGGCATATGGGAGCAGCCAAGTACTGATGTGTGGAGGGGTCTGTAGCGTTGGGTAAGATATTCTCCAAAAGCTCGTAGTCTGCAATGTAAATGTTTCCTGCCTGAACAAAACACAAAGCAGAGTGTCATGGCAAAAAATAGGTATGTGTACTGTAACCAACATCGGATACATCATCAAACACTAACCAATAAAAAGATGCCAAACTTGTGCGTGGATTAAGCCAGGAATATATTTTCAGCTGTTCCCGAATAGATGTAGTAGACTTTATGTGCGTAATTACAATTATTTTAATTTTGCATATATCCGTCTGTCCCTCCAATAACATGTACATGAAGAGCCATCTCCTGTGAAATGGGGAAACGTAAATCTCAATCTCCAGTCTGGGGTGGCCTGGGAGCCTGATGGTAAGTTGCTTGACTGATAACTGTGGCATTGCTGGTTTGAATCTCTGGTGGAGCTTGTGATTCTGACTTGCATCTGGGGAAATGACAGATGCAAGCAAAAAAACTTCTCAAGAGGGCTTTACCCCACAGGTGGTGTTTCTTGTAACTTCCCTATCCCTCATTCCCCTTGGCATTTCTCCAAGTGTGTCCTCATACAACACGTGGGGTGCCCCATGGTCCTATCCTAGGACCAGTGCTATTCAGACAATACTGTATATGCTCCCACTGGGTATTATATTCAGGAAACATGGTATTGATTTCAATAGCTATGCTGACAAATTGCAGCTGTACATCTCAATTTAATAGTCCAGCTCAGTTGACAAACTGCTTCACGGCATTGATCTTTTGCACTTGTGAATGTCACAGAATTTTCTGCAACTAAATCGAGGAAAGAAAAAGCTCACTATGACTGGTGCAAAGGTTCAGAGGGAGAAACTGAGCGCCAGCATTACATCTCTGGCTTTAAATATCAAGCCACATGCCAGTAATATCGAGGTACTATTTGAATCTGATTGATATTGAGACTCAAATTAGCAGTATCACCAAATCAGCTGTCTATCACCCACGCAATATTACCGGAGTGCACCCCCTTCCCTCAGGTAGATTCTGAGAAGCTAACACATGCTTTCTATACTAGCAGGCCAGAGTACTATAATGCTCTCCTCTACGGTCTGCTTAAGAAATCCTTCAACAAATTTATGTGGTTCAGAACACAGCTGTACATTTTCTATCCAACTCTAACAGCACAGCTCACACACAACTGTTTTTAATTTTATTCATGACCTCCCTATTGGTACCAGAATAAATTTTAAGATTCTGCTTCTTGACTCCTCTTGCCAGGGTGAAAGCCCTTTGCATTGCAATCTAGTATGAAAATGTTCCACATGTTCAATGTGCTAATGTTTGGCAACAATTTCCTCAAAGGTGTAAAAAAAAAAAAAACACAGACTCTTCATCTACTCCTGGTAACACAGAGGACCCACCATCACCTCCTCCTCCAGAGTTAGGCCACGCTCCAAACAGAACTCCACCATCTCGTGGGTGACGGGGAACTTAGCTGGAAGCTTGGTGCACATTCGGATCATCACGGGGTTGCAGCCGTTGAGAAACTGGTACCCGAACATGAAGTCTTCCTGCCAGTGCTGCATCACGTACTCTGAAGGCAGGACTCATAACCATCACTTCACCATTCCACAGTGCCCATGAGAGATGACCTTATTCCATGCTTTCACTTATCTAACATAACCATCAAAACAATAGGCAATAGAAACAAAAATTACTATAGATCAGCAGCTAAAATTAAGACTGGGCACAACGGTGTGACAAAATGCTGTTTGCTAATAAGGGGAATAATATAAACTGGGTTTTGGGTGGAAATGTTCAAACCTGGGCCTTCGCAGAGACCTATGTAAATCTTCTTAAAATAATCAATGCTATCCCAGGCCGTTTGGAAGAGATCCACGAAATCATTCAATTTGAGGTTTCCAATCCTGCAGAGATGAAATCAGAGTATTTTCACCAGGGAAATCATCGATTCTTTTTAATGGTCAATTCATTCACTAGGCTCTGTGCTCCACAACTGAGTTTGATCAGCTCAGCCAGTGGTATAAAACATTATGCCCCTATTACATTTAAGACAAATGTATGGATCTTTTTAATGAACAAATAATCTTTTTCAATTGAAGGTTTGAAGTTCAACTCAGGACACATAAGCACCTTTTGAGCTGAAACCAGAAAGACAAAAAACATACTCAATGTCATTGAACCAATCATCATATAAGCAATAACATTGAATAGAGAGTGTTGGGTCAGTAACTGTAGGTGATACAAAATAAACAGCAGTGAAGCGATCAGCTGCAGCCGCTGGATCTGAATTGTTGATAATTCATCATATTAAAGTGATTAAATAAAGTTTGCACACTGTAGGACAATGCTTCCCAAAAATGTATTCAGCATGTCGACGTTTTGACCAGAATGATCTTCATTCATCAATGAAGATCATTCTGATTGAAATATCGACACTCTGAATACATTTTTGGGAAGCATTGTCCTTCAGTGTGAGGTCTTTATTTAATCACATTATTGGCGGATTCTCCGACTGTCCTGCGCCTGTATTCGAAGGGATGCACATGCTCTACTTTGTAAATTAATGGGATTATACTCACGCCTTAATGTAGCTTATATCAAAGTCAAATTCTTTCTGAAAGTCAAACTTGACATCCAGGGGAAGCCGTTTGTAGGATTCAGTATCGATGCTCATGGGAAACCCAGGCTGCCACTCAGTCCACCTTCAAAAACAGAAGCGAGAGGAGGACACTTCGCTATTACTGATGTTTTTAGCTCCGCTATGACGACAGTCAGCAGAGTTTTTTTTTAGTGCCGAGTCGTCCAGTGTCCATTCGTCTGTCTGCCTGTCTATCCATCCGGCACCAATTTTTCACTTCAAATTTGAATATGCCAAAAACTGATAAATTTCTTTCTAATTTGGCGAGAGCCTTCCTCATAATATTCTGAATATTCATTGTGAAAATGAGAAAATTCTATGTCCCAATTTTTGAGAAATTCAGCATTTTGGACTTAGAAAATCAATGTTTGTGCTCATTTTCTCAGTCTTTCATTAATATCTCAAAAACTGTTAAAAACCTTTTTGTCTAATTTGTTGTGAGCCTTCCTTATGATGTTCTGAATATCCCCTGCAAAAATTAGAAAATTCTACATCCAGGTTTTAAAAAAATTCAGCATTTTGGACTGAGAAAATCAGTGTTTGTGCAAATGTTTTCAGCCTTTCATTAATAACCTCACCAAGAGGCCTGTCGGTCGAGAGAGCTCCACTGAGGATGACTGAAATGATCATATTGATCGAGATCATGTTAATCAGCATCATGTTGTTCCTCATCATTGTTCTGGATCATCATTCTGGATTAACATTCGACATCATATTGTCCTATGACAGTGTTAGAAGGATTGTAACTGCTATATTTGTGATTTACTGGGAGGAAGGGTATTTGTTGGTTGTTAGTATTGCTTGGTGGTAAGACGGTTGAAATAAATGATTGCAATTTGGTTCTATTGTTATACTACATAAATTGAAACACCAAACTGGTTCACAGTATATTCTGGTCACCAAATGTGTCATATGTGTTCATATTGCAATAGTTTTCAAGAATTTCTGAAATTAAGGTATGACATGGACATTTCACTTATCCTCAGCGGAGGTCTTTAGGCTGACAAACCTCTTGTTTGATTAGTTACAGTATGTAGCAAACCAGGGTACTCAATTCTGTCGTTTGATTCCTAATGGGCGGCGGCACAGTGGTGCAGTGGGCAGCACTTGTCACTTGTTGGTTTTCTCCTCATACTCTGGTTTCCACCCACCGTCCAAGGTCACGCATCTCAGGCTAAATGGAGACTCTTATTCACCTATATGTGCGCGAGTGTGTGCGTGTGTTTATGTGTGAATCATGTGTGACTGCATTGCATTCCAGCCCATCTTTAGGGATCTTCTAGTCCCCCCAATCACAGCCCTGACAGGGAAAACTCAATTTAGACCGAGGATAGATGGATGGGTTCATTATTTATCTCGCTAGTGCTTGCGTTAGCAGCTCACGCAAACATGGAGGCATCGTGCGACGATCCAGCATCATACCTGTATAACTTTCTCCTGTTCCCCAGCTCTTCCTGCCTGTGCTCTCTCTCCATGGCGGATTTGTCATCTTGCGGCAGTCGTGCTACATAAGCATGAAATTACATTAACCAATGCCAGAAGCTTTTTTCAAAAGCCTCACTCAATAAAAGCAATGAAAGATCACCACCAGAGCAATGAAACAATAAACTATTCTGTGACCAATTTAATGGGAAATCAATATACTGGGAGTGTTTGTGGGATAGTCCTGACCCTGAACTTCAGAGAGTAGCTCCATTTACAGTAAAAATGCACATAAAGTATGACTTATCTACAACTAAAAACACAAAACCTTGTTCACATGGTAAATTTGGGTATTTTACAAGTCTGTAAAAACAACTCCACATCAGAAAAGGTCAGGATGGTATGGAAAATGCTCTTGAAAGCAGGAATCAGAGATTTCTATAATTGCTTTTGATTCTTATTTTATTGCAGGGAGTATGGAGACTAGGGGCTGTATTTTAACAATCTAAAGTGTGTGGTGTCAGTGTAGTTAGGTCACGTCCAAATACACTTCTGCCAGTGTTATTTTGGACAATCTCATCGCGAAGTAAGACGCGTGGACCAAAGGAGTTCAAAGGGGTGTGACGTCTTCCATCCCCTTTAACAGCCAGGTGCAAAAGCACCCAATCGGATTGCAATTATAATGCCAGATTTGCCAGAAACATCGTCGGAAAGAACACTTCGCTGCTGAAGAAATGGGTCGGCTCGTGCCGAAACGATCTGTGTCAATGCCCTAATGTTTGGCAACAATTTCCTCCATGCGCCAAACTTACTTTTCTGTTTTCTTTGTGTTCGCGGTGTCGTGGATCTGAGCAGCTGACACCCTTCTGTCCTCAGAGATGCAAAAATCACTTGAATTTCTGTTTTTTAAATTTGCACAAAAAATGAAAAAAAAAAGTGTGCATTTTATGTCTGTTAATCCTGTTATCAAACATGTCAAACAAGTCGAACAAGGCTTTTGCTGGAGGGTACTCGGATCCGTAGTGAAAGGTTTTTTTTTTTTATTGAAAGAAGAATTTTTTAATCACAGTCTAGATGTCTTTAAAATCATTTTGTACAGTCCGTTTTTCGTCAATTTCCATCGAAACGCTACAGCGCCACACAACACCCCACACCGGCCTGGGGGCTGCGATGGGCGCCATGATGTCATTGTATTCGAAAAATCCGCTTTGGTTGCCCACAGGAAAACGCTGGGGTGGCGTTTTCAGAGTTTCTCACTCTGTGACCCGTTTTCAAAAAATACAGTTTTCGGCTGCGTTTCTGCCATCTCTGTATGAACGCTGGGCCAAAACGATAAAATATTTATGCGTTTCCAAAAAAATTGTTCTCACGTGGACGGGCTCTTATTCGGGTACCACTCCAAAGGTCTATAATGGGATTGCCTGATCGAAGTAAACAACTTTGGCAGCATTGCTCTGTGCTTCACCGATACACACAATCTCTCACCAAGCTAGGACAAGGTTTCCTAGCTTTTTTTGAAATATGCTGCAAGAATCAAAATTGAGATTTGCATTTATTTTGAAAAATTCATAAAACTAATGAGCTGAAACATGAAATAATGCGCCGTTGTGTTGTTTTTAAACATAATTCTGCACCAAGACTATTCAAAAATCACTGCGGTCAATTTGAAGTTTCATTTAACAACTGACTTGGTTGGGCACTTTGCAGTGTAACCAGGCAAACCTCCCTGAAACCTATTCAAACTGTTTTATTGGCAGCTCATTTTTCTACCTATTGGTTGATTTAATTGTATTGAGGGACCTCTATTTTTTCACAAAAAGGACCAGCAAAGGTGCAGGACCTGGAATGATACCCGATTCACCGAATGAACGAGTCTTCAAGACTTAGATGTGTAGAAGCAGGCATGCTAGCATTACAGTAAGAGGAAAAACCCAAACTCATGTCGGTCTTCAGATAAAATGGCCAACAGTCCCTCCTTCTGTGGTGATTTCATAGTGATACTCAAGAGCAGTGCACAGAAGTGTCCTTAAGATGGCGTCCGCCTACCTCGACCATCTCTGAGGACCATGTCTGTGTCGTCAGTCACCCATCTGTAACAGGGGAACTCCAAACTCCCTCCGCTGGGAGTCCTCACTTTGATGTACCTGCAGTACCAGTCATCTCTTATGGTGCATTTTCTCATCTCGAGCTTCACAAACACGATTTTCCCAAGGTCTTCGGGCACCTTAATGTCGTACGAGTCCACCTGAAGGCAAGCCGAAATGTCAGAGGTCAAGGCTGGGGAGTCAGCTATAGAGAAACCTGGACAATTTCAGGACTTTGATTCACTGCTCTCCATTTAGATCTCCACCATCAGTACTGACAGAATAGAAATAATGGGGGGAAAAAAAAATTTTAAATGATAAATTCGGGCAAACTTACCGCCCCCCTGGCAAAATCATCGTGAAAAAACTTGTCAAGTTTAGTTTTCTCGCTGCTGCTCCGATCTCCCACCAAGGTGAGGAAAACGTAGGCATCCGTACCGGAGAACCGCTGCTCGCCAGTGGCCACAGTAACACTGTACTCATGCATGGCGTCTGCCCCTCAGCAAAAAATGCAACAGAAAATACGAGACCAAAAAATCTAAAAGGATCCAAAAATCTTAAACCGGCGCCGAAAACCCCTCTTTTCCTGGCATCAGGCCTTGTGTTTAAGCTAACCTGGAGCTCTCAGCAAACTCAGCGCATCACAAGTGCTCTCAGGTTTTTATTAATTAAATTTAACCCCTGGCGATGAAGCATAAGTTGGCAGATTTGCAGAGTGCGAGAGGAGACTCGCCCAGTGGGAGTTGTCAGAAGCTACAATCAGACACGTCTGCATTTCATATGGCGGAAGCACATACTTTCTCTTCAACATGGTTATGGAATATTTTACAAGTCATCTGCCTACTGCGGCTGGTCAGGCCACTGCCACTTTATCCTGTGTCGTAAATCTGTTTGTTTTAATGCTGTGTTGTCATCTGTGCATATTTGTGACAAGCCAAAGACAAATTTCCACCTTGGTGAACAATAAAGTCAATCAATCAATCAATCAATCAATATCGCCCCATAAATGCTATTAACATCATTTAGCTGTCGTCAGTAATGATGATAGATGATCTGAGGAACAGATTACAGTTAAACAATGAGATATAAGTGCTTCTTTGCAAATCCATTTCCAAAAAGTTGGGATGATATGGAAAATCCAAAAAAAAAAAAAAAAAAAAAAAAGAAATGACAGTGATATAACATTTTTTTTAGCAAGACATTCCAGACAGGCTGGAACAGGATTATTTTCTGCCACTGCCGAACTGCCTATCATCACCTCTCCTTTCTTTTTGCTTTATATATATATATATATATATATATATATATATATATATATATATATATTTTTTTTTTTTTTTTTTTTGCATCTCCAATCTCACCCGAATCTGGAATGTCCCAGTGGGGAGGCTTTTCATCACCTCTCCTGTTAACAGCTCAGCTAATGTACTGTAACTCCACTGGAGAACTGAAGACACCTTCAGCAGGTTTCCAGAACTCAACTTTAAATGAACGACCAAAACTTTGTTAGAGGAAAAACCCTTTGTCACACCAAGCCAGGCTGATCATCAAGAGTATATTTCTAATCACTTAATTTGGCATTTAAGGCTTTAATGGTAATCAAGACTACCATACAGTCAATCAGAAAATTTCCCTTAAAATATCCATCTCATCATTCTCAATAAACAAGAGTTGTCAGAAAGACAACAAAGCTCGCCGGGGGGCAAGGTTAAAGTTTTTCTGCATGCGGACGGACGCGGACGCGGACGCCGGGGGTACGACAATAGCTCTCCGGACATTCGTCCCGGCGAGCTAAAAACAATTTTCTTGTTCAATTCTGTTAATTCAGAGAGTAGCTGATTCAGAGCAACACAACCTCTTAAAATAATCCATCATGTTCTACACAGGTGATTCAAACAGAAACTCCAGTAATATATGGATTTGCATTATAGTGACAATGGTAATCATTTGTGGATTTATGTGAGGAGTTCACTTGCAAAGCCTTCTAAGTCAGTCCATTTTTTTTTTGATTTTTTGGTAAGCATAGAAATGATCTTCCATAGATAATTTTCTCTATACTGAGACCATTAGCCTTGCAGACATTGAAAGTGGAGAGGAAATTTAGCAGGTTTTGACAGTGTTTAAACCAGCCCCAATGCTCCAAAAAACACAGGAATTGCCAAGCCACAATACGAAATCCAAAAACAGCATCGACAAGACAGGGGTCAGAACTAGCAAGACAGATGGCCAGAGGTACAAAAACGATAGGCAAAAAGTCGTAGTCGATGAGCAAAGCCAAGGGTCATACACAGGGCATCCAAACACAGAACTCGTAGTCATACAAAAATGGGTCGAAATCCAGAAAGACAAAAACAATACAAAAAGGGCTATGGCAGGAATCAAGGCCGCTCAATCCAGAAGAAGCGAAACAATATTCAATGGAAATACGAGGCGCTCTGCACAAAGAAGTATTGATCAATGTTCTGACAAGAGCTGTGAGTGAAAAGACTGCTAATATACACACAGGGAAGGTCACATGCTATACAGGAATCAGGTGTAGAGAATCAGGCTAATTACATCGGGAGAATCACATGAGGGAACCCCAAACCACGATAATTGGCGAAAGACAAAATACAAACGGGAATCACACAAACAGCCTCTGACATTTAAACAGCTCCGGTCCAGGAGTTCTAAGTGCACAGATAATGAGCGCAGGAGAGTGATTAAGCACGTGCGAGAGATTCTCGCTGAAGCTCAGGAGAGGACAGAGACAGGCTAAAGGGCGGAGTATAGAAAAGGGCAATTGCGTAGAGGGAATTAGTCTAAATTAGTAGGGGTGCAACTTTACATATTAAACTAGAGTGCTCGTTAGTAAGTTAGTAATCTTATATACATGGATTAGTTGTGTTAGAAGATTATGATACAAAATACAAATGTTAGTCTTGTTAGTAATGAGAACTGAAAGACAAAAGAAGTAAATGAGAACCGAAGGAATATTTTAAACACCGGAATTCATTTAAATCGCCTGAAGTCAGTGGGCACGCAGACAGGGAAGACGGACTGAACCAACTAGATCACAAGACAGGGGAGACAATTGCAATGGAACTGAGACATGGAATGAACCCAAAACCTGAGTGTTACAATAACAAAAAACGAATAAATAAAAGACAAAATCATGAACACAAAACGAGCACATAAACATGACAACAAGGCAGAATCACAACAAGGTGTTTGACTCAGGACGCACTACATGCATTTGATGCTACAGACAGCACAGTGGTTGAATAGCTACTATGCCAAAGACATCATAAACATGAGTCCATGGGTTCAAATCCCCCTATTATGATATCACCATCATCACACTTTTCTGAACTGCCCAGACTAACAAACTAGAACCCAATGCCTTACCTGTTATGGCCTCAATTTGCCACGACATATAAGACGACAAGGGATGACAGACAAAATTTTAAAACTAAAACAGATTTAATTAAACAAAGACCAACACTAACCTACAATTTACACTACTGACCAAGATTGATAATATACATTACCCCTTGAGATGGGGTAGCTTGGTGATGTTGCGGGTGAGGAAAAAGCTCCAACACAGGCAAAAATCCACAAAAAGCTTCACAGGTCTTGAAAAGAGTGACAGGTCTGGTCAAATGTATCCTTCTCCTTGCTATTTCTCCTACTACTTTACTCTCTCAATTTCTCTCCTTATATACTCTTTTGCAGACCCCTCCCACATTTAGACTTTTTTTTTCCTCTGGGACTTTTCCCTCTCAGACATGCCCAGGACACATCCAAACCTAGTGCCAGACTGGGCTGAACAAAAAAAAGTCAATACTGCCATCTGGTGGCTTCTTTCCACATTACACACCACACTTTGACTGTCACCATAAGGCAGGCATGTCCAATCTTATCCGTAAAGGGCCGGTGTGGGTGCAGGTTTTTGTCCTTTCCAGCAGTGCTACTGCACCTGATTCCATTAATTAACTAATCAGGGGTTTCAATCAGGACCTTAGTGGGTAGAATCAGGTTTGTTAGTGTTGGGCTCTAACAAAAACCAGCACCCACACCGGCCCTCTCTGGATAAGATTGGACACCCCTGCCATAAGGAAATGAGAATTTTAGTGTTATAGAGGGCGCAGTGGCTGAACTGCTAAGGATTTTGTCATGGTTCAAATCCCAACAAAAATGTAGTAACTTTAAAAAGCTAAAAATTCTGTTTGAACAACACCGAGAAATTCTTTATCTGGTTATGCAGGAGTAACATTGCTTCAGGGGTAGGGACGCCCCCTAAAATGAACTTGAACCAACAAAAAGGAATCATGTTTCCACATTGGCTGATGACTTAGGACAGTTTTCCTCCTTGACTTTTTGGTTTTGACAGAGTTTCGCTTTTTCCGTTACAATTTATAACATGATTTAGTAGATTTTGAAAGTGGAGCTATCAGTGGGACATGCAGGTGCCTGAAAGAGAGGCAAAAGGAGATAGGTTTTGAAAATAAATGAGTTGACTCAGCAGGTTTTGCAGAGTCGACTCGTCATGTGATGCAGGACTCCAGTTATCGAAGCTGAATCAAAAAAAAAATGGCAGAACCCAAGACCAGCCTGAGACAGAACTGGCACAACACCAGCCAAACAAACGTCATTTCAGGAACGAAATTGGCGCAAACCTTTAAAAAAAAATCTTCTGTCGTTTTTGCAGTATGCACCCAAGTCACCATCCGTCTGAACTGTAAAGCGTTTTCCAATTAGCTCTGATGCATTTGGCTGAATGTAAGCATATAATATAGCCCTACACAATCCAGAATTCACCCTCCAGCTTTTGTCAACAGTCTCATCACCAGGAACCGGCTCAATCAGCAGCCATACATGCCCATACATTACCTCTCTCCACAGATGAGTTGCGATACCTCAGATCATGAGCAGTTATTTCCCCTCCACATCCCTCTTTTCCAAAACGTGTGCTTTAAGTTGATCTTTATCTCATTTGCCTACAAGATGCTGCTCCAGATCTATACAGGCAGTTTGATTTTTTTTGGCAAGTTTCCCATTTTTGACCCTGACCAATGGTTTATAACTTCTGCCGTCGTCAAGGGAAAGGCCCGACATTTACGAAGGTCACCAGTAAACATGAAAATGAGCCAATTCATAACACCGGCCGTAAGTGACAGTCTCAAGGTCTTCCTCTCCTCTCCGTTAGTTGCGTTTCTCGAGCTGTCGAAACGAGGCGGAGCTGCTGTCTTCGCTAGCAGTAGCACTGCGAGGCTGGCTAAAGGACGCAAGGCAAACTCACCTGCTTCTCAGAGTAGAGTGAGTGGACACGCGTGACCAGGAGTAAACGGCCTTCTCTTTGTAGTCCTGCTCATCTCAGTTAACATTTCCATTTTAGTCTGCGCCGAAATACTGACTTTCATGGGACTCCTCATGCGCCGCCTCCTCCTCCACCTGCTGTGTCTTCCTCATGACAGCCAATAGAGAGTCACAGGTCTGTCATCATATCGTGTGCAGCTTATTCTGAAGCGGTAATACTTTAAACCCAATGCTTTAGCAGTGCCACACGAAGCAGATGCCAAAACCAGTGCAGCACATACACTACCCTACAGCAAACCTTCCCTGGGTCAGAAATGAGCCACTCAAAATCGACGATTTGTTGAAGGAGCGTTGATGAATTGATCATTATGATTGTTGACGCCACAACAAGAAATGTCGATTTTGATGCAAATACATTCTTCGACCTCGGTCTGATTTTCAGCGTCAGACATCAGAAACACTGAAATATCAGTAAAAAGTAATGATATTGGAACATTGATTATGGAAAACTAAACTTGACCAGCACAAGAGAAAAACGCCCATTTTGCAATTAAGAGCAGCATTGCAGAAGCGTAAAAGTGGTCATTAAAACATGATGCCCAACTAAAAGATTAAAAACCATGACAGCCACTGTATTTCATGGCAAAATAAAAAAAGTTTAACTGGTAATTGACAGCATGCACAGGTGATCAACTGCATAAAAAGAGGTGGAACAGATTTTAGCCTTTTTCAAACAGTTGGTAAAACCACATTTATTTCAGAATATTGCGACGTTGCATCCTGAATTGGGAGAGAAAATTTTCATACAATAACATTTGATAAAATATAATGGTCTTTGACATAATTTTAGCATTTTTATTTTCAATACTTGTAAACAGATTAACATGTTTAAAGTGCTACCATGGAAAATGATAAAAACAGATGAAAATGTATAAATGATCACAGTTAGCATTTTGCTAAAATGTTTTTAACAGTGAAGTTTTTAGAATATAAATGGGAGTCAATATTAGATCTGAGGTGAACTCTTTTGTGGAGATTATTAACTGGGATTTAGCCTGTGGGCAGCGTCATAACACCATGTCCAATCCAGGCTCATCAAATCACAAGTCTTTCGGCACAGTGTAACGATATTTACATTTTAGAAAGTTCACTTTCCTCCAAGTGCATTCAAGGGATCATCAAAAATACTGTGGTGAGCATCTTCTGCTGGACTGGACTCCTTGGCTGGTTGACTTTTCTTTGCTTTGGACTGGGACTTCGCCACTGGTTTCACAGTCCCGGAGGAAAATATGTCGTCTGTGTGGAAGAAAAACGAATAAAAAATGTTTTAATGAACTCGCCGCATCCGAGAACATGTTTCTGTAGACAATATAGTAAGTGGCTAGTCTGATTATTAACCCTTAGAACCCTAAATGCAGCCACTGTTACTCAATGATGTAAGATAATAAAATCCAAGCTGTTGAAGGGAGGGAGCTTCACTGAGGGAGCTCTTTGAAACAAGTCACCATATAATAGGTTTTCAACAGCAAAAGATAATTGATCTAAATTTTAAAAAAATTTATTTCAGTGCTCCAGGGGTTAAGCCGGTCTTGCATTTTCATTCCAACACTGTCTGGCTCTGAGAGGAATACAACCATACAATAAATGGCTAAATATTTTGGCCAATCACTAGCTCACCCATGTCATCATCGAAAATAGACTTCGTTTCAACTTTCTTCTTTGACCTCTTCTCTCTCGGTTTTGTTGTGGTCGTCAAGTCGGCGAAGATGTCCATGTTGTCGTCAAATAAGCTCGCTTCCAAAGCTTTTCCTTTCTGCTTCTTGGGTGCCTCTAGCTTTTCATCCTGTTAAAAATGAAGTACATTGACTTGGAGTCGTCTGTTCAAAACCACATGCCAGCGAACCAAGAGCTGCTGTATTGCATCGCATCTGCTAGAACGCATTGTCAAGAAAAGGCTGTTTACAGGTTACGGCAACTGCATGAAGACAGAGGTAGACAAATTTATCCTGTCCACAGAGCACTTTTCAACCCGTTAGGTCAGGTATGCCACAATCCTGACGCATACAGTAGATTAGGGAACATACTGTATCATTTAAACATTCTCCAAATCTGGCATTGGGTAAACCTATGGTGTTTTTGTGGGGTGAAGTTGCTTTAGTCATTAATCTGTTCTTGACCAACTCATGACACCCTACTTAAGTTAGCACATTTTCTTAAATAAATGCAATAAAAAAGGCGAGATTTCTATGTCTCGACACAGTGTCAGTGATGCAAAGCCCTATGGGTGTAATTGATTTTGAAAATCTTAACACTGCTAAACTTGAGCGCCTAAGTGACTGACTGAGCGGGTTATTTAGTTCGCTAGACAGCTAGTCATTTAGTTTATCACAAGCTAAGTCAATGAGGTGTTCAGCTTTAAAGGTTTGTAAATATATAAAACAACAGTATATGAGTTACTCGTATTTACCACTGCCTAGAGTTTGCTCGCCGTTTGGAGGTGATCAGAATTATGTTGCATGTTGCAGCCTCAGACAGACATAGATCCAGTAGGATCACAGAAGCATGACCAGTTAAATAAGACTGATGCTTAATTGCCGATGTACCTGAAAAATGTCCCCTTTCGACGGTTTGTTTTCGACGGCAGGTTCTTTTGTAACCTTTACCGCTGCAGTTTTCCCAGTCCCGAAAATGTCATCGTCATCTTCGTCCAGGAAGGCCATGGTCTTAGGCTTCATGGGAGGTTTCTGTTTGACCGTCTGAAAGAGGTCATCGCCGGGGTCATCGAAGATGGCAGGAACCTCCTGCTTCTTCATGCTGGGTCTGGGAGCATCTTCTGGGCTTCCTGATTTCGGCTTGGGTGAGGGCGTGCGCTTGCTGACCGGAGCGAAGAGGTCATCCGACCCGAAGAGGTCGTCCGCGGCGGTGGGAACAGAGGTGGCAGGGGTCGTCTTGGGCTTCACGCCTTCGCTCTCTGCTGGGGCAAAGGTGGGAAGCCTAAGGGTCGAGGGGTTGGTTGGTGCGTCGCTGATGGGGATGGAGGGAGGGGAAGAGGGCGTGACCGGGGTGGACGCCTCCCCTTTAGCCCCGCCCTCCTCCTCTCGGAGCTCGTCGGAGAGCTGGGCGGCCAGCTGCCGTGCCGCTCGCGTTTGTGGCCTCCGCCGGCCGGCTCCTTTAGCACGACCCTGCCAAACAGGAAACAGGGCCGTAAAATCCAGATTCAGAAAGGCCAATTCCTCACCAGGATTTTGTACCAACCACTGCACATCTCTTATTAACATAATTCTTCAACAAGCAGGTAGAACACACAAACAACCTCATTTGCAAGGAAGAGCCCAAAAAGAATGCAGAGGAAGTGCAAAGACAAACACATCCAACAGCGCCCATCACTGCCAGAGACAAAATGGAAGGCTAGGCTAGTGCAATCTGTTATGTGGAAATCAAAAAAGGTCTATTTTTTGACGACAACTAAAGCAACAAGATAAACAGCAAGCAACGTGGCCACAGGCTGGGGCAGACATATTTCCCAGCATTCCTTTCCTCCGCGATGTCACAGGGACCCACCTTGTTTGTGCTCTGAAGCGTGGTGACCTGGGCAGGGGTGTCGAAGCTCACCCCTCCTTCGCTGGCCGTCGGGGACAGGGGGGAGGCTGCCGGGCTGAAGGGCTGTCCCACCGCAGCGGCTGGGGAGACGGGGGACGATGACTGGGGGGACGTGGGCGACAGACCAGGGAGGACACTGACCGCCCCCGGAATCCTGATCGCGGCACCCGGCAGGAGGCTAGCAGGGTTAATAGCCAGGTTAGCCTGCGGGAACGGAGCGCCGACTGTAAGGCAAAACCCAGCACGAACAAACCACAGAACCAACAGCCATTCTAATACAAAACTCAGGCCAACGACCGGATCTGTCTGCAGCAGAGACCTTTAGAACTTCAGCAGGCACTGAGCCCACGTACCAAATTAAGTTCATGACAGAAGTCAGGAATGCCTCGATTTGCAGGTACTTACATGCAGTTTTTACAGATTCAGTTCCAGGGAACTGGGGAATCAAAAGGCAATTTAAATTCTCTGTCAAGTACCCAGTAAAAAGGGTACTTGCCCTCACAAGTCTGTTTCATGGCACATACTGCTGTTATCCAGACTTACCAAATAACACAAGACGGTGGTGCTCACCAATGGCGAGCCAGCAGAGGTAAGGAGGTGCTTCAGTGACCTCACCTTTTAATATATGACTGCTCCCAAGCTGTTCCTGTTTAAGTTCACCTGATTAACAATTACACAACTTATTTACTGAGACCAACACATGGCCATAAAAATTAAGAAATTGTAAATTCCGAAATGACAAAGATATCACTGATACGCTACAGGCCAAAACCTTCCCTGAAGTCCATCTCCCATTCATGCGTTTTTTTAGCAGTGTAATTTAAGATGGCACTAAACTTATTCAAAAAAAAAAAAAAAAAAAGGTTTTCAGAGCGAACAAACATTGGCGAAAAATGGCTTATTTTACAATAAGCCCAGCCGACAATTTCATGAAACTTATTTAATGAGCCACATGGATTCAGAATCTTCAAAAGCATTTTTAATGTTATGTGTCAGCATTAATGCCTGATAACTTTGTTATACAACAAACAATAATGAAAGTTCAAACAAACAAATTGGGCTGTCATTCTAGTGATTAAAATCAAAGTCAAAATTAATGTTTGGTTGATAATTAGGCGGAGTAAGTAAGAACTGGGTTTGATGTAATCATTCGTTTTGAGGTGAGGTCACTGAAAGGCTTTATACCGCCATTGGTGCGTCTCTGGTCTGGACTGAGCAAACACCATCAAGAATTCAGAAAAGGGACGTACTGAGGTCCCAAACTGAAGGCAAATCTGTTTTCTCACACAGAGGGATGCGACATCACCTCACTAATGAAACCGATTTTTCTGTAATCAGATAATTACAGATTTCAGGCCTTCACAACAGGGTCCTCAGAGGCAACAGAGTTTTTATAAAGGAAAATACAAATTAAAAGTAGAATTGAATGAAGGAGTAGGCTTAATCTGTGTGAAGCGTTTCAAGCAGAGGCAGACATCTTGGCTCTTGGAACCAGTTTTGTGCTCAGGAGAGAATGATAGTCAGATAGTCAGGGCAAATGCCAGTAGCCTAGTGCAGACATTTTAACGGCGAGTCCTGTCGGCGGGTTCATGTTCTGCGTCATGAGTAGAGAGAACGGACAGAAGAGCACTGTGGGAAAAACACCAGAGACGAGCAGTGCAGCGGAGACAGGCTTACAGATGCAGGCCGTTATACAGCCGGCGAGAAAAGATGTGGACCAGCATGCCAGCACTGACAGGACGGCACAGCCCAACACCAAGCACAGACACACTGTTCATAATGGTACAGACACATTTACTCAACAAAGCTTGTTTCAGGACTTTTGACATAAACTGACTTCATCTGCAACTGAATTTAGTAACGGTTTTTACATAATGTCAGTGCTGTCAGCCTTATGTTGAGGGATCTGACTGAAATGTTCCCCAAATAACGTGTTCATTATTTTCAGCTGTGTAACTGACAGTGGTCTTTAGGAGAGAGAGAGGACTTGTGGAAATAGACCATCAAAGGTACGTTTTATAAATATAACTTATTTATTTTCTGAAAACTACAGAAGGTGAACTTAAAAAAATCAAGCACAAAAGCATGTTTGGGCTTCCAGTATTAGCCAGTGGAAAGAGACCAAACGCACCGTTACAAGCTTTGAACCTGCTCTCACATTCCCAGACTGAAATAAGAAAGGGGAGGGTGGATCATTGTATCATTTCTGACCATTTGTGAATGTTTACAGCCGTGGGCGTCCCTGTACTTGTGTGTTAAGCACCAGGAGAGAAGAACACATGCACATGTTTTTGATTTCAAGACAGAACTTCACAGGGGTGAATCAGATAAGCGAGAGGTGGAGGGGACAGAGTGAAATTTGTATTTAGAAAAACTTGGATTTACTTGTAGCTTCCCAATCCGTGAGGACGGCTCTTTAGATTTTACTGGGCTTGTCGGTTTCTGCACAATTGGACAAAATCAGTCAGATTCAGTGCACAGTGCAATAGTACTGTAAGTGTTATAATGTGACAGGTTTATTCCTTTCCTTTCATACCCTAAAATTACAATAAACTCTACAAATGAAAATGGCTGCAACTACAAACATAGCCTGTCCAAGTGTTCATCTTACTGCAAGTTTCTGATGGGAATCTCTCTATCAAAAACACAGAGGGGCATCCCAAAATAACATCAGTGGTCTCCAGCAAATGCAACAGATTATGTACCCTACAGCATTGCATTACACCATAATAAATAATGGATCTCTTTATGAAAATCACCAACAGAACCAGTTCAATTTCAGTAAGATTTCAGAAACCACTTGCTCACTGATGAGGTTTCCATTTTTGTCAGGCACTGCAAGAATGTTCTTTCCCAGCAATACTCATGCGGTCTGATCACTGTTCCAAACGTAATTCTTTTCTCAGTCCGTAGGTTTCAGTTTAGCAGTAAATGATACAGGGCCAGACTTCAGCCGTTTGCTAAAGAGCAGTGTATGAGCCCGATACTCGCCTCAGGACCTGCAGACGCAGGAACGCTCACTGGCTTTACTGGGGCCTCCGCTTTCTTCGGTTTCTCTGCCACTTTCTGAAGCGAAAAACGAGGACCGAGGGCAATTGAATGAGAGAGAATACAGCGAGGTTCCTTTATCCCATAGTGCGTCCAAAATGGCCGCCTCATTTTTAAACTAGAGATCAATACGAGCCCCAGAGGTCTGTAACATCTGCAGAAAAAGCACTTCAGATCACACGACGAAAGACAGAGGAAACGGAAGAAGTTGATTGTTTGTGCAACTGTGACTCTCCCTCGTGATCGACAGGCTGCCCATCGGGGGAAATTCATAGAAAACAGAAGGGACTTTTTACCGGCGGGACTTTGGGTTTTGAGGAGCTGAAAAGATCGTCTTCGTCATCATCCCCAAACAGTGCAGGACCTGCTGGTTTTACGGCGCTAACTGGACGGCTCTGGAAGAGAAGAACTGCAATTTACTGCAAAAAGCAACACAGGGGAGACCGGGGCTCGTTGTCACACTTTTTACACTAATTTCTTGGAATCAATACATCATATATAAAAAAAACGTGTACCAGATGAAAGGCATATATTTTGTATACTTGTGTCAGTGTAGAGTTATAAGCAATCAAATAGAGATTGTCACCATGTGACAAGCTGCCCCACCAACGGGTAAGTTGTCACACTATATGGAGTAAGATGTCACACTGGATTTTGCAACTAATAAAACAAGGACAAAATTATTGTTGTTATTTTTTTACTTGAAAGTGAAAAAGTCTTCACATTAAATATTATGCAACATGCATCATGAAACTTGAACTAGTCCTAGAAGATCCATTAAAAAAAACTCAAACAAAACCTGACCTCAATAGTCAGACTCCTCATCGGAGTTGCAGTTCAGGCATACGTACACTGAACAAAAATATTAACGCAACAGTTTAGTCATTTCAATATTACACATAATTATTTCTGATGTTGGCTTAGTCAGGTTTATTTATGTGACTAAGGCTGTGTGCCACTGGTCTGTGCACATTTCAGTCACCTTCTCCATATCATTGTCAAGTTCATGCCCAAAATTGGCCTGTCAGACAGGTGGGGCCTGATCCAGAGCTGCTGAAATCAGGTACAGTCAGCCCAGGCACATCTTGTACTCTGGCGATAAAAGGCCACCCCAAAAGTCTCAGTTCTGCCATTGTTCAAAATGCCATAAATGAGTCGAGCCATGAGGGAGCTGCCATTGGCACGGTCAATGCAGAAATGTTTCCCAGGGATGTTGAAAGGGCTCTTAATGTCCATGTTTCAACAATAAGAAGCATAAAACACCTTTCTGAGGAATGAGGCAAGACAGCAGACCGCTCACATGCATGAGGACCATGTGTGACGACCCCCAACCAAGACCGCCATATCTGAACTCTTTATCTCTGTGATCGTCTGAGACCAGTAACTCCTACTGCAGAGGAGACAGCTGGTCCCCACCATCACCCCATTTTTGCCAAAACCGTGAAAAATGATCTCCAGGAAGTCGATATCCTTTGGTCTTTTGCCCTTTCTGGATTGGACCTCTCCTCGATGAAAAAATTGGTTCGACTGAGTGAATAGACAGGTTTGTTGGCCAATGGCACAATGGAGGACTGTTTTCTTAACAGACAAGTCACGTTTCCAACTTCACTGATCGGATGGACGGAGGAGCGTTATGCTGATATCATTGTGGTGCGCAAGCTGGCACATGGTGGTGGAGTGCTGGTTTGGGTGGGAATATTCCAAGGACACTGCACCCAACTGCAGTTGATGAACAGCAACTTGAATGCAGTGTGATTTCACAATGAGATGCTGCTGCCTATCGTCCTACCATTCATCCATCAAAACGATAACCATCCAGCATGACCATGCCAGACCCAAGTCACCCGTGTACGCTCAGAGTTCTTTTAGCCTGAATACATTTGTGTGCTTGAATGGTCGGCTTATTCCTTGGATTTTTCCCCCCTTCCAGCATTTTTGGGATGTCCACAAGCAACGAGTTCGTCATTGGTTCCCATTTTCAGCCAATAGCCGCCAACCACTGACCAAGTCACCAAGTCACCACTGACCGTGTGTAACAGTCCACACAGCAGAGATGTGCTGCAGTACAGCAGGCCAAAGGCCGACAGACCCAATATTGATTTGTGAAATTTGGACAATAGACCGCATCCCCTTATCACGCCATCGCGAGATTCTTGTTTGTCTTTTTAAATCATTGATCGAAATGCATTGCAAAATGGTCATACAATCTGTCAACACTCAATGAAAGTACAATGAGCTTCTGAACATAGTCATATTTCTCACAATAAGAAGTGTTGCGTTTATATTTTTGTTCAGTGTAGATTGATTTGCCAGGGGTAAATTCTTCATGGGCCCATCCTTTGCATATTATGCACTGCACCTGGGTTTCTCCTGGGCGGCTGTTTCCAAATGGCTCTACGCAGACCAGGCACAGGGACTCATCTTCCAATGAGGAGTCATCTGGGGTTTTCGTACCTGCCCTCTGTTTCTTCCCTGTGCTCTGCTTCCTTGGTACTTTGGATTTGGTTTCCTTGCCTTTCTTTCCCTTGCGCCTGCCTTTCAGCTTCAAGTGTCTCCTTCACAAGTGTGTCGGTGAGAATAGCAGTTTTTCTCTTCATGCTCTGTGGGTTAACTTGGTTTCTTCACATATGACAACTAACCCCCAAATGACTGAGACAAGTTGCCCCAAACTGCCATGTTTGCTAATGCTAGCTCTAGCATTAAGTTAGCTTAAAACAGAACAATGAGGTATGATAGGACGCATTAATATCTTCTCTGACAAGTCTTTTTATCTGATTTTTATCTGAAAGTAGCTTATTTTAAAATATATAAGGTTAATATTTTTTACTCTGGGTAGTGTAAATTGGTGAATTGGTGCTCATCTCAACTGACAATGTGCTGTTCTCTTCTCACACAGGACATGAGACCTGACCATGTAAAGGAAGAAAACTAGTATTCCACTTTTTAGTCGCAACCTCTAATGGAGAAGATAATTCCAGTGTGACAACTAACCCGTGTGACAACAAGCCCCAGTCTCCCCTACTTCATAGCCATGACTCAGCACCTTCAGCAGGGGTCTGATGTTCTCCATCAGCCGGCCCCTTCCCCACACTGACTTCACACGGCTTCTATTTCCTCCAAAACTGAACCTCAACCAGCAGACACTAACTCTTGGACTGAAGTTAAACCCGCAGTCTGAAATCTCTGCTTCAGAACGGTGTAAATATCGGCAGTTCCTCACGGTGGGTTTCACTGATGTGGAGAAGAGGTCCACATCCGGGTCGTTGTCCTTCTGTTGTTTTTGGGTGAAGAGCAGCTCCTCATCCTCAAACACGTTGGTGCTTCTGGTCCGGCTCCTCTGCTCCCGAGCCTGAAACCACGAGCACAAACCCTGCATCAGCTGCCAGCGAACTGTGTTCACGTACGAGTTTGTCACTTCACACCTTAGTCACGTCATCTCGTCTCACCGTAACCTAACTTTATAATGGGCTTTTCTCAAAGACACAAATAAAGCCCAGTCCTGGAGTGAAATGAGTTAATCACCATTTATACCCTCCCGGTATAAAATCAACCCATTATCTCTGACACCTGTCGCATCACTAGAACTTGACTGCAACATGGACCAATGGCATCAGGGGACCTCTCAATGCCACACATCATTGGCTGAGAAGTTATTAAAGGAAGGACTGGCTTGACAGTCTGCAAAATAGTGGCTGCACCAAAAACTCAAAAAACAGATTATTTCAAGCAGCACGACTCCAATAATACTGCAGCCCTTTTGCGTGACTGAACAAAACGGTGGAGCACATTTGTCTGAAATGTAATCCAGACAAATAACCTGTTAAAACTCCATTGGCTAAAAAACAGGATGGTTGAGCTTCACTCTAAAAGTCTAATCCTGGATTTACAGAAAAATACTACGTCATCTAGTGGCAGGACGTCCAAGGCACAGATTCTAGGACGAGTTACGAAAACAATTTCCCTCAAAGGCATTTTACGCAGTTGAGTGAACACCATTAAAAAAAAACTTTCTAGTAAATCCAACATTTCAGTTTTTTGAGTGAAGTTGGACGAGTTTAAAGTTTCTTTGAATTAACGCATTTGTATTACAGTTGTTTGAACAAATCAAGGATCAGTCGGTGAGGACAGACAGTGGGGCTGAATATGATGACGCGTGACCTTGAGCGTGCTGGTGAGGACAGACAGTGGGGCTGAATATGATGACGCGTGACCTTGAGCGTGCTGGTGAGGACAGACAGTGGGGCTGAATATGATGACGCGTGACCTTGAGCGTGCTGGTGAGGACAGACAGTGGGGCTGAATATGATGATGCGTGACCTTGAGTGTGCTGGTGAGGACAGACAGTGGGGCTGAATATGATGACGCGTGACCTTGAGCGTGCTGGTGAGGACAGACAGTGGGGCTGAATATGATGACGCGTGACCTTGAGCGTGCTGGTGAGGACAGACAGTGGGGCTGAATATGATGACGCGTGACCTTGAGCGCGCTGGTGAGGACAGACAGTGGGGCTGAATATGATGACGCGTGACCTTGAGCGTGCTGGTGAGGACAGACAGTGGGGCTGAATATGATGATGCGTGACCTTGAGCGTGCTGGTGAGGACAGACAGTGGGGCTGAATATGATGATGCGTGACCTTGAGCGTGCTGGTGAGGACAGACAGTGGGGCTGAATATGATGATGCGTGACCTTGAGCGTGCTGGTGAGGACAGACAGTGGGGCTGAATATGATGATGCGTGACCTTGAGCGTGCTGGTGAGGACAGACAGTGGGGCTGAATATGATGATGCGTGACCTTGAGCGTGCTGGTGAGGACAGACAGTGGGGCTGAATATGATGACGCGTGACCTTGAGCGTGCTGGTGAGGACAGACAGTGGGGCTGAATATGATGACGCGTGACCTTGAGCGTGCTGGTGAGGACAGACAGTGGGGCTGAATATGATGACGCGTGACCTTGAGCGTGCTCTCAGAGGCGGGCTGGCTAGACGTCGACGGAGCCTCCTCTTCTTCGTCTTCATCTTCGTCGTCCTCGTCAAAAAGGCTCACAATGTTCTTCTTGGCCCTCGGCTCGTCAACCAGGGGTGGGGGGCCATCCTTATACGGGACATTGCTGTCGTCTGGATCCTCGAGGGGACTCTCAGTTGGCTATTATTGGGTAACCATAGAAACCGAAAAGACTGATTAGCATCTGAAGAAAAAAATCACGTCTCTAAACATCCAAACCACACAGCTCTGAGGGTGAAAGCATACAGAGGGTTATGAAACTAAAGCTCAGACGAGTGCAAATGGGTAAAAATATAGTTACATGACTCAACAAGGTCACGTTTGGTTTTAAAATATGATCTTGTGCAGACACTGGTAAATTCTGAGGAAAAATAAAAGCAGGTATTTTTGAGAGGGTTTTAGAGGCAGGTGTTTTGGAGAGCGTTTAAGAGGCAGGTGTTTGTGAGAGGGCTTTAGAGGCAGGCACTATTGAGAGGGTTTTAGAGGCAGGCACTATGGAGAGGGTTTTAGAGGCAGGTGTTTTAGAGAGGGGTTCAGAGGTAGGTGATTTTGAAAGACTTTTAGAGGCAGGTGTTTTTGAGAGGGTTTCGGAGGCGGGCGGTATTGAGAGGATTTTAGAGGCAGGTGTTAGAGAGGGTTTTAGAGGCAGGTGTTCTTGAAAGGATTTTAGAAGCAGGTGCTTTTGAAAGGATTTTAGTGGCAGCTGCTTTTGAGAGGATTTTCAAGGCAGGTATTTTAGAGAGGATTTCAGAGGCAGGTGCTTTTGAGAGGATTTTAGAAGCAGGCGTTTTTGAGAGGGTTTTCGAGGCAGATGTATCTTGACAGGGTTTTAGAGGCAGGTGATTTTGAGAGGATTTTAGAGGCAGGCATTTTTGAGAGGATTTTAGAGGCAGGCATTTTTGAGAGGGTTTAAGAGGCAGGTGGTATTGAGAGGATTTTAGAAGTAGGTGCTATAGAGAGGGTTTTAGAGGCAGGTGTTAGGGAGAGAGTTTAAGAGGGAGGCATTTTTGAGAGGGTTTTAGAGGCAGGTGCTATTGAGAGGAATTTTGAGGCAGGTGCTTTTGAGAGGATTTTAGAAGCAGGTGCTTTTAAGAGGATTTTAGTGGCAGGTGCTTTTGAGAGGATTTCAGAGGCAGGTATTTCAGAAAGGATTTTAGAGGCAGGTGCTTTTGAGAGGAGTTTAGAAGCAGGTGTTTTTGAGGCAGATGTTTTTTGACAAGGTTTTAGAGGCAGGTGATATTTAGAGGATTTTAGAAGCAGGTTTAAGAGGCAGGTGGTATTGAGAGGATTTTAGAAGTAGGTGTTATAAAGAGGGTTTTAGAGGCAGTTGTTAGGGAAAGGGTTTTAGAGGGAGGTGCTATTGAGAGGATTTCAGAGGCAGGTATTTTAGAAAGGATTTTAGAGGCAGGTGCTTTTGAGGCAGATGTTTTTTGACAAGGTTTTAGAGGCAGGCGATTTTTAGAGGATTTTAGGAGCAGACATTTTTGAGAGGGTTTAAGAGGCAGGTTGTATTGAGAGGATTTTAGAAGTAGGTGTTACAAAGAGGGTTTTAGAGGCAGGTGTTAGGGAAAGAGTTTTAAAGGGAGGTGCTATTGAGAGGATTTTAGAGGCAGGTATCATAGAGAGCATTTTAGAAGCAGGTGCTTTAGAGGATTTTAGAAGCAGGTGCTTTTGAGAGGATTTTAGAAGCAGGTGCTTTTGAGAGGATTTTAGAGGCAAGTGCTTTGGAGAGGATTTTAGAAGCAGTTGCTTTTGAGAGGATTTTAGAAGCAGGTGCTTTTGAGAGGATTTTAGAAGCAGGTGCTTTTGAGAGGATTTTAGAAGCAGGTGCTTTTGAGAGGGTTTTAGAGGCAGCTATTTATTGACAGAGTTCTAGATGCAGGTGATTTTTAGAGGGTTTTAGAGGCAGGTGCTTTTGAGAGGATTGTAGAGGCAGGTATTTAGGAGAGCATTTTAGAGGCAAGTGTTTTTGATAAGGTTTTAGAGGCAGGAGATTTTGAGAGGATATTAGAGGCAGGTATTTTTTGAGAGGGTTTTAGAGGCAGGTGATTTTGAGAGGATTTTAGAGGCAGGTATTTTGGAGAGCGTTTTAGAAGCAGGTGTTTTTCAGAGGCAGATGTTTTTTGACAGGGTTATAGAGGCAGGTGCTTTTGAGAGGATTTTAGAGGCAGGTGTTTTGGAGAGGATTTTAGAGGCAGGTGCTTTTAAGAGGATTTTAGAGACAGGTTCTTTTGAGAGGATTTTAGAAGCAGGTGTTTTTGAAAGGGTTTTCAAGGCAGATGTTTTTTGACAGGGTTTTAGAGGCAGGTGTTTCTGACGAGGGTTTTCGACCCAGGCGCTTTTGAGAGGATTTTAGAAGCAGGTGTTTTTGACAGGGCTTTAGAGGCAGGACGTATTGAGAGGGTATTAAAGGCAGGTGTTTTAGAGAGGGTTCTAGAGGCAGCTGTTTATTGACAGGGTTGTAGAGGCAGGTCCTTTTGAGAGGATTTTAGAGGCAGGTATTTTTGAGAGGGTTTTAGAGGCAGGTGATTTTGAGAGGATTTTAGAGGCAGGTATTTTGGAGAGCGTTTTAGAAGCAGGTGTTTTTCAGAAGGTCTTAGAGGCAGGTGTTTTTTGATAGGGTTATAGAGGCAGGTGCTTTTGAGAGGATTTCAGAGGCAGGTGTTTTGGAGAGCATTGAAGTGGCAGGTGCTTTTGAGAGGATTTTAGAGGCAGGTGTTTTGGAGAGGATTTTAGAAGCAGGTTCTTTTGAGAAGATATTAGAAGCAGGTGTTTTTGAAAAGGGTTTTCAAGGCAGATGTTTTTTGACAGGGTTTTAGAGGCAGGTGTTTCTGACGAGGGTTTTCGAGCCAGGCGCTTTTGAGAGGATTTTAGAAGCAGGTGTTTTTGACAGGGCTTTAGAGGCAGGACGTATTGAGAGGGTATTAAAGGCAGGTGTTTTAGAGAGGGTTCTAGAGGCAGCTGTTTATTGACAGGGTTGTAGAGGCAGGTCCTTTTGAGAGGATTTTAGAGGCAGGTATTTTTGAGAGGGTTTTAGAGGCAGGTGATTTTGAGAGGATTTTAGAGGCAGGTATTTTGGAGAGCATTTCAGAAGCAGGTGTTTTTGAGAGGGTTTTACAGGCAAACGTTTTTTGACAAGGTTTTAGAGGCAGGTGCTTTTGAGAGGATTTTAGAGACAGGTGTTTTGGAGAGGATTTCAGAGGCAGGTGCTTTTGAGAGGATTTTAGAGACAGGTGTTTTGGAGAGGATTTCAGAGGCAGGTGCTTTTGAGAGGATTTTAGAAGCAGGTGTTTTTGAAAGGGTTTCGAAGGCAGATGTTTTTTGACAGGGTTTTAGAGGCGGGTGTTCCTGACGAGGGTTTTTGAGGCAGGTGCTTTTGAGAGGATTTTAGAAGCAGGTGTTTATGACAGGGCTTTAGAGGCAGGACGTACTGAGAGGGTATTAAAGGCAGGTTTTTTAGAGGCAGGTGCTTTTGAGAGGGTTTTAGAGGCAGCAGTTTATTGACAGGGTTGTAGAGGCAGGTCCTTTTGAGAGGATTTTAGAGGCAGATATTTTTGAGAGGGTTTTAAAGGCAGGTGTTTTGGAGAGCGTTTTAGAGGCAAGTGTTTTTGATAAGGTTTTAGTGGAAGGTTCTTTTGAGAGGATTTTAGAGGCAGGTATTTTTGAGAGGGTTTTAGAGGCAGGTGATTTTGAGAGCATTTTAGATGCAAGTGTTTTTGAGAGGGTTTTAGAGGCAAATGTTTTTTGACAGGGTTTTAGAGGCAGGTGCTTTTGAGAGGATTTTAGAGGCAGGTGCTTTTGAGAGGATTTTAGAGACAGGTGTTTTGGAGAGGATTTTAGAGGCAGGTGCTTTTAAGAGGATTTTAGAGACAGGTTCTTTTGAGAGGATTTCAGAAGCAGGTGTTTTTGAAAGGGTTTTCAAGGCAGATGTTTTTTGACAGGGTTATAGAGGCAGGTGCTTTTGAGAGGATTTTAGAGGCAGGTGTTTTGGAGAGGATTTTAGAGGCAGGTGCTTTTAAGAGGATTTTAGAGACAGGTTCTTTTGAGAGGATTTTAGAAGCAGGTGCTTTTGAAAGGGTTTTCAAGGCAGATGTTTTTTGACAGGGTTTTAGAGGCAGGTATTTTGGAGAGCATTTTAGAAGCATGGTTTTTTGAGAGGGTTTTAGAGGCAAATGTTTTTTGAGAGGGTTTTAGAAGAAGGTGCTTTTGAGAGGATTTTAGAGGCAGGTGCTTTTGAGAGGATTTTAGAGGCAGGTATTTAGGAGAGCATTTTAGAAAAAAGTGTTTTTGATAAGGTTTTAGTGGCAGGTCCTTTTGAGAGGATTTTAGAGCCAGATGTTCTGGAGAACGTTTTTGAGGCAGGTGTTTTGGAGAGGGTTTTAGAGGCAGGTGTTTTGAGAGGGTTTTAGAGGCAGGTGTTTTGAGAGGGTTTTAGAGGCAGGAGTTTTGAGAGGGTTTTAGAGGCAGGTGTTTAGGGTAGAGGCAGGTGTTTTTGAGAGAGTTTTAGAGGCTAGTGTTCTTGAGGAGAGTTTTGGAGGCAGGTGCTTTTAAGAGGGTTTCAGAGGCAGGTGCTATTGAGAGGGCTTTAGAGGCAGGTGTTTTTGAGAGCGTTTTAGAGGCAGGTGCTATTGAAAGGATTTAGGAGGCAGGTGTTTTGGAGACGGTTTTTGAGGCAGGTGTTTTGAGAGGGTTTTAGAGGCAGGTGTTTTGGAGAGCGTTTTAGAGGCAGGTGCTATTGAGAGGATTTTAGGAGGTAGGTGTTTTGGAGAGTGTTTTAGAGGCAGGTGTTTTGGAGAGCATTTTAGAGGCAGGTGTTTTGAGAGCGTTTTAGAGGCAAGTGTTTTTGACAGGGTTTTAGAGGCAGGTGTTTTTGAGAGGGTTTTAGAGGAAGGCATTTTTGGCAGGGTTTTAGAGGCAGGTGCTTTTGAGAGGGCTTGAGAGGCAGGTGTTTTTGACAGGGTTCTAGAGGCAGGTGTTCTTTAGGAGAGTTTCGAAGGCAGGTGTACACAGATTTGGGAGACAGAGCCCCACAGATCCCTCTCACCTGGGCCGAGTCTTTTTTCTTCCCCAGTACATCCACCCCCCCGAAAAGGCTGACCGCCCCCGCCAGCTTCTTCTTGGGCTCCACCCTCTCCTGTGGCAAGCTGTCCGTCACTGGGCCACGCCCACTCTCCTTTTCCTCTTTGGCTAAAAGGAGAGGAGGCCCAGAGTCTGCAGCTAAGGGCTGAGAACAGAGAGGGAGAGGCGGAGAGAGAAGACAAGAGAGGGGGTGAGAAAGAGGGGAGAAACAGAATGAGAGACAGATCAGGAGAATGAGATGGAGAGCAACAGAGAGAGAGAAGAAAAAACAGAGAGAGGGAAGGAGAGAGAGAGAGAGACCTTTCCATCTCAGGCTGGCTCAAATCCATACATTTACTCAACAATCAAACAAAAGATCATAAAAAGCCATAATAAAACATTACAACATAATAAAATGCGGAATAGAAATGTGGAGAAAAACCCTGACCTTCACCTCAGGGGAGGTCCTCTTTGTGGCCGGCGGCTGGAACCCAAAGAGGGAACTCTGGTCCTCCTCTTCCTCGAACAGCAGAGACGCCCTCTGCGGCTTCTTCTGACTGTATGGGGGGGCAGTACAGTTCGCTCACCGCCAGCACACAGCATCACTAAACACTCTCACCACAAACCACCAGCTCTTTCAGCAATCACTCCAGCAGAAGGCTACTTACTACAGCAAGCACAAAGCCAGCTAAAGCTGCTAAAGGAAACATGATTATTTAGACCACCGCAAGGCCTTACAGCAACGTAGATGGGTATCGACTTGACTCCATATTACCACCCTTGATTTCAGATTTAAGTGTAAAATTGAGCAAGTGTCTGTATACTTTTGCACCACATGCGTAGTACCATACAACCCTCAGTATTTTAATGGCAACAGCACCTTGTCTCCTTGGTGGCAGCGAACAGGTCATGGTCATCCTCGTCTTCGTTGAACAGGCTGTGTTTTGGAGGCGCAGTAGCACTGGGGAGACTGGAGGGGGCGCTGTTACTGCCTCGCATTCCTCCGGATTTCACCTCCGGTTTTGTTTCACTCGGTTTTCCGCTCAACCACTGGTCCTGGATTACACCCGGAAAAATAAACGATACGCAACAAAGAGCTGGATTAACATCTAATGTAAACAAGGCAATCAGAGATAGCAGACCTGGCCCCAGCCACAGGCGGACAGACAGAGTGACAGACACACACAGACAGACATGATCATTGCTTAACCTGGCCAGGCCAGGGCCAGGTAATGAGGCGAATTTCTCCACACAAGCTGAATGTGTGAGGCAAACATTTCCCTCAACAGAATTATTTAACCCTTTCCTGCAAGCAGATCTGAAGTTTTGTAAATCTTGGAAAAATATGAAATCAAATTCCACTCATCCGGTCAACACGCCACCCATATTTTATTCATTTTGTCTATGATTTATGGAGTAACACAGCTAACTGAAACATGCTGAAGCTCACATACGAACTTTCAAACGGAAACGTAATCACTGAGCACCAGTCTTGATCACTGCATGTTGTACAATTAAAAAGAGAAAAAACATGCTGCTCTTCTGTCGTATATGAAAAGATGGGAGAAAACTATGAATTGAAAATGTGAAACCTAAGGTCTGCATCACGTTAAGCACATGTATGGATGGGTCCCTATTAAAGTGGCTATAGTACCCAGCTGGGACGGGAACGTCATCGGTACAAGACCAAATTTAACCATAGTATAATCAGCACAGCGGTCGGTAATAAAGCAGAAGGTTCACCTCCTCATCGCTGAAGAGGCCGCCGGATGGGGGCTTGCTGGGTTTCGGCGCTGAAGTTGCCTTCGCCTGGTTACTTCTGGACTTCGCCGACGCCGACATAAACAGATCCTGCCGGACAAACAGCCATTGAAAAAGCTTTTCAAGAGCTGGGCTTTTCCGTGTTTAATTCAAAAATTGTATGATAGCTCCAGAACTCTTGCATCATAAATGAAGAACGTTATTTGCGTTTCTTGGTCTCTCCCTGACTAGCGACTCTTCCGTCAAGCGTGTCACCATAAACATCCATGACCCAGATACACAGATGGCCTCAGGAACTTTCCTGGTTCAGCTTAAAACCAGAAACGCCCGCGTTTGAACACCCTCGGCCTGACGGTGCACACATGGACAGACAGACAGACGGACAGACAGACGACGAACTGATGACAATACCCTTCGGCCTGAAGTCGGGCCGAGGGTAAAATGCATTACCAACTGAAGTCCGCAAAATCCAATCAATTTTTCCCCTCACAGAATCAATTCGCTCGAACACTTTACCAAATCCTACCTCCTCTTCCTCGTCATCGAATATGGAGAGCGCCGCTTTGCTGGGTTTCCCCTGGACGCTCGGCTCAGGTCTGCTCTGAGGTTTGGCAGCGGAGGCAAAGAGCTGCAAAGGTTTGGTTGGTTGATGGTACTCAGTGATGGTGAAATTGACAGCAGCATAAAGCAGTTATAGTTCACAACTCTTCATACGTCACGCACTACTGCCCTTTGTGATTTCTGCTAAAATCTTGTCACACACATGAACATACACCTTTATTAAGTGGCTGAGCGGTTATGCTAAAACAAACAAACAAACAAACACATGCAGAATCACCTACAATCATGGCCATGACAAGAATGTGTTTTCATAACTTTCTCTCAGTAAAGCAGCAGTTATTCCTGATATCGGTGATGCTGTGGTGATAAACGCCGGCAGTGAAACGGCGGCTCTGACCTGAGCGTCTTCATCATCAGAGAAGAGCCCTCGGCTCTGGGCTTTGGCTGTCGGCTTCGGCGACGGTTTGGCAACGTCCCCGCCAGGAACATTCTGAAAGAAACGGACATGCTTGTCAATCAGGCATTAAGTTACACCATGAGAGTCAAGATCAATCAATCCACCAATCAATTAATTAATTAACATAGGCTTTATTCTCTCTTTTCACACTCATTTAACCTCCACAGGAATCTTACTGGACTTGAATCAATCTCTCAGTGAATCAATCAGAGAGAGAGAGAGAGAGAGATGGTGAAAGAGAGCAGCAGAGATGGTGGCCAGTGTAAAGTCAGCTACCTCCAGTTTCTCCGAATCCTCACTGGTGGGCGTCTGTCGCCTCTTCTGTCCCTCGACCAGGACGTTCTTGGTCCCGGGACCGAACATGGAGACGGCCCCCGCCGGCCTCTGTGGGGGAAACAGATGGACTCAGGCTTTCAACAGGCTGATACCTGCACGTCTTTGTCTTTACGCGAATATGTGAGGTCGTGCTGAAGAAACGTTTGATGGGCCTGTTGGCCGTCTCGCAAATGTGTTTGTGCAGTTAAAAGGAAGTTTGTTTCTCGCCTTTGAATGAATATAAAATTCAGCCTCATAAACCAAAACAAGAAGTCTGAGTCAGCATGTCCAATACAGCGCCCCAGCGCATTACTAATATAAACACCAGTTAAACCTCCCTCAGCAAAGGCACTTCCTGTCGGCCAGCAGGAGGGGGCAGCTTTTTCAGTTCCCTTGAGAGGCGTTATTTAACAATGAGCCAATTCTGCTCATACAGAACTGTAAGAGCCCCAAGTCACACACAGAATGTGGGCTGAACAGTCAATCGATTTTTTCTGGGGGCGGGTCCTCCCGCAGCAGAGCCATACCTTCTTCTCTGGTGCAGGGGGCGTGGCCTCCTCAGCCGCCTCCTTTGAGCTCAGCTTGGAAGGCGGGGCACCAGAGGAATCTCCAAAAATGTCCCCATCTTCATCCTCATCATTTCCTTCTCCGCCGAATAGATCCACCACCGCCTTCTTCTGCTGGGCTTTCTGCGGTCCAGCTAAAGCACGAAAAGATCGAAGTCACTGAGGCGATCATCACAATTCTCCATAACCAAACTCCCCAAGTGCTGGTTTAAATAATGAGACAGAATGAATGGCAACTAGTGTTCCTGAAATGGTGGCTGCCTGAGACGATTTATGGAGAACCAGCCAATACCCCTGCTGCGCATGGGCTATATGCGCGGGCATCGTTTCTTAAGCTGATTGAATTAGCCGGTTTCACGAGCAAAAACAGCTTCAAAATGCATTTTTCACTTCAATACGAAGTTCGAAACCTGGTGCATCGTCTTTGTCACACAGTAAAACAGCTGTATGCAGAAAACAGACTCAACACTCATGGTGGTTTTCGGAGGAGTTACCCAAATCGCCAACTCAGAAATAAAATATAGATTACGCAGATAATTAATGCTGCTTCCACGGAACCAACAGAAATGACTCCAACTGCTTCAACAATAAGATTTATTGAGACAAATGGCATGAGAGCAGGACATTTCGCCCACACAAAATGAACAGCATTGCCAATGATTGGCGATAAAACAAATATCACGACCTTCACATGAAGTACTTCAATGGGCTGAGTGGTTTTGCACAATGACTTAGTAAATCAAGCACTAAATCTGAAGTTAGTCCGACACAAATCCCACTTGCATTCCTCCATCTGACCTGTGGAACCACAGATATCACCCCCCAGACGCACCTTCAATTATTACCAGCACTAACTGCAAGTGGTGAACTTCTCAGTTGCTGGAAATAGCAGTCGAGCACTGGGCGAAGCACACCGGACAATTAAGAGATGATGCGATACGTAAACACAGCAGTAAGCACGTAAAAGAGAGAGGCACGTTCGGCGAACTCCTGGAGTGAGGCTATCGATGCTCACCAGAGGCGGACTTGCTGAAGAAATCGTCTTCCTCGTCATCATCGTCAAAGAGGCCACCGGCCGGGGCCTGTTTGGGGGCCGGCTGGAGTCTTGGGGGGCCCCTGTCGTCCTGTTCCTCCGTGGAGTCCGCATCATTAGCGGGGGAGCCGAACAGAGCGTTTTCTACAGGAAGGCAGAATTAACATGGCGAGTTTGGTCACACACAAGCAGAAGCGTTTCTGACAGAGTATGTATAATGCCTTCATAATGCCATGAAACTTCCTTATGCCAATAATTATGACACAAAATGTCATGCTTACCGGGGAATATTGAAACAGCCCCAACAGGAATCTTCTTATTGGGCTTGGATGGCGCAGGATCTACGCGGGCAAGTCAGAGACCAGACATGTAAAGGTTAGATTAGAATAAGCTCAAGAACACATGTACGTTTAATATAGAAATGTACGCATGATTCATGCCTCCATATAAATAACTTCGCAAAAAAATGTTGAGAACGATCACAGACACTTCAGCAGGTGTGACAAAATTTATGATACAGCTTTTCATGTAAAGCACCCAAAAGGGATCTGAAACACTCAGACGGTGGCAAATTAACAACGCCACTATAGGGAGAAAATCTCAGGGGACACTGAACTACAGAGGCCGACCCATTCAGCACTGCGGGGCCCTGCGAAATGGCTACGGTTACATCCTGTAATTCCTGATGCAGAGTTGCCATTACATAGGGTAATACCGCAGACGGGCACAGAACACAGGCCAGGCTCAGCGGATCACAGTTTCTGCAGCGCAGCTCACCTTTAACGGCTGGCACTTCTCTCGTCTTCTCAGGCTCGTGTTTCGGCGCATCGGAAAACAAATCACCCTGTGAAATGAGCCACAAGACACTCAATATTTACTGTACAACATTTTGCGCTTGTCTTCAGTAAGTCAGGAGAGCGAGCCAATGAGCTTGCAGCACATGGTGAACGCGGCCCAGCATTATAATGCAATGAAGCTCCTTCTAGTGCATCGTGAAGCTCTGCATTACATCGTATTCACTGATAGAGATACAAGCATCAGGTGTGATTTGCGAATTTTGACAACAGAAGTGCATTCACTGGAGTGACTACCAAGGATCTAAAGAAACTCCTTGTGGCAGTGCAGTATATGGCAGGGGTCAACAAGCCAAGTGCAACAGCCAACTCTGCTGAACACGAGGTCTGCAAGCTTTTAAACTTAATAATTTTACAGAGCGACTATTCCTACACTGTTCTGCGTACATTAATATAATAAACCTCACATTTTTACATACAAATTTTAATGGACTTGCATACATATGAAGTACACTTTGTAGAAGCAACGGCCCTTTAAATCTGGGTCACTGCCCGAGTACAGATGGGCGTGAGTAGCGCTCATGGGCACAGCATATTAAACCAGTATAGTGACTTTACAAAACCACTCCAGTTGCAACACCCCACCGTCACCTACCTCATCATCGTCATCAAACAAGCCCCTCCCTCCACTGAACAGCCCGCCTTTCCCGCCAAATGGGGAATAGTCCTCGTCCTCCATTTTGGGCGGGCCGAACATGTCATCGTCGTCAGGGGCAACTGGGAAGAAAAAGATTACTCTCAACAGTGGCGAGCTGCAAAAGACCTCTCTTTAACGAAACAGAAAAATAAGGATTCTAATGGCCTAAGCAATATTGCCACGCTGTCAGTCAGTGAAGTACAAGTTATAGGAGTTTCAAGAGGCAAAAATGAATGTCTTTTTGTACAGGAATGGAAAATAAATAAACACAATTAGGTGGATCTTCATATGTCATATTTGTCCATCTAAAATTAGGAG